>JAZKJV010010989.1:0-332905 GCA_037367405.1 Ottelia alismoides | reverse complement strand
TCACTCATACCTCTTCGAAAGAGTTTGATGGTGGTTAGACTACCTAAAAGGTACATATACCATGTGTTAGAAGAATCTGACAATAATCTGGCTTCACATAATAAACATTCGAGGACTGTGACATAGATAGATGGATGTTAGTAATAAAATCTAAAGTAGACTCCAAGATATTCCTACCTATAGCTACACAACTTGACTATAACATCTAGAAGATAGAAGTCAAAGATTGTGTTCCTCAATAAATACCTCAACGAGGTTATTGATATGAAGTAGCCACTGGTCTTCATAATTAAGGAAGACAAAATGTGCAAGCTAAGGAAATCCATCAATTGTCTCAAGAAAGCTTCATGAAGTTGGATCAGACTTGACGAAATTATAAAGGTTATGATTTTAGATAAAATCTTGATGAACCATGTGAAGCTTAGTGAGAGTTTCATTGTGTTCGTTGTGCTAAATGTAGATGCAATCCTAATCATTTGGATTGATATAAGAAGAAAATAAGCGTTTTATAATCTGGTTGTCCCATACCTTTGAGATAATAGATCTCAAAGGATGCCTCTTAAATCTTAGTTTTTGAATTGTTCAGAAGCAAAGAAAAGAGGGCATTAGGACCTTCACATCAGAGTACACCTTAGATAAAATCATGCATGAGATGTACCAAAGAAGGATTCTTTCCATTGAGATTTGGTGTTGTCCTATCTAAAGGGATAACGAATCAGAGTGTTGAGGATATGAATGCTATATCTACATACCATGTGCATTAACTATATGAAGCCTAGTGTATGCCAATGATGTGTACAAAAGCCAGATATCTATCATGTAGTAAGAGTAGTAATCTTTTATTATTCCTACTGTAAAGAAGAAACACTTCATTACAGTAATAAAATGTCTTCGACGACTTAAAACTACAGAGATAGTGACCTCCGAGTCTTCAAATATCTTGAACGACTTAAGATATGTCTTAGTCCAAGGAGATAAAGATCTCCGAGCATAAGGGTATTGGAATCCCTTACTAGTTTGTGTTAACTACTAGGTTGTGGTGTAAGACATTGTCATAGTATTAAAAAAATGAATATCGATTTGCATAAGATACAACATTCACACTGGATGCGAGCACTATTACCAGAGGATAGTATCTTGAAATAGAGTGACTAATTAACCGACGAGCTATATATCTAAATGGCTTATGATTAGCGCATGAATGTGCATGTAAAGATTAGCTCATTAATGGTTCTTTGGGTTGGTAAGAGATAGTTGGACATGAGTGCCCATGACAAGCAATTGTGTAATAAAAGTTATTGCAAATCACTACTTATCTGAAATGAAGAAATAAAGAATTTGTATAATAGATCAGTTCGTACAATTAGGGTTATGTACCAAGGCCATCTTGATATCATATAGTTATTGATCCAAATGTTGGATCATAGAGACAAGTGAATGATTGAATACCAAAGAGCTGAGATTGAGTACTCAATCACACCTTAAGTGACTATCAATAAAGGATATCCAGCCTGAGAAGGAGATGACAATCCTTACTCTAAAAGCTGACATCCGACCGACCTCTTGATGCAGAATCCTATGCATAGGAATAGAGATTCAGAGGTCTCGGATAACCTAGGCCAAATAGTTGACTTAGCAAGATCAAGATAACCAAGACCTATATCATATGTTGCCACGATACAAGCATGCATCCTATGATCGGAGATAGATGTATTATTATATATCTGAGCATGTATATTTACAGACCATTAAGTTTATGAAATAATCTAGGTCTATACACTGATGCATCGGTGTGCATACAAAGGCATATGAGTAACATGATCTCTCAAAGGGATCATACAGGTTCACTACTGAACTGGAAGACATGAGCTTACTCATGAGATATTGGGATAAACCAAACCCAATGTTGGTGATCTTATTTGGAAATGAAACATGATTTAAAGGTATGATATAAACTTTTGGAAAGCATATGATCGATACCAACCCTCAATGATTGAATGAGAAACTTACCGATAAAACCATGAAGGAGACAGTCCAAACGAGATCAGAATTTGGGTTTAATCACAGTCTTCCAGTATGTAAGATGTACGAGTATTAGGAATACTCGAGGGTGATGTGATCTTAAATGATTATATACCATGATGCTTCCATTCCGAGGGAGTGATGTAACATGTTTGGATTTTAGTGACCCTGCTCCATTATCTAGTTATCCAAACTTAATCTAAATGTTGGATATCACTGAATTGGATTCAGAGACAATAATAAGATTGAGTACTTTGTCTGACATGATCGGACATCCTAGAGAGGGTCTTCTAGATCTGGATATGAGATTAGATCTCCATCATCCAAGCCACTGATAATCATAATTTTCGGTGTGTTAAAAAATGTATTTTACGAGTGTCGTTGGGCACACATAAAACCGAGATATTCAGATAAAATTCATCAACTACAAGCCAAGAGATATCGAAATATGCATAGGGTAAGTAGAGGATCGATCCAGAGGGACTCGAACATTTTACGTGGATTTTTTACTGTATTTACAAGGGCATTTTGACGTTATTAACTCAAATTGAATCTTATATTTACTTTTATACCTGAGATCTTAAATTTGATGATATGTCACTAGGTTGTAGACATCTTAAGGATCACACATAATTTTTTATGAATTTTCATGGATTTTTCTACTATTGTTGGTGATTTTTGGAAGTGTTATGGGCATACCTGTAATTTTCTGAAAGCTAAGGGCATGTATGTAAATAGGGACTAATTTTAACGAATGAACTGCAGTTAAATAACTTACTAGATGGAAGTGAAATTTTTAAATAAAAAATTGCTTAATGGGTAAATTGGTAGGAAAAGAAATAAACTTCAAGAAATTACAAAAAGGTCCATGAAGGACTAAATTATAATGAAATAGAACTTAAATAAAAATGCAAATGTTACACAATATAAAAATAGAGAAATTACAGAGAATAATCAAATATTTCGTTAAAATTACATTTAGGTTTAGAATAACTAAACAATACTAAAAATAAAATTCCTTACGAAAAGGCCCTTGGTCTCCTTGACCAATAACTGCTCTTGGTCATGCCCAACCTTCTACGGTGAAGCATGGGTGGCGTAGCATGTGGCGATGAGGAGGAGGAGCGTCGACGATGATGACAGTGATGTGTCTGCAGAGAGGAGGCACGCAGGAAGGAGAGGTGCGGCGATTGATGAATCCACGATTCATCATCTAAATATCTTGATCTTAGCAAAATCCCTGAGTAAAGTCCCAAATAAATGTCCATAAAATCAATAAAATTAACAAAATACCTCTTGTAAATAAAACTCACTAATTACTGTATATAAGGTTGTACAAAATAAATAACAATAAAAAAAAGCCGCAAAATCAAAGAGTTTTATACTTGTAAATAGCCCAAAACTTCATGGATTTTTTAATAATTTCATTTCAACTCCTTTTTGGCTAATTCTTTCTCTAACTTGTTCATAATAATGTATATAAAAATACAAAAATACAAAAACAAATTTTACCTTAAATAAATGCTCCTAGATCCAAAGAGAAAAAGCCGTAAAGTCCAACTTCCAAGCATAAATTCCCGCTCCGTATGAACTCCAAATTCACCAAACTCACTTTTAAAATTCAAGTTAGAAAATTATCTATCCAACGGAAGTGGTTTCATTAAAATCGGAGCTCATTTTGCAAAAGTTGGGTTTGGGACCTAGATGTACATTATATACCATGTATATATTCATACTTTCTTCATTTTTTTATTATATCTTTCTTATTATTAAAAATACAAAAAAATCATACTTGTGTTGTATTTTAATTATACTATTTTATTGTATTTTTTCGTTGTAAATATCTCTTATTAAAAAGACAAAAAAATTACATATTAGAAAAGTAAAAAAATGTACATGGTGTTTTGTCTTCTTTTGTAAATTCTCCACTATTTCTCTTCTCTTTTTATTTTATTGTATTTAAAGTAGATAACTTTATTTCATCTTATTTATTTAATTATTTTACATTCTCTACAATAACCACCATTCAACTCCATTACTCCACCATATTTTCTAACTTCTAATTCAACTCCACCATTTTATTAACCTCCATCCCACTCCATCTCAATTCTAACTTCTATTTTTCTTCTTCTTTATATACATGTCATTCTCCTCAATTTTGCCTTTGATCCATCTTTATGTGAGGAGAGCCTAGTTCCCTGAGTTGAATCGGTGACAGCGACACAACCGCGGTCGAGCGACGACGGTCCTCTCTCCGGTGTGATCCGTTGGTTTTTTTGGCCAACATCGCAGCCGCAACCGCACGCTGCTCGAGCTCATCGCACGCCGGCGATTTGAGCGAAAACCGTGCTCACGAGAGCACATCATAGGCGACCGTCCATCTTAGGTAATTTTATCTTCATCGTCTTATCTTCATTCGTCATTTTTGCAATTTTTTTATCACATCAAATTCACCCCCAAAATTCTTCCATTTGTTTAGTTCATCTTCATCACCATCATCATTTTTGTTTATCATACGCATTCCCTGTCTTAACAAAATATAAAAAAAATATAAAAAATTTTTAAATAAAAAAAAGTCCTTTCTTTTACAACAGTAGAAAATCAAAAAAAAATTAAAAAAAATAAAAAAAATCGGAGGTGGAGCAACAGCTCCAAGGCCGCCACCCCACCTCTCCATCGTCATCGCCGGCGGCCCTCGTCGGCCGCACGACAACTGCCACCGCCCCCACGCGCGGCCGCTCCCCGCCGGAGGAGCCGCCCTCCTCTCCTCCAACGCGCGCGAGGCGCCGCCCTCCTTCAGCCCCCGCCGCCTGCTCCGCCTCTCCAACCTCCAATCCCGCGGCCCTCCGCCCGATCTTGCGGCCCCGCCGCCACCTGCACTCCCCGCCCCTAGCCGCGCGAGGCGGCGCCGCCTCCAGCCCTAGCGGCGGTCGCCCGCCGGCGCCCTCCTGTTTTGGGTTCTCCCTGCGCACAAGGAAGAAGAAGAGGTTTACTTTTCTTTCTATTTTTAATGTAAATATTGCATTATAAATATTTCATGTTTCTGAAAATTACGTTTTAGTCCCTGTACATCACTTGCATTGTAAATGTTGTTTTCTAAAATTGCACAGACACCCCTGTGATCTCCTTTTAATTTGGACATCTATCTTGTAACTTTTTAGTCAATGAAAAAGGCCATCATGTTGAGCAACTAATTTTCTACATTTTGACTATTTGTTTGTATTTTTGTGAGACATGGGTAATTAATTAAAATGGTTAACTGAAATTTTGCATAGTTTACCCATTCTGTGCTCTTAAAATTATTTCTCACAAACGATTGCTTCAAAAATCCCCAACAAAAGTATATGTGATGCCTTGATATGTGATGTAATTACTGTCCAAATTTCATCCAAAATGGAGTTGCCTTGTGCTTTAAATATATTGTAGAGTGATTTTGGTTTTTGATTTTTAATTAAATCCCTGTATATTCTTTTTGCGAAATTTCAACTCTCCTGGATTGCTTATCTAAATATCTTTATGAGATAAATCGCACTCTGATTAATTTGATAACGTGGATTACTAGGAATTATTTACTCACTGTCACTCTGTTTCACTAAAAAATTCATAAAAAATTCATATCTTGTCAAAAAATCCAAAAATACTACTGTAGCTTCCTTGCATCATGTTTTAGTTTCAATAATTTTTTCATAATTTTTGCTTTCTGTTTGTGTGATGAATTGCGAAAAAACCCATAAAAAGTGTGCATTTTTCATTGTTGCATTTTAACCCCTAAAATTCTAAAAAAATATGTTTTGTGTTCATCACTGGATTAGACTCTAGGAAAAATTATAATTTGGCTAATTTGGACTAATTTAATATTAAAATTAATTTTGGCCTTGTTGTATGCTTTCTTAGCGTCTTAATTCAACCGCATCTTGTTTTTGGCATTCTACTTGCATAAAAAAATCTAAAAAAATGCGCATTGAAATCTAGACCTTTATTTTTGAATTAAAACCCAAGTTGTTCCTTTGCCTCCCTGAGTTCGACCCCGGACTTGCCCGGGATATAAATTAAAGCCGAGACACTCTTCACGGAGATCTTCTCTCGGTTCTGACCGAATCGCTAAGTACACGTGCTACAACTTGATCAAATTAAACAACGTATTCAGCGACTCGTCAGATGGCGCCGTTGCCGGGGACGCAAACGGCTTAGGGATTAATTTAAAAATTTGGATTTAGTTTCCATTTTACTCGGGTAGTCTGACCCCGAGCCACCTTGTATTTATTCCATTTTTTTGCAATTATTTCTCTTCATATTTTTGTATATATTTTTATTTATCTCTCTAAAATAAATCTTTGTTTCCTTGCGAGGGCCCGGTGGACTTGGAGTGCATCGGAGGTCGACGGACGCGACGCGCGCCGACTGCTGAAGAGCGAGGAAAAGCAATTTATTTTTGAGAGAATTTTTGTAAAATTTTGTAATTATTTAGCTTGCTCTTTATAGCGGCTCTTGTTTGAGAGCTCGCGTGTGTATAAAGACTTGGACTTTATTTGTGGTGTGTCGAGCCTGTTTCACTCTCCGGCGAGGGTGGGGCTTGACTTGAGTGGCGAAAATTAAGGATTAGGCGCACGGTAGTTTAGAATCAAACTTGTTTGTGCCCATCGTAATTTAGGCCACACTTATCTTAGAAGATTCACATATCTTATAAGATTCATAATGAGACGCACATAGACACGTACTATTTAGCTCAAATTCAATCAATTCTTCCCCGCTAATAGTATACTGTTTAGGTGCGGTTTTCTCGATCTGCATGCATTTAGTGTAATATTTACAAATTCTGTTCTGCATAACGCATGAAGAGTGCTGGGATTCACTGTAAGTATGCCTTCTTCTGAGCATGCATCATAGTTTCTCGTTTGCATTCTGATTTCCGATTCCCCTCTTGTTTTACAACTTAAGGTCAAAAGGAAATTGGGACTGAACGGTAGACGTGCTTGTGTGTTCACATAAATTTCAAGTGATAACCTAAATCTAAAACTGGGACTGAATTGAGCAGGTCGATCTAATTAATTGGAATAAAAAGAACCCTTGTTCTCGGGTGCAGAAAGCCCTCATTGTTTGTTTAAATTGCAGTGAGAGAGAGAGACGACCCTAGGATAGAGCCAAGTCTGGATTTCTTACTTACTACTGGTTCTTTCTTTTAGGTGATTAGCTACTTTTCAGTGAGGATTACGGGTAGCCGGTAAACGGTCCGGACTTCCTTAGCAGAGTGGGAGGTTTAGAGGACGCATTAGTCTTCAAGGAACGGGTAGCCGTATTTATACGGTCCGTACTTACTCCTATACTGGCTGAAAGTAGGTCAAACTAGTCGTAAGAACCGGGCCAGTCTGTAGGAAAATACGGGCACCTAACAGCTCGTTAATCTTTCAAAGATTGTATTCTCACCAACTAAAATTGACCAGATAAATCGGCCGAACTCTTACGGCCATCATGTGTTGAGTTGGTGAAATTGGGGGTTTGAATTGCGTTTGTTTTGTGTGAGTTCACTCCGCACATTTACGTGCACCGTAGAACTAGCGCCTCATTGATTATCATGATCTAATCGGTTCTTTTGACATCGAAGATGACTGATTGGGGCGATATTTATTCGGACTTTGCGAATCTCTCGTTGAACCCTTCAAAAAGTACGTCTTCAAAGGTCCAAGCGCAATTGGACCAACCTGGACTCATGACCCTCTTGAGCACAGGATCACCCACTCTCGGGATGGTTACTCTCAAACCATTCCCTTTCTCTCTTCCCACCTCACCGAGGAAGAACATCGCCTTGGTGAGAATATCATGATTCATAAATCCTCTTCTAATCAAGAAAACATTGCTGATTCAGGCCATATAGAAGACACGAGTAAAATGCCTCCAAAGAAGAAAGAAGAGGAAGAAGAGAACCATGAAGACCCGATGAGAAGTATACTAGCCCGATTGGCTGCATCTGAGCAGCAACAAGCATTACTGAGAGCTCAGTTAGGACAGTTAAATGTTGGGGTCCAACTACCAATGGATGCGGCTTATAACCCCGGACAATATCAAATTCATAACTACTTGAGTCCGGCCGAACCCGAGGTTGATTTTGAGCTGAAGCCGCATTTCCTGAACCTGCTGCCACATTTTGATGGGAATGCTTCTGAGGAGCCATATGCATTCCTAAGGGACTTTGAGCTCATCTGTGCTAACCTCAAACATAACAATGTTAGCCAGGATTATATTAGGCTCAAAGCCCTTCCATTTGCCTTGGGTGGAAAAGCCGATTACTGGGTGAAGAATCTTGGAATCATCGTCACCACTTATGCCCAGTTCAAGGACCTATTCTAAAGAAGTTCTACCCGTTGAGTAGAACTAACATGATGAGGACGCAAATTACGAGCTTTTCCCAATTACCCAATGAAGCCTTCTGTGATGCTTGGGAAAGATTCAAGGACATCCTGCAAAAGTGCCCTTGTCATAGATTAGATGAAAACATCTTGGTCCAATCCTTCTTCACTGGTCTCAACCCTGAGATGCAGGGTTTAGTGAGCGCTGCCTGTGGAAGCAGCTATAATCACGAGGAGGGATACCGTCTGGAGGGTATTCGAGCAGATGGCTGAAACTAGCCGCTCACAGATGGCCAGCAGGGCCTATACACCATCCCCCAGTTCACTCTCACTTGGAGGGGGAAAATCAGCTGTAGTCGATCTCTCTCAGGACGTGATCCCTAGCATGGGACTTCTTGCTGACAAGCTTACTGTAGTTGAGAAGATCGACAGGAGGATTGATGAGTTAGACCGAAGCGTCTCCAAACTTTCAAAACAGATGGAGGAGTTGACTGAGAAGGTATCTAAGATAAGGATACCTGCCGTGACTGCACCCTCTGCTCCCGTATACCGAGTTCACCATGTTCAGGAGCAGTTGGTGTCAGGGCAACCCCAGCCGTGGGAGCAGGACCAATCCTACACCCACTCTTTCCAGCAGCCACCTCCAGCAGTAGAGACAGTCCAGGAGGAGCCTCCACCAGTTTGGGAGGTGAATGGGATATGGTATACTCAAGACCCTGCCAAGCAGGGAAGTACGGGAGACCGACAGACCTATCAGCGTCCCCGACCTTTCACAACACCGCATTCACCTCCGCACCACCTCCGTCCCAGCAGAGCCCTGGATTCCATCCACCCCAGCAGCAGAGGCAGCAGTACCAACAGTATGGCTGACAGGGCCATTACCAGACTGGCCAGCAAGGCCCGCAACCCCAGCAGCAGCAGCAGAGGCAGTACACTGGCCAGCAGGGCCAGTCTTCCCGTTCTTCTTCCCAGTCTTATCCACTTCCTTCATCGTCTAGTCCCATGGATATTCAGCAGCAGATACTCGATGAGCTAAGTTCCTACAGGAACGAGGTTCAGGACTTACGGGTGGATGTCAACCGCCTGTCCAGATGGCGAGACGAGCAGACTGCACCCTCTACCTCGATCCCAGCCCAAGTTCAGGCTAACCCCAATAGCCTGAACCGTTCTAGTTCTCAGCAGCAATTTGGTCAGGTATACTATTCAGCATCTCCTAAATCTGAACATGAGATTCTTTCGTGTGATGCGGCTAACCACATGTCACTCAGGAGTGGAAGGACCGTGGTCGTACCTGACCGGGCGAGGGACACGAGGAGGGGCATCTCTGGAGCTCTACCTGAGGAGTCTTCAGAGGACAAGGAGGAGAGGTATCATATTTCAGAGCCCCATCAGCACCATTCGAGGATTTCTACTCAGGGAGCCGAGAGGAGGAGGAGAGCACGTACGCAGCATCGTCAGCATGGATATTCTTCTGAGTCTACGGAGGACCTTGCATCTCGGTTGTGGCGGATACCACTCCAGCTTCTATTCCACAACCTGTAGTAGATAGTTTTGATTTCGAGTCCATGTTGCATCAAAAAGATTCTTTTATGAAGAACTCTGTTTCCGTTAATGCAAAGAATGATCTTTCAGTTCATGATTCAGATTCTTCATCCTCTGTTCCTTAGCTTCAATCCCTTTCCCCCGTGCTCTTACGATAGGAAAGCGCATCAAAAAGATTCAGAAAGAGTACCCCGATATGGCACGGTTTTGTAAAGAAAACATCACTGTGAAGGTGCCATTTGATGAATATGTGGCTAACCATCCTGCCTTCCAAAAATACCTTAAGGTAGATGCACACCTACAAGGGTTAGCAGGAAGAAAAGTAACCGAAATATAAAGACACATGTCTTATCGGTAGCCACAACCTATTGTCTCAAGGAATCAGACTTTGCCAAAGAAAAAGAGAGACATGGGTGCTCACTATGTGGAGAGTCGTATTGACGACATGCGTTTGCACGCACACTCTAGATAACGGTCTTCAATCAACTTACTTCCCTTATCCTTATATCAGAAATTGGAGTTGGGACCACTTCGCAAATCTAGAGCTTTACTCCAATTCGTAGATCGTTCAATGAAGAGACCTAAGGGAGAAGTGAAGAACGTCGTTATCTCGATTGAGGGGCAGAACTATAGGTGGACTTCACAGTCTTAGACATGGAGACCCCCAATCATTGGAGAGAATCTCAGATCATTCTCGGGCGACCCTTCCTTAGACCGCAGGTGCAGCTTTCGATTATGGTACGGGAATGATGAAGTTCCGTTCTCCAGGCGGAGAAGTGAACCTTGAGATGAAGCAAACCAAGTGTCAACGACCTGATTCAAGAGAGTAGCACAGAGTACTCATCTTCAGAGGCAGACTGCAGTTTGATTAGCACAGTTGGGATTGGGGACAGATTCCTTCAGGACAGAGCGAGACCCTTTCATCTGGAGAGGATATAGTGCATGACGCAGTTTGCCAGGTGTTGTCTGATCTTGCTAGAGATGCATCACCTATTCTCATGATGACTTAGAGATCCATCAGGATCTGTCAGTTCCATCCTCTTCGGAACAAGCATGGGACATAGATGACGAGTCGGACGTGGCTTTTGCCGATTGTTTGGATACTTTTGACGATCTGACTCCCGATACTTCTGATTTGGTGGCGAGTACTACTCAGCTTAGCCCACCTTCATGCAGCACGGAACCAGATTCAGATTCAGTTCAGCCAGATCTGCTTGATGATACCACATTGCCAGAACTGAAATCACTACCTCCTACACTTAAGTATGCCTTTCTTGCGGGACCCAAAGAGAGATATCCTGTCATCATTAGCTCAGGACTTGACTTTAGAGCAGGAGTCTAGGTTGTTAGAAGTCTTAGAGAGGAACCGCAAAGCAATAGGCTGGACAGTATCGGATCTCGTGGGCATCAACCCCGCTCTCTGCTCGCACCACATTTTACTGAGGATAACGTGAGACCTTCCCTTGAGTTTCAGAGGAGACTTAACCCCAATCTACGGGAAGTAGTGAAGAATGAAATTGAGAAATGGTGCAAGGCAGGGGTTCATATACCCTATTTCTGACTCCAAGTGGGTGGCCCCACTTCATGTTGTCCCGAAGAAGTCGGGAATTCAGATGGTCACCAACGATGAGGGGGTAGAGATCGCGACACGAGTACCTACGTCGTGGCGCGTCTGTGTCGACTACAGGCGCCTGAATGCTGCGACCAAGAAAGATCACTTTCCCTTACCTTTTATTGATCAGATCTTGGAGAGACTTGCAGGAAAGAGTTTCTGTTTTCTTGACGGGTACTCAGCTACAACCAGGTGGCCATAGCCCCTGAGGACGGGAAAAGACCACATTCACATGTCCATTCGGCACTTATGCTTTCAGGCGCATGCCATTCGGGCTCTGCAATGCCCCTGCACATTTCAGCGGTGCATGATAGCCATATTTGCCGAGATGGTGGGAGATTTCCTGGAAGTGTTCATGGATGACTTCTCGGTCCATGGTGATTCTTTTGATACATGTTAGCGCACTTGGACCGAGTCCTCACGAGGTGTAGAGAGGTGAATCTGGTACTCTCATGGAGAAGAGTCACTTTATGGTGACGGAGGGTATCGTGTTGGGGCATGTCATCTCCAAAAGGGGAATGGAGGTTGACCCTGCCAAGGTGGAGGTGATCAAGAAACTCGATCCACCTACCAACGTGAAGTCAGTGCGGTCATTCTTAGGGCATGTTGGATTCTATAGGAGATTCATTCAAGATTTTTCAAAGATCGCCCGCCCACTGACTGAGCTCTTAGGGAAAGACAGAGAGTTCGTTGTAGATCACAGGTGTCTGGAGGCCTTTGAGCTCTTGAAGAGGAAGATTTGTGCCTCGCCTATCCTACAAGCTCCTGACTGGTCTCTCCCCTTTGAGATCATGACTGACGCTTCAGATTTCGCTATAGACTGTGTTAGGACAACGGCGAGAGGGGATTCCGTTTGCGATTCATTATGCGAGTAAAGTATTAGATCCTACACAGAAAAATTATACAGTGACTGAAAAGGAATGCTCGCGGTAGTATGGGCCCTCAAGAAGTTCAGATCATATATTTTGGGCTCTAAGGTGACAATTTATACTGATCACACAGCTATTCGATACTTAATGGAAAAGAAGGACGCGAAGGCGCGTCTTCTTAGGTGGATTTTACTTCTCCAGGAATTTATTTGGAGATAAAAGATAAACCTGGAGTGAAGAATGTTGTGGCTGATCACCTTTCTCGATTGAACTTAAGGATTCTCCTGATCATGAGCGGATTAGAGAAACCTTCCCAGATGAGTCAATTTGTGTTATTGACTCCCTCTCGTGTATGCCAACATGGTGAACTATCTTGTCTCCAAGCAGGTTCCCCCATGGTTGGACTAGGAGCAGCATAGATCGACTGAAGTCAGATTCGAGGAGATACCACTGGGACGATCCTTTCCTTTTCTTCGAAGGACCGGATTGTGTTTGGAGAAGGTGTATTCCTCAGGAGGAATACCATAGTGTCCTCACTTATTGTCATTCACTTGAGGCTGGAGACACCATTCGGGGAAGCGAACCGCTCAACAAAGTACTTCAATGTTGGATTGTATTGGCCGACCTTGTTTAGAGATGCCATTGATTTTGTACGGTCGTGCCCGATTTGTCAAAGGATGGGGAGGGACAGTGGACAAGAGATGAGATGCCCATGCAACCGATGATTATTTGTGATGTTTTGATGCATGGGGCATAGATTTTATGGGTCCCTTTCCCAACAGCCATGGACATGAGTACATATTGTTGGCGGTTGACTATCTATCTAGGTGGGTGGAGCTATCCCAACCCGAACCGCAGACAACAAGACTGTTTGTAAGTTTGTGAGAGGATCATATCATTGCTAGGTTCGGGGGTGCCGAAAGTTTTGATATCTGATGGGGGTAGCCGCTTTGTGAATCGAGATATGAGATCTTAGCTAAGGACTATGGATTTGATCCATAGAGTTACTAGTCCTTACCACCCACAGTCCAACGGCATTGGCAGAGGTTTCAACAGAGAGGTGAAGAATATTTTGCAGAAATTGGTTCGTCCCGATAGGAAGAATTGGTCTCAACTTTGGACCAAGTTCTGTGGGCCTATAGACAGCCTACAAGACACCATTGGGTACTTCACCATTTAGAATGATCTATGGCAAGCCATGCCATTTGCCCGCAGAATTGATTCATAAATCCGAATGTGCAATTAAGAAGATTAATTGGAGTTGTCACCTAGGGAAGCTTTGCCGAGACTTGAACTTGAACGAGCTTGTGGAAATCCGAAACAGGGCATATGACAACAGTTTGATTTATAAGGACAAAGTAAAGAGATGGCATGATCAGCACATTAGGTGCAAAGACTTTGTCCCTGGACAAAAGGTATGGTTGTTCAAGGCCAGGTTGAAGATGTTCCATGGGAAGCTCAAATCTAAATGGACGGGTCCCTTTGTGGTTAAGAAAGTGCACGAGAATGGAAGTGTTAGAGATAGCTGATCTCACAGATGGTGCACAATCTTCATGTGGTGATGACAACTGTTGAAGCATTTTGTTGATTCGAAAGAGCAGTTAGTCCAAGTCGAGGTCATCAACTTCATACAGAGTGAGCACAGAGCAGATACATCATATTACTCGTCATGAAGATGCAGCATACAGATTCAACATCTTAGAAGATTCAATCACTCTTGTACATTCTCCCTTCCTTGTATATTCTCAAGATCACATCGGTTCTCACACTTACTCTTGTCCTATACTTAGGCTGACCAAAGCCTAAGTATAGGGGGGACCGATGCCCGCCATGTGTATTTACTCATCATTTCTCCTCTTGACCTCGTCCGCCCCATTTTTGTTCTTCTTCTACACTTAGGCTGTCCAGAGCCTAAGTATAGGGGGGCGGGTCGACTTCTATACTTTTTATTATTTTAGCTTTCCTACGCTTAGTACGAGCTATGTCTTTTTGTTACCTAGTGCCATGAGGACATAGCACAAGCTAAGTATAGGGGGCGTGTATATATTACATATATACTTTACCCATAGCTCGTACTTTCACGTATTTTTTTATATATTATACAATAATTATGGGGTGGGTAAAACAAAAAAAAACTCTTTTTCCTTATTTGCTAAGAAAAAAAACTTTTCAAAAAAAAATCCTCTTTTGCTATAAAAAAAAACTTTTTCAAAAAAAAAAGAATCTTTTCTTACCTATCTTTTTCAAAAAAAAACTCTTGAAAAAAAAAGAAAAGAAGCAAAACTTTTCTAACAAAAAAAAACTTCTTCTTTGCCAACAAAAAAAAACCTTTGTGAAAAAAAAAACTAAAAAAAAAACTAACTAATAAGTTGGTTTAATCCCTGACACAATTCACTTTCACACAAGACTAGTGATGTTCAAGAACACTTGGTTTATGAGGTCTTGAGATTTTGAGTTAACCAGCCTTAGTCATTAGGGTCCTTGACTTAATTATTCACATTTCCCTAGTTTGAAAGATGTGTGTGCTATATTGCATGCTTGGTCTCTACCTTAAGAATATGATCTGCACCTCACATACACGACTGCAGTTATGATGAGATGAGTTGAAATTTCACTTGAGGAATTGGGATGAGGGATTTGAGTTTGGACTTGATTTAATGATGCTCGAGGATGGGATAAAATCAATGAAGGCTTCATGAAACCTGAGTGTCAGCATCTTTAGCCAGTATGAGAACATGGTTCTTGTACTATCTCTTGACATTTACCTATGTGCCAGGGTGTGATAAAATAAAAAAAATGTTGATCAGTGTGCGCCAACTCTTGGTAAAAGCAGTGGAGCTAGCCAAAAATACTACCAAGCAATGAAATGTCAAAGAAAAGCTCTCATTCCACAAAGTTAATTATCAAAAGAGCTTCCACCAAAGGCGAGCGCTCCCAACCATTTCAAAGTGTCCACTTGGACCACCGCTATTAGGACCAGGAGTCGGACTTGCACCAAAAAAGGGCTCTGCATCGTAAATGCTACAAGTCTGGGTGTAGAAGGTACGATAGGTACTCAAAAAAGGCACACCCCGTTGTACTCCTAGGAAAACAAGTGCAGACGGCTCCAACTTCTCTTGACGGACGCACTGATCAACACCAAAAAAATTGCATTGCGTAATAAGGCATTTGAGAGGATCCTTGTTCCAATGAGAGGAAGAGAAGAAATGACACAATCCTATGCCCTCCATCAACTGGCCTTCCATCTACACTTTCAAGTCTGACAACTAAAGAGACGGTGGATTGGATGCAAGAAATGATTTATTCCCTAGTGTTGAGGATCAGGTCCATAGGAGAGTCTCTTGGACTAGAACCTTGGGTGACGTTGTGACTCTACTCTTGTTACTGCGGTCAACACTTAATGTCATATCCCTTATATATATGTATACAAAGAGAGTCTGATGATTAGGGAAATTGGGTACCTTTTGACTAGAGCTTGGTTCAGCTTAGAATTTTAGGATCTCTAAAACCGAGAGTTCTTGAACGGATCAAGTCTTGTATTCACATGCACAGTCAGGGGTTAACAAAACTTATTCATTCTTTATTTGCTCGAGGACTAGCAAAGTTTAAGTATAGGGGGTGATGAATCCACGATTCATCATCTCAATATCTTGATCTTAGCAAAATCCCTGAGTAAAGTCCCAAATAAATGTCCATAAAATCAATAAATTAACAAAATACCTCTTGTAAATAAAACTCACTGATTACTGTATATAAGATTGTACAAAATAAATTAACAATAAAAAAAAAGCCGCAAAATCAAAGGAGTTTTATACTTGTAAATAGCCCAAAACTTCATGGATTTTTAATAATTTCATTTCAACTCCTTTTTGGCTAATTCTTTCTCTAACTTGTTCATAATAATGTATATAAAAATACAAAAATACAAAACAAATTTTACCTTAAATAAATGCTCCTAGATCCCAAAGAGAAAAAGCCGTAAAGTCCAACTTCCAAGCTAAATTCCCGCTCCGTATGAGCTCCAAATTCACCAAACTCACTTTTAAAATTCAAGTTAGAAAATTATCTATCCAACGGAAGTGGTTTCATTAAAATTGGAGCTCATTTGCAAAAGTTGGGTTTTGGGACCTAGATGTACATTATATACCATGTATATATTCATACTTTCTTCATTTTTTATTATATCTTTCTTAATTACTAAAAATACAAAAAAATTATACTTGTGTTGTATTTTAATTATACTATTTTATTGTATTTTTTCTTGTAAATATCTCTTATTAAAAATACAAAAAAATTACATATTAGAAAAGTAAAAAAAAATGTACATGGTGTTTTGTCTTCTTTTGTAAATTCTCCACTATTTCTCTTCTCTTTTTATTTTATTGTATTTAAAGTAGATAACTTTATTTCATCTTATTTATTTAATTATTTTACATTCTCTACAATAACCACCATTCAACTCCATTACTCCACCATATTTTCTAACTTCTAATTCAACTCCACCATTTTATTAACCTCCATCCCACTCCATCTCAATTCTAACTTCCATTTTTCTTCTTATTTATATACATGTCATTCTCCTCAATTTTGCCTTTGATCCATCTTTATGTGAGGAGAGCCTAGTTCCCTGAGTTGAATCGGTGATAGCGACACAACCGCGGTCGAGCGACGACGGCCCTCTCTCCGGTGTGATCCGTTGGTTTTTTTGGCCAACATCGCAGCCGCAACCGCGCGCTGCTCGAGCTCATCGCACGCCGGCGATTTGAGCGAAGACTGTGCTCACGAGAGCACATCATAGGCGACCGTCCATCTTAGGTAATTTTATCTTCATCGTCTTATCTTCATTCGTCATTTTTGCAATTTTTTTATCACATCAAATTCACCCCCAAAATTCTTCCATTTGTTTAGTTCATCTTCATCACCATCAACATTTTTGTTTATCATATGCATTCCCTGTCTTAACAAAATATAAAAAAAATATAAAAAAATTTTTAAATAAAAAAAGTCCTTTCTTTTACAACAGTAGAAAATCAAAAAAAAATTAAAAAAAAATAAAAAAACGGAGGTGGAGCAGCAGCTCCAAGGCCGCCACCCCACCTCTCCATCGTCATCGCCGGCGGCCCTCGCCGGCCGCACGACAACCGCCACCGCCCCCAGCGCGCGGCCGCGCCCCGCCGGAGGCGCCGCCCTCCTCTCCTCCAACGCGCGCGGAGGCGCCGCCCTCCTTCAGCCCCCGCCGCCTGCTCCGCCTCTCCAACCTCCAATCCCGCGGCCCTCCGCCCGATCTCGCGGCCCCGCCGCCACCTGCACTCCCCGCCCCCAGCCGCGCGAGGCGGCGCCGCCTCCAGCCCTAGCGGCGGCCGCCCGCCGGCGCCGCCGGCGCCCTCCTGTTTTGGGTTCTCGCCTGCGCACAAGGAAGAAGAAGAGGTTTACTTTTCTTTCTATTTTTTAATGTAAATATTGCATTATAAATATTTCATGTTTCTGAAATTACGTTTTAGTCCCTGTACATCACTTGCATTGTAAATGTTGTTTTCTAAAATTGCACAGACACCCCTGTGATCTCCTTTTAATTTGGACATCTATCTTGTAACTTTTTAGTCAATGAAAAAGGTCATCATGTTGAGCAACTAATTTTCTACATTTTGACTATTTGTTTGTATTTTTGTGAGACATGGGTAATTAATTAAAAATGGTTAACTGAAATTTTGCATAGTTTACCCATTCTGTGCTCTTAAAATTATTTCTCACAAACGATTGCTTCAAAAAATCCACAAAAATTATATGTGATGCCTTGATATGTGATGTAATTACTATCCAAATGTCATCCAAAATGGAGTTGCCTTGTGCTTTAAATAAATTGTAGAGTGATTTTGGTTTTTGATTTTTAATTAAATCCCTGTATATTCTTTTTGCGAAATTTCAACTCTCCTAGATTGCTTATCTAAATATCTTTATGAGATAAATCGCACTCTGATTAATTTGATAACGTGGATTTACTAGGAATTATTTACTCACTGTCACTCTGTTTCACTAAAAAATTCATAAAAAAATTCATATCTTTTCAAAAAAATCCAAAAATACTACTGTAGCTTCCTTGCATCATGTTTTAGTTTCAATAATTTTTTTCATAATTTTTGCTTTCTGTTTGTGTGATGAATTGCGAAAAAACCCATAAAAAGTGTGCATTTTTCATTGTTGCATTTTAACCCCTAAAATTCTAAAAAAATATGTTTTGTGTTCATCACTGGATTAGGACTCTAGGAAAAATATAATTTGGCTAATTTGGACTAATTTAATATTAAAATTAATTTGGCCTTGTTGTATGCTTTCTTAGCGTCTTAATTCAACCGCATCTTGTTTTTGGCATTCTACTTGCATAAAAAAATCTAAAAAAATGCGCATTGGAAATCTAGACCTTTATTTTTGAATTAAAACCCAAGTTGTTCCTTTGCCTCCCTGAGTTCGACCCCGGACTTGCCCGGGATATAAATTAAAGCCGAGACACTCTTCACGGAGATCTTCTCTCGGTTCTGACCGAATCGCTAAGTACACGTGCTACAACTTGATCAAATTAAACAACGTATTCAGCGACTCGTCAGCGATGGAGATGGGTTCTTCTCGAGTTTTTATGGGTTGGATCGCCCTCCTTGGGTTCCTCCTCCTCCCTCTTATAGAGATCGAGGGAGAGGAGATGGAGGGGTAATTACCGCAAAAATCAAGCGGCCGTGTATTCCACACAAGGCGGGAACACGGTCGATGCGTTGACCGCTTAGAAATCCGGATTAAATCAATAATTAACCCACAACGGAGATCAAATAATGAAAAGCGGTGCGGAGTTAAAATTTATTATAACTCTACATAAAAGATGTGTATAGGAGCAAGTATGTAGAGGTCGAACACAAGAAGCAAGCAGGTAGATCGGGCAAAATCAATGCTCAAGAATGAATGTGACATATTTGCCTATATAAGTACTATTTTGTGGGTTTTTAATTTTTTAATTTTATTGTTATAATTTTATATTTTGATTTTTAATTTTTGATTTAATAATTTCTTTTTATATTTTATATTTTTATATTTTCTATTTTTTTAATTTATAAAATAAAGTATATATACAATATAAGAAAAGAAGAGATAATGTATTTATAAAAATAAGTAAAAATAAACAAAATCCGAAAAATAAAAATATTTTTGTGATTTTTATATTTTTATAATGTTTTTGTGATTTTTCTATATTTTTCCTAATTCTTTTTGGTATTTTTAAAGTAAAAAATACTTAAAACAAGGAATAAAATAAATGCCTGAAATTAAAATAGAGATGAAAAATATCAACATGAACCAAAATTCTCCAAATTAATTTTAAAATAAAAAGAATAAAATATAGAAAATTAAAAAATAGAAATTATATTTTTAGGATTTTTTATGAATTTTATATATTTTTATAAAGGTTTTAGGGGTTTTACAATTTTTATGGGTTTTCTTTTGTATTGTTTAGTGGTTTTTGCTTTGAAGGTAAAAGATGAAAAAACACACAGAATATAATTTTTTGGGAATTTTTCAAAGAGTTTTTATAATTTTTATGGATTTTATAATGCAAACATGGCTGAAAATGCAACTTTTTGAATTTTTATAAATATTAAAATGCAACAAAAATGAAAAATAAAAATACGGAATGATAGAGCAGTGTAACGGGAAGCTAAGGTAATTTTTTGGTATTTTTAGGGTTTTATAGATGCATACAATAAATGCTAGAAACAAAAAGAAATTACACTACTAGCAGGGGTAGTTTTGTAATTATCTAGAAATCTGAGGGCCAAAGTACAATTTTTCCAGAAAATTATAACTAAACAAAATTATTTCAGGACCAATTAGAAACAAAAAAGCCAAGGTTATCACTATAAAAAGACCAAGCCCGCAACAAAACCTAGGGGGCTAACTTGCAATTTGTCCAAAAATATTACAACTGAATCTGAAAGTTTCTGGACTTAATCGAAATAACATAAAAAGAGAGTGCCCCTGCGCAAAATACCCCAACACCCACGTGCGCAAGTCACGTAAGGTGACGTAGACAGGGACCTCGATGCAAATATTAAAAAGGTAGGGTTGCTTTTGCAAAATATTTTAACTGCAAATGAATGTTTAAGAACTATTAAATAGATAGATAAAATGGCGAGGAAAAGGGTGCAAAATACCGAGCTCCTACAGATCCGACGACGGGTCTTCCTTCACTCAAACACGTGACGCGCCGAGGGAGGCCGATACCCCTTCGTGGATCAACGCCCACGATTAGAGCACAGATCAGATCTGATGGTCGAGGAAGGTGCAGATCCAACGATAGCTGCTTGGCCTGGACGATCAGGGCTGATCGGATGGTGGAAAAGAGTCGACGAAGAACAGAGTAGAACTCATGACGAGGCGAGTTTCCCCCGCCTAGATCTTCCTCTTCTGCCGAAATTTGACGCTCCAAAATGCCTGAATCGACTCCTGCTAGTCCTCTCTAGATGCTGGTGGCTTCAAAAGTCGTCGTTGATCCCTTGGGCTATCCTGCGTCGTCAAGTCGATGAGGGGCTCCAGGAAGCTCCGGCGAGGCGCAAAAATGCCCTCCAGGAGATGCTCTTGCTCCAGGTACCTACAAAGAGAGCTAAGAGGGTCAGGGGCAAACTGCCTCGACCCTCCCGACGACGAAATGAGGCAGGGATGGCTCGGGTGGTCGAGCTCCGATGACGCGGAGGAGTAGGAGCTCGGGATCCTGCTCCGTGTAGAAGAAGGTTGAATGGAAGGTGGAGGAGCGGCTAGAAACGGAAGGGTAAGGGAATGAAGGTGGTTGGCGAGGTTGGGAACCGTTGGGGTACTTGATGGAGGTTCGCCGGAGCTGGGGCTCCGGCAAACTACGAAGATGGTGCTTAACACCTAACCTGAGATCTAATCACTACAGATTTATGCTAAAATCGATCCTGGGACTAAATCTAATTAAGACAGGATGATAAAATTACCTCAATGGCAGCTGAGTCCAGAGGTGGGAACCTCGACGGCGAAGCTTCGCCGGAGGTAGTGGAGCCTCCTCCGCCTTCGCCTGGACACGCTTGGAGCAGTTGGAGTGGCCCCTGTCACCGGCCTTGATCCTAAGCAGCCAAGAGGAGCCAAATCCAGGGCAAGAATGGATCAAAAATGAGAAGAAGGCGACGAGGGTTTTTATATACAATGAGGTGGTGGTCTGGATTCTGGAGCACGCCAGCGATCCACTCCCCAAGGAGAGATCTCGGCGTGAAAGAGCATTAGTCGAGGAGCAAAAGTCGAGAAGAAATTTTCACGAAATAGTGAAAGGTTTGACCTTGAAAAATCCACAAAAATGGACAAAAACAAGGTTCTGACATATACAGGGGGCGGGGTCAGACAGTTGGCCCGCGGTCAACGGTCCGACCCACCTGGTTGGTCCACGTGGACCAACCAGGAAAATCCTCCTAAAAAAGATTTCAAAAATCATTTAAATAAAATAATTGATTTATTAATATTAAGTTATTAAATAAAAAATGTTTATTATTTTATAAAGTATTTTATTATGATTTTTATTTATTTTTTAGAGGTTTAAAAATACGAGTTCCCTTTTAATGGCAATATAGGTATATGTATCTATATATTTTAATATTTTATTTTTATTTTGCATATTTAATTTTATTAATTTGGTTTATTATTTTATATATTTATAACTTATTTTTATGGACTTAAATATAGTTTTATTCTATTTTTCTGATGTATTTTATACACTTAGATAAATAGAAGTATTAATTATATAGGTATATTTACAGGTATTATACCTATGTATTGTATACAAGTATTTTTTTTGCAATTTCTTTGTGTTTTTATTCCTGTGTAATACACACATATATTATAAAGAATATTTACAAAATTATAAAAATATGAAATCATAAAAATAATGAATAATGGATAAAATGAATATTTTAATCAGTACAAGCATACAATAGGAGTCCAAAACTCAACTTTCAAACATAGCTCCAAAAAATATTAAACCACCTTCATTAAATAGCTTATTAAAGGTGATTTTGATAGATTTCGAGTTTTTATTTGAGAGATACAAGTCTGGGAAGTTGGGATTCTTAAATCTTATTTAGATCATAACTTTTTATCTGTACATTATTTTTGTATGAAATCAATTTTGTATTTTTTCTATATTTAATTATCTATAATTTTCATGCACAAAGTGTCTTTATTTGAAGTATAAAAAGTGAAACTAAAAATAGGTCTCAAAATGAATAAATAATGAATTAAATAAAAGGGATTTTTATTGGTTTCTGACCCTTATCTCCCCCTACTTTATTCCTTGTCGACCTATTCATCTAGATGGCTAGGTCTCAGGGTTTCGAGTCATTAAATATTTGTAATATTTTATTCTTTTTCTTTTCTTTTCTTTATTCTATAATTTTGGCTTTAAATACAGTATTTACACAAGATTGCATGAACGCTAAAATGCAGGAATTAGGGATATTTACATGCATTTACTAGGGGTTTTAGGCCAAAATAATAGAATAAAGATGATGAAATTGAGGTTCATCATCCCCCTATACTTTCCTTTGCCAGTCCCTAACAAACACTTATGCAATACCCTATACTTAGTGCAGAAAAAGGAAAACAAAGAAAAGAAAAAGAAGAAGAATGGATTGAATTTAATTATCAAACTTGTCTTCACAAAATCAATGTTTGGAGCTTAAGCCGGACCTTTGGAATTTTAGTGCGGGCGGAACCTTAATGAGAGTCGGATTTTAAATCCAACAACCTTCGAGAATCCAAAAACTCTGCACAAGTCTCCTCAATAGACAGGTCAGAAATATTTCAACTCATACATAAACCCTTACGACTATGAATCTGACTCGTACAATGTAAGTGATGGTGGCTCTCCCCAACTAGAATGACCAAGAGACTGACTTCTTCAGTACGACAACCCAATGATTCCCAATCCAACAACTCCTTCCTCGAGGAGCGGGGTATTCCCTTCTAAGTTAAGTATCAACCAGCTCAAGAGGAGGGGGTGAAGAGAAGAATGGACGGTAGACAGTGTAGCTACCTATCCTAGGATGCAAGACTAGTGTAGTCAAGTCATCCAGCTGCAGGCTCACATGATTTGACTTTGAAGCTCAAGCTTGCTTGTTTTCTATATAACATATTCACATGCTCCGGCATGCACTTTATTTTTATGCAGGCATGTCCATCTCTTTTTTTTGAAATACTATATACAGCAGCATATACATAAGGAGTTTTTTCTCTTGAGCCAGTAGACTATCCCTCTTTTGAAGCTTTATTGCAACCCACACTCTCCTGTCTCTAGAATTCCTCATCACTGGACGGGTTGGGGTGCACTTCCCTCCCTAGAGGACAAGTGTTTCCACTTGTGTGCGTCTCATACCGGCAAATCCAACCCCCTCACCGTTCCAACTGAGTTGAGCCATGTGAAGGGTGCAGGTGTCCAAGTTAGGTCATTATCAACAAGAGTCGTGCGTGTGCTCCGAAATACTCTACTTAGGCAGTCAAGAATCCATTGAACCAAGTCTCGTAATCTTCAAAGAATTAAGTCAACTAGACTTGAAGTACCTCAATTCCAGGTCCTATAAGGTTTGCTGTTATTAGGTAGATTTTAAGGTCCAACCAATCTCCAATCTCCAGATTTTACTTGGACTTGTTCAACTATCAAATTTAATCAGAAAACTGCTAATGCTATGCAAATGCTATGCAGAATGCAGAAAAATGTTTTTGTGATGCAATTTTCAAAGATTTTGAACTTTTTATAGATTTTTGAAAAGATGATGCATATGCATTTTTTGGGGGTTTTCAAAAAGATTTTTCAAATGTTTTTGGTATTTTAATTTTGCAAATGTTTTTGGAATGTTTGAAAACAAAAGGTTTTGGCTAAAAACTAGGTACAAATATTTACACAGGGATGCATCTTATATTTACAAGAAGTAGGTTTTTAAGAATTTACAAGGGTAAATGGTCAATTTTATAGGTATATATAATAAGAGATTTTTGGTGTGATGTATATATTCCTCAAACTTATTTGAAAGTCATTTTTCAAACAAATTTTTAAAAACTATAGTCCAAATTTTTACAAACATTTTTACAAACTTGTACACACAATTGAAAATCATTTTACAAAGGTTTTTCAAGCAGTATAGATAGATTTTTCAAACTATTTTTGCAACCATTTTCAAACCATTTGCAAATAATATTTCAAATATTTTATTTCACAAAAGAAAAATAAAATTTTTAAAACCAAACAATTTTTACAAAGGTTGAAAATATTGAACAAAATGTTTTTCGAATAGTTTTCAAACTATTTTCGAAGAGATTTTCAAACTATTTTTCAAGCATTTTGCA
Source organism: Ottelia alismoides (assembly GCA_037367405.1). Lineage (NCBI taxonomy): Eukaryota > Viridiplantae > Streptophyta > Magnoliopsida > Alismatales > Hydrocharitaceae > Ottelia > Ottelia alismoides. The sequence continues at coordinate 308,129 of JAZKJV010010989.1, read as the reverse complement.
AAAAAAACATTTTCACCTGATTTATTAATCAGTAAATACAAAAAGAATTTGAGGAATAATAACATCTTTTTATTAAGTACTTTTAATGAATTTTAATAGGTATTTTTAGCCATAGTATTAATTAAAATACGAAAGTACGAGTTATGGCTAAAGTATATGCATAGTATATACGACCCCCTATACTTAGCTTGAGCTATGTCCTCATATATCAGAGAGAGAGAGAAAACGAAGACATAACTCGTACTGAGTATAAGAAAAGTATATAATTTCAGGCGATATGGACATATGGATCTATACAGTGGGAGATGAAAGTGATAACCATGTATGAGATGCAGGTGATATGAGTCAAAGAGCACATCTCATACTAGATGAATAGGGGCAACGTCAATGGTCAGCAGATCATGATTTAGATATAATTTCAGGCGCTGACCGTTAACTCGAAAGGTAGTGGAAGATGACAACTCGGATATATCAATACTGCCATTGTCATGTACCTTTCTGACCACATACGGACCTTTCCATTTACTCTGTAATTTCCCTGGAAATAATTTCAGCCTAGAATCAAACAACCATACACGTTGGTCTGGCTCAAACTGTTTATGGTTGATATGAGAATCGTGCCATATCTTCACTTTTTCCTTATACTGTAGGATACTCGAAAAGGTTGTATCTCTCAGTTCCTCCAGGGCTGCCAACTCTGTTTTCCTCTGTTCTCTTATACTCTCGGGATCCAATAATAACTCTGTAACTGCCTACAGTGACTTGTGCTTGATTTCCACTAGCAAATGGCATGGCTTGCCATATATGAGACGAAAGGGAGATGTCCCTAATGGTGTCTTGAAGGAAGTCCGATAGCCCCACAAGACCGAGTCCAAAAGTTATGGCCAATCCTTTTGGTCTGGCCGGACGACCTTCTGTAAGATAGTCTTGATCTCCCTATTCGATACTTCAGCAAGACCATTGGTCTGAGGGTGATATAGAGTGGAAACACGATGGTCAATGCTGAACTCACCCGCAAGGGCCCTTACCTTGTTGTTGATAAAGTGAGTCCCCCCGTTTGAAATCAGAACTCTAGGTACCACGGACCGTGAAATGATATTTTTCCTCAAAAATCGACCCACAGTCTTAGCATCTGCGGTTCGGGCGGGGATGGCCTCAACCCAACGACTCACATAATCCACAATAAGAAGAATGTACTCAAATCCCTGACTCTTAGGAAATGGGCCCATGAAATCAATGCTTCATGTGTCAAAAACCTCACAAAAGTGAATGAGCTGCATGAGCATCATATCTCTCTGTCCGCAAGTGCCAATCTTCTGACAGTCAGTACACCTCTTCACGAATTCATCAAAATCTTTGAAGAGAGTAGGCCACCAAAGGCTGGATTGGAGCACCTTATGCGTTGTCCATCTCCCAGAATGATGTCCTCCTCCCTCAAGCTTGTGGCAGTAGGTGAGGACGCTATGCTGCTCTTCTTGAGTAATACACCTCCTCCAGATACTATCCCCTCCTTCATGATAAAGGATGGGATCCTCCCAATGGTATGACTTCGCCTTCACAAGGAAGGTCTCAAGTCGTTGCCTGGGACAACCTTGTGGAACCATCTTGGCGACAAGATAGTTCACAATGTCGGTGTACCATGGAAGCGAGGTAATAGTAAAGATCGCCTCATCTGGAAATGTCTCAGTAATAGGTTCAATGACTCAGATTTCTCAAGGTTCTCTAATCGGGAGAGGTGATCCTCCACCACATTCTTAACTCCAGGTTTATCCTTAATCTCAATATTAAACTCCTAGAGCAGAAGGATCCATCTGGTAAGTCGAGCTTTAGCATCCTTCTTTGCCATGAGGTATCGGATGGCGGTGTGGTTTGTAAAGATAGTCACTTTTGATCCTAGAATATATGATCTGTATTTATCCAAAGCAAAGACTACATCTAGCATCTCCTTCTCAGTCACTGTGTAATTCTGCTGAGCGGCATCCAAAGTCTGACTAGCGTAGTGTATGGCATACGACAATCCATCCCTCCTCTATTCAAGCACAACCCCTACGGCAAAATCAGAAGCATCCTTCATGATCTCTAATGGGAGAGACAAATCGGGTGGTTGAAGAACAAGAGCCTCAACAACTAGATTCTTGAGAGTCTCGAATGTCGCAAGACACTTATCATCTACAATGAACTCAGTGTCCTTTGTCAGCAAATTAGTGAGCGGTCGGGCAATACGACTGAAGTCCTAGATGAACCATCGGTAGAAATCGACATGCCCCGGAAAAGACTGCATTGTCGCAGATTGGATGGTGGATTGAGCTTTCTGATGATATCCACCTTGGCCGGATCAACCTCCATGCCCTGCTGGAGATGATATGACCAAGGACCGTCCCTTGAGTCACCATGAAGTGACTCTTCCCCAAGATAAGACAAGATTGACCTCAATGCAACGCTGAAGTACACGGTCTAGACAGTCAAGACAAGTATCAAACCCATCGCCATAGACCGATAAGTCATCTATGAAGACCTCTAAACAGTCACCCACCATGTCCGAGAAGATGGACAACATGCACCTTTGGAATGTCACCGGGGCATTATACAAATCAAAAGGCAGCCGTATGAAAGCATATGTCCCAAATGGACAGGTGAAAGTCGTTTTGTCCTGCTCTTCGGGCGCAATGGCCACTTGATTATAGCCGGAGTACCCGTCAAGAAAGCAGTAGTGACTCTTCCCAGCTAGCCTCTCGATAATCTGATCAATAAATGGCAGTGGGAAATGATCCTTCTTGGTGGCCTGATTCAATCGTTTGTAGCCCACACAGACCCTCCAAGAAGTGGGTACCCGGGTAGCTATTTCCTCTCCAGACTCACTCACAACTGTAGTGATACCCGTCTTCTTGGGTACCACATGTAATGGAATAACCCACTTGGAGTCGGAGATGAGGTAGATAAAATCGACGCTCCACCATTTTGATATTTCCTTCATGACCACATCTCGAAGGTTCGGGTTCAGCCGTCACTGGAACTCACGCGAGGGCTTAGAGTCCTCTTCGAGGTAGATATGGTTGGAGCACAAAGATGGACTAATCCCCTGGAGATCAGCTATACTCCATCCTATCACCTTGCGGTTTCTTTCAAGAACCTCCATCAAACGAGATTCTTGCTCTCCAGTCAAATCTGTTGAGATAATGACTGGGTGCATATCTGGCTCACTCGCAAGGAATCTATACTTCAACGACTGCGACAAGGGCTTCAATTCCGGGCAACTGGGAGATGCCAAATCTGGCTTTTGATATGTCTGAGTGAAGGCTACCAGGTCTGCATGTGAGAACTCTCATTGTACGTGAAAATCTGAGGAAGGAACCCTGCTGGACTATCTGTAAACTGTGTTGGCTCGCACTCTGTCCTAGATGTCAGCTCAGAAGGAATCAGACACGTCAAATACTCATTAAAGTCATCCCAATCAATGTCTGAATCAGAGGCATCTGAATCAGAAGAACATGAATAAAACTCTGCTTCACGACTCAGCCCGCAACTGTAGGCCTCTAATGTGTCCTCTGCCAGAGGTGTGCTCTCCAAACTCTCGACTGGCATAAGCTGTGAGTATGCTGAATTTGTTGGCAAGGCGAGGGTTCGTGCTACTGGATCTGCCCAAATTGCTTCATCATCGGTCATCACAAAGTCACACACCTGGTGGACGTCTTGCTCAGCCTCTGTCAACTGCTCTGTGTCACTGAACTGCTCTGAGCAGGCTGAATCTCGCACTCTGGTCTCATCGATCGTCTCTATTTGTATACTTTTGCCCTCTACGCGAAAGTACACCTTCCCACTATCATGGTCAGATATCGCCTTGGCAGTGGCCAAGAATGGGCGTCCAAGTATGATGGGGGTATCTATCACCGACTCGGGGATCTCCATGTCCAATACAACAAAGTCCACGGGGAATTTCAGGCCCTGAATGGTAACGACCACATCTCTCAACAACCCCTTCGGCCTCTTAATAGACCTATCAGCAAACTGAAGGACTTTCCTACTCCGATGGAGAGGTCCAAACTCAAATCGGTCAAGTAAGGCTGCCGGAAGGAGGTTGATTGAAGAGCCGCTATCTAATAAAGTATGATCGAACTGCTGACATAGGGAGCTCCTGCATCAGGTCTCTTGGCTGGCAGTCGGTTCTGAATGGCAAACCATGTAGCACGGGTGAGCACATGGATCTCTCCTCTATGGTTCCTCCTCTTCCTGCGTACGGTAGTCTTCTCTCTCAAGTTCTTTTGGAAGAGGGGGATGTGCTCTAGTGCCTCCTGTAGAGTCAGCTGAATCAGAAATCTATCAGTCATCTGCTGGCTGAACTCTAACTGATGTGTCTTTTTTGGATTTTCTTTTTTATTCCCCTTCGTCGAGTGGGGTGCTTGAGGGAAGGGGATGGTTGGGACCTCCTCAGATGGAGGGTTAGGAAGAGGTTCCTATGCCTGTAAAGGAATGGAATCCATACCAAGATCATCATGCAACACATATGGACTTGGAGTAGATGAAGAAACATTTCCTTTATTCATATTTTTGGTCTTTTTCTTGTTACCACAGTCCTTAGATACAAAAGTTGGCAACACAACAGATGGAAGAACAATTGGAGTAGAAGTGGCGGCATCCGGACCACCCACGACATCTGTCTTCGTGGCATCAACACCGCGCTCTGACTCATCATCAAGTGAAATGGTGGCCTTAGTACCACCTTCTATATCGGGAGTCATGACGGCCTCAGTACCCCAACTGGATCTCTGTCCTTGGTGGCATCAGCTCCACCATTATCAACATCAGCAGCATCAACACCGCTATTCTCCTCGTCTGGCGCTCCTGGTTCCTCGTGTGGTTGTCGCTCAGACGAGGCACCCCGGCTGGCATCCTACCGCTCCTAAGTGTCACAAAATCAGCATCACACATAAAAGAAGACATGTCATTCAAAGAGTCACTAGGAGTGGTATCCTCTGTAGATTGTACCTGCTCAAATTTCCTTTTCAAATTATTTGGGTTAGGCTCGATCTGCACCGGTATGGCAGCCTTGCCCTTGATGATATCCCTCATCTCCTGTCGGAACTCATCCATTTTTCGCCGGAAGGATGCCTGTTGTTCAGAGAGCAAGCGGGCGAGGTCGTCAAGAGCTGGGTGATGAACCCAGGGAATCTACCCCTTTTAGTGCTGTCAGATTGATGTTTTTGTTGCAGTCGGATAAATCCGGATCGATAAAAAATTACCGCACAAATCGAAGAATCGTCGAATGAAATAACGCGCGGTTTTGTGTTTATTTAGCCCGGGCAAGCCCCCGGGTCGACTCAAGGAGGCAAAGGAACAACTCGGGATCAAGTTAGAGGTTAGATTGTGGTTTTCCTAGTGGGATTTTTTGGTGTTTTTTATGCAATAAAAATGACAAATGCAGAATATGAATTGGATTAAATTAATATGAAAAGAACCGACTTAGCCCAATTTAATTTTAATGTGAAATAAATTCAAATTAGCCAAGTGATATTTTTCCTAAGAACCTAATCCAACAATGAGTGTAAAATGTATTTTTTTTGCAATTTTTGGATTTAATATGCACAAATGAAAAATGCAAACTTTTTGGGGGTTTTATGCAATTTTCCATGCCAATGATATGCAAAAATTATGAAAAATTTACTGAAAGATAAACACGATGAAATTAAGCTACACTATTTTTTTGGAGAATTTCTGACACTTTATGATTTTTTAAAAATTGTTTACTGAAAACAGAGCGACTGCGGATATTTAATTCCTAATAAATCCACGAATTTAAATTATCCAGAGAATGAATTATATCAAATATATATTTTAATAAGGAGTCCAGGAGAGTTGAAATTTCTCAAAAATAAGATTAGTGGATTTAATTAAAAATCAATTACAGGAATCACTCAAGAATTTATTCTATGCAAACGACAACTCCGATTTCTATGAAACTTGGATAGTAATTAAAGAACAATTAGATGCAACATCTATAAATTTTTTTATAATTTTTAGAGCAATAAATAAGGCTGTGCGAATTTCAGAGCTTAAATGGGCAAAATATTACTGATTTTCAATCTCTGATTTTTAATAAATTATTAGATGCTCACAAAAATATAAATAAATAGCCAAAATGTTCAGAATTAATTTGTCAACAACATGCTTTTTTTGTATTAAAAATTGATGCCAAATGACTGTCCAAATAATCATGCAAAGCAGGGGTGTCTTCGCAATACAAGAAATAACATAAACAAATAGAAATGTGCACTGGGCACTTTTTACGATTAAAGAAATATGCAGGATAAAAAATGCAACTTTCTCGAAAAAAAAAATAAAAATAGACCTTTCAATCGTGGGTTCAAAAAATGGAACCCACCTTCTCCACAAATGCTAGGGCACAACGGGTAAGGGGGCGGTGGGGCACTGCGGTGAGCTCTGGAGGTGCGGCGTGCGACCAAGGCGGCGGGAGGCAGTGTGGCGTTGAAGGGGCCGCTGACGGGCTGTTGCGCGCACGCGTACGGGGCGGTGCCGCTCGAACACGGGGGTGTGTGGTGGCGCGCTTGGCAAGGTGGATAGCGGTGGTGCGATGTTGGGGAGGAGAACGCGGGGCGGACATGTGTCGTGCAACGGAGGTCTGCACGCGGGGCTGGGCGCGCGTCTTGCGGATCGCACGGTTGGCGGCTGGGCGGCGCCGTACCGCACGTGGGGCGGTGGGGGCGGCATGCGTCGACGGTCGAGGGGGCTGCGCAGCAGCGCCGCAGCCGCTGAGAGTCAGTGGAGTGGCGGAGGGCGCTGCGGAGGGGAAGCGCTGGCAGGTGCGCTCGCTTCTGGGCGGAACGGTGCGCGGGCGAGGAGGAGATGGGAGGCGGTGCTGGACCGTGGGGCGGCGCGTGATGCGGTGAGGTGGAGCTGCGACAACAACCTGGAGTGCAATTTTTTTGTGTTGTTTGTTTTTTTTGCAATTTTTTTGTTTTTATATTTTGTAAACAGAAAATATATGAATAAAGAGGTGGTGTTGGTGATGTTGATAGTGGTGGTGTTTGATGATAATGATGGTGGTTTTAGTTGTAAATGTGGTGATAGTGATATGAATCAACAAGGAAAAAATGTTAGATAAAAAAATTAACAAGGAAAAGAAGAGGGATTACTTACCTACGATTCGCCGAAAGTGGAGCCCGGTATGAGGCTTCCGTCGTGGCCTCGAGAAGGATGGCGGAGTCCTTCGAAGCTAAGCGAGTCCGATTGGAATCTCGCAACACGGCAATGGTGATGTCGCGGATCTCGCCTTGAGGTTGTCGTCGCTCAACTCGTCTCCTACAGCTGTCACCTGAAGGTTGAAGGGGCTCGACCTCACTTTTCTCGAAAATGGCGGATGATAAACAATGGAGGAGGGGATGACAATATAAAGAGGAGGGGGAAGTTGGAAAAGAGGTGGAGAAGATGGAGAGATGGTGGGGGAAGTGGTGGCTTGGAGTGGAAGGCAAGTAGAGAAGAGGTAAAAGGGGATAAATAATAATAATATAATAATATAATATAATATAAGTAAAATAAGTAGACTACTAAAAATAACAATAATTAAAATAATAATAATAAAATAATAAAAACCGAAAATAAATAAAATAAATCCGAAAATAAAAAATTGGGGTGACATGTGGCGGCTCCAGGAGCTGCCACATGTTGCTCCTAGATATTCAAAAATTAAATGTAAAGAAAAATAAAAAAGAAATAACAAAAGGGATTAAATCAAAAAGTGATCAACTCGAAAGTTGCTCGTCTCGACGCGATCTACAACTTTTGTGAAGGGTCAAAAATCAAAGAAAGTGATCTGTACGATTTTTTGGCGGTACCTTATAGATATAAAATACCGCATTTTATCTTTTGTAATTTTTTGTCACTTTTCAGTAATAGAAAAATCAAAATAAAAATATAGAAAATATGAGAAGAATATTTACAACTTAATCTATTTTTTTTGGATTTTTAATAATTAGGAAAATGAAATGGTAAAATACAGGGGCAAAAAGGTCAATATGTACAATATACAAAGGGGCCCAAAACCCAGGTTTTGCATATGAGCTCCGATTTTAATGAAATTGGTCTTGTTTTGAAGGTCTTTGAATGTATGTTACTTTAAAAGTAAGTAGATCTAACTCGAACACTGTATGAGAGAGATATGTGCATTTTAAGGTCTAAGGTCTTCTACTGGGTTTGGGGTTTTATTGGGTTATTTTACAAGTTAATATTTTTTTAAATATTTTTCTTTAATTAGTGTTAGTCATATATATACAATAGAGTTGGTTTTATTAGATTCAGAGTTAGTATAAAATATATACAAATAAGGTATTTTATCTAATATACATGTGAATATTTACAACTGAAATTGGCTTCTTATTTTATGCAAATATGAAAGCTAAAATGCAGATATTATGCTTGCGCGCATGAATGCTATTTATGCAAAATAAGGGGAAATATGCTGCTATTTACTCGGGAACAAAGCTCTATTTTCAACTTTTAGAGTGATGAATCATTGATTCATCAACCCCCTATACTTAAACCTTGCTCGTCCCTGAGCAACTAAAATGGAATGCAAGAGTGAAATGATTTTGGATTCCATACCAAGGTCATGAACAAAAGGTGAAAATGGAGCTTGACTCGACCTTTGGATTAGTTGTGTGGCGAAACCTTATTGGGATATGAACTTAAGACCTAACAGACTTCAAGTTCCACAAGTCTTCTATTCAAGACTCCTCAATAGTCAGGTCAGAACAAATCCACAAACACAAATTTCTGATGACTATGATTCTCACTTGTACTGTGTAAGTGTAAAATAGCTCTCCACATCAGAAATGGCTTAGAAGCAGCCTCCTCTAACAAGGTAACTCTAATTCCCCGGTCTAGTAACTCTTTCCTCGAGGAGCGGGGTATTCCCTTCTAAGTTCAAGTGCGACCAGCTCAAGAGGAGGGCGTAGAGAAAAGAATGGACGGTAGCCAGTGTAGCTACCTATCCTGGGATGCCTGACCAGTGTAGCCAAGTCATCCAGCTGCATTTTCTTTGCTAATATACATACTCCGATAGGTATTTTTTTCACTTGGACCTGTCTGATTTTTTTGGAGTTCTTGCATTTTTTTCTTCTTTTTTTCTTTATTTTTGAACTGTATACAAGGTGCAGCATGTACATCAGGAGTTTTTCCTGTTGAGACAGTAGACTATCCCTCTTTTGAAGCATTATTGCAACCCACAGTGTCCCGTTCTTAGATGTCAACACCACCAGACTAAGTTGAGATGCACTACCCTCCCTAGAGGAGGACGGATGTTTCCACCTGTGTGCTACTCCAAGCTAAAGGATTCTACCTCCTCACCACCTCATCAATGAAGAGATATGTGCATAGTGCTTGTCCAAGTTAGGTCATTATCTAAAAAGATCATGCGTGTGCACGAGATATTCTTCTTAGACTAATCAAGATGACATGTGAACATAGACTTGCAGACTCAAGGAATTAAGTCACTTGACCTGAAAAATCTTAACTCCAGTTCGTACTGAAATTAGGTGGATTAAGGTCAAATCAAGTCCCTCCTCAACATCTACTCATAACTTGGTTCAGAACCCACTACCTTTTCACTTTGCATATGCAAGATATGCAGTTGAGATGTAGATGACATGCTATGTGGATGAATGAAATGTTAGACTCTTTTTTTTGTTTTTTTGAATGCAAGGATGATATGCAAGAGTAAATAAGAAGCCTATTTTTTTGTTTTTTTGTTTGTTTTGTTTTTTTTCAAAACTTTGGTATACCTCCTATGCTACAACAATTTACAAGAGTTGTATAAGTATTATATAGATTATACAAGTGTTATACAATATACAAGTATACATTTTTTTTCAATTTTTACAAAAGTAACAAGTATTATACAACAAGTATACATATTTTTTTACCCACCTGTAATTATTGCATAATATATACAAAAATATGCGAAAATACGCGAAAGTACGAGCTATAGGTAAAGTATATATGTAATATATACACGCCCCCTATACTTAGCGTGTGCTATGTCCTCAGAGCATGAAAAGCGAGGAAAAAGACATAGCTCGTGCTAAGCGCATGAGAGCTAAAATAAAAAAAAATGTACAGAAGTCGCCCCGCCCCCTTTACTTAGGTTCTGGTAGCCTAAGTGTAGAAGAAGATCAAAAATGGGGCGGGTGAGGTTAAGAGGGGAAATGGAGGAATATATACACGACGGGCATCGATCCCCCCTATACTTAGGCTCTGGTCAGCCTAAGTATAGGACATGAGTGAATTTGATAACCGATGAGATCTAGAGAATATATAACGAATGGTGAAGAGACTCGGGTCACTTTCCCCCTATACTTAGGATCTGATCATCCTAAGTATAGCCATAAAATGAAATGATATGGAGCCGGGGTGAGTGATTCGAATCACTGGGGAGGGAGGAAAAATATATACAAGGAGAATTGAGAATATACATGGATCAAGAAGGTTTGTGACGTACCTTCTTGCGGGATCGTAGAGGTGGGTAATATACAAGTGTGTCGCTGTGGGATCATCCTCAGATGAATAGTAGTTAGGTGAAGGGGTCGTCCAACGAGGGTCGACACACAGCTGCTTGCTTAGATGCTGCTTAAGAACAACCGAACTAAGCTCACTCATATAAATCACCTTGTCCGGACCCGATGAGGATTCCTCTGAAACTTCCTTCTCCGGAATGTTGAAGGAAATTTTCTTAGTCGGTTTTCTAGAACCTGAATCATTGAGAGGGAGATGAGAGCGATGCACCTTGAGAGGTTCGGGGGAACATCTCAAGGAATCAATTCTCGACTTCCTCTCACTAGATAGCCGACTAGAAGAGGGAGCAACCGTGTTTTTATGTAAAGTCAATTTATTCTTGGTTGTTTCCTTTGAAGGTCCAGGATGCGGTGCGGTGCTGACCATGGGTTCCTCATCAGATGAGTCACCATATAGATTAGCATATTCCTGAAGGGTCAGCACTCGTCTTGAGAAGGTGCCAGTGATCTCAGTTGGCTTGACATTATTTGGCTCTTGTGTCGGATCATCAAAATGGTCTAGACAATCAGAAAAAATCATGTCTGATTCAATGTCAGCTTCTGGTCGTGAGTCCTCCTTAGAAGTTATCACGGTGGTGGTGCAAGCAGTTGAGGAGGTGTGGGGAGTCTCTGAACCAATGGTCGTCCGGACAATCGGTCTCTCAGGTGTAGTAGAGAGGTGTGACTCATCTTCCTCTTGATGGTCACGACTGTCAGCGGATGTGAAGGTCACCTTAGAGCAAAGTTTATCAAAGAATGGATGAGGTCGAAGCGCTCCCAATGCTGTAAAATCGATTTCCCGAGTCTCGCAATTTGTAGTCGCCTTAGCCAAGGCTAAGAACGACTTCTCGAGAAGAGACTGGGAAAACTCTCCTCGGTGCTCAATGTCAATGATCGTGAAGTCCACCTGGAGTAGAGCACCTTGGAAAGTAACGATGGCTGAAATATTTCCTCTCGACTGTTTGATGAATCGATCAGCCAGCTGAACGATCTCTCTCGACTTCCTAAGTGGCCTGAGTTTGAGCTTGTCAAGCACAGAGGTCGGGAGGATATTTATCGGTGAGTCATCATCGATTCTTGCATGGGTAAAGATGGTGTCTTTGATTTCACATTCAACTCGGGGCAACCGCTTCACTCTGCTGCTCTTGGTCTTTCTCCCCATTACCAAGGAGGTAGCCATAGACACTATGTGTCTTTCAGTCCTTGTCCTCTTATTGCCCGACCTCTTGGGCATCAGTTTACTTCTTACAAATCGTTTGAGGTCGGGAAAGTGATCTATGGCCTTTATTAAGGGAAGATTAAAAACCAATTCTTCATCGAGTGCTTCCCTTAGGGTAGGATCCAATTTTTCTAAGTCTTTTTCTTTTTCATTTTCTATTTTTATGGATTTTTCTGATTTTTCGATGTTTTTGGTCTTTTTGGGATTTTCGATTTTTTGGTGTTTTCGGTGGATGAATGATCAGACTCTAGATTGGAAGGCAAGTGGTTAGTAGAAGAGGGAGATAGAATGGACTCCAGCTGTACATGATGTGTGGGTTCCCTAATGTTCGCTCGGTTTTCAACATCAGATCTACTCATGTCCTTTTTCACTTTCATTCCCAAGTTGATAGAAATTGAGTGTAATATTTCCATGACATCTCTCAACTTGTTACCTAATGTTTCATTTTTCACGATAAGTCGAGAAATGTCATCCTCCAAAATGTTCTCATGACAAATCATGGGAGAGTTCTGCTCAATTGGAGGATACTGCTGAGATATTGGGGTCCCATACTCAACATACCTATACTCTGGCATGTAATGCTGGGCCAAGTATGGACTATCCAAATGGAAAATATTGGTCAGAGCCTCATTTGATGGAGTTAATGAAACGGGGACTGATAAGTCTAGCTCATGAGTCCAATCTTGTGAATGTATAGGCTCTCTGAATGAAGGCTGGTTAATGGAAGCTTGATCACTAAAGTCAATCAAGTCTGGGAAATCATGATGTGCAGGCCTCTCAATTTGGGTTGTTTGATCGACCATGTTATGCCTTAAGGTCAAGTCGGGATGTGTATATGTAAATTGTTGTATGGTCCCTACTTGAGGAGAGAATGAAGTATGTGGGGGCATATAATTTTGCCAATCATCTATCTCAGCAGTGGCTTACTCTTCATTCGATTCATTGATTCCCGCAAGCTCTCGAGAATAAGGACAGTTAGCCCAAGATGGAAGTGGATCTGGAGTGTTGGAATATGGAGTAGGTGAGAAATGCGAAGAAGTGGAGAAGTCAGTCGAAGTTCTGACTTCATAATCGGGTTGAGATGGAACCGACCACGGGTAAGGGTCTCCCGTGGATGGTGGAGGATACATGGAAGAAGGAGAAGGCGAAGATGAACGGTATATGGTCGAGAAGAATTGACCAGAGGTCTCAGGATATGGGGACCAATATCCCTACATCTTGAAGAGGAAAGGTGAATGTAAGAAGATTGAGGTAGAAAACGTACAATTACACAGGATAACACACACGGACAAACACGAAGACAAACGCAAGAGCAAACCCCTAGTTCACACTCAACACGATGAAGGACCCGAAACCGAGTCCGATTAGTCTGGTTGATTTTAAGTGTGAATTTTCAGACAAGTAGCAAAGAAGTTACGCGGCCTATAGGAGAGGCGGCTAAAAACCGGATGCGTCTCCCTTGTTTAACCTGTCGCCTAAGATACCACTGGTCCTTCCTTTCTTTGCTCCTATCCCAAGTTGATGGGTTCAAAGACCTGCCCCTATCTACCTGCAAGCAGGCGGAAGCTGACAAGGCCGGAACTTCACCCCGGGGGGTTACTGACAACTTGTCGCGAAGTACCGCAATTTCGCCCCTATCTACCTGAGACATGCGAAGGCTACTTGGTACTAGTCAATGAACCTGAATAATTCAACTTGTGATATTTGCTAGGATCAGTCGGAACGTGATATGGAAGGCGGGGATTTGGGCTCTGTCTTAAGGTGTTCATACACACACTCAAGTACCCTCACTCATCCTGAAAATAAGGTCGGGGATTAATCTCCTGCAAGCAGAATTTCCGATTTATTGATTTTTTTGGTCAATAATGTTAGCAGTCCCGATTTTAAGTTAAGTTATCACTGGTTTAGTCCAATCCACACAACACGCCTATCGTTTAGTCCCAATTTCCTTTTACTTAAGTTTGAAAACCAAGAGAGAGAAATCGAGAAAAGCCGATGCACGAAAATCAATGATGCTTATGCTGAGTGAAAAATACTTACAGTGATCCCTTCGCTTTATGCAAGATGCAAAACAGAATTGAAAACTTTTATACTACATGCAAATGCCGACGACAAAATCCGCTCCTAGACAAGAAGTTCTATTAGCGAGTGAAGCACATGTTGATTTGACTAAGTTCTGCGGTCTAAGTGCGTCTTTTAAGTGAAGTGTGTGGTCCTAAAGAATTACGAGCACAAGCAAATCCTATAGTGGCTCGAGGAGCCGCTAGTGCAAGCCTATTCTAAAGATTCAATCCACACAGCACACGGGGACACGGTTCCACTATGTTTACACATGCGAGAACCCAAATGGGAACCGCTGTAAATGTAGATGCTTTTTACAAGTTAACAAAAAAATGAAAATCTTTCTATCGTCTCAACAACCGACTTGATCCACGAATCGTCGACCTCCGATGCACTTCGAGATGCCTCGACTTCAAGAAAGCTGCTCCAAGTCTACCGGGACCTCGCATAAAAAGATACAAAAATGTCAGAGAGAGAGGAAAATAAATAGAAAATAATTGAAAAAAAATGGAAAAATTACAAGGTGGTTCGGGGATCAGACTACCCGAGAGAGTGGAAGACGTAAATCTAATTTTCTAAAGTGATCCTAAATCGTTTGCCTCCCCGGCAACGGCGCCATTTGATGAACCCGAGGAATCTACCTTTTTAGTACTGTCAGATTGATGTTTTTCGTTGCAGTCGGATAAATCCGGATCGATAAAATTACCGCACAAATCGATGAATCGTCGAATGAATTAACACGCGGTTTTATGTTTATTTAGCCTGGGCAAGATCCAGGGTTGACTCAAGGAGGTAAAGGAACAACTCGGGATCAAGTTAGAGGTATTAGATTGTGGTTTTCCTAGTGGGATTTTTTGGTATTTTTTAATGCAATAAAAATGACAAATGTAGAATATGAATTGGATTAAATTAATACGAAAAGAACCGACTTAGCCAAATTTAATTTTAATGTGAAATAAATTCAAATAAGCCAAGTAATATTTTTCCTAAGAACCTAATCCAACAATGAGTGCAAAATGTATTTTTTTTGTAATTTTTGGATTTAATATGCACAAATGAAAAATGCAAACTTTTTTGGGGTTTTTATGCAATTTTCCGTGCTAATGATATGCAAAAATTATGAAAAATTTAGTGAAAGATAAACATGATGAAATTAAGCTACGCCACCGCATATGTATCAAAATTCCCATCCGGAAGACTAATTTTTTTGGAATTTTTTGACACTTTATGATTTTTTTATTAATTGTTTACTGAAAACAGAGCGACTGCGGGTATTTAATTCCTAATAAATCCACGAAGTTAAATTATCTAGAGAATAAATTATATAAAATATATATTTTAATAAGGAATCCAGGAGAGTTGAAATTTCACAAAAATAAGTTTCGTAGATTTAATTAAAAATCAATTACAGGAATCACTCAAGAATTTATTCTATGTAAATGAATATTCCGATTTCTATAAAACTTGGAAAGTAATTAAAGAACAATTAGATGCACCATCTACAATTATTTTACAATTTTTAGAGCAATAAATAAGGCTGTGCGAATTTCAGAGCTTAAATGAGCAAAATATCACTGATGTTCAATCTCTAATTTTTAATAAATTATTAGATGCTCACAAAAATATAAATAAATAGCCAAAATGTTTAGAATTAATTTTTCAACAACATGCTATTTTTGTATTAAAAATTGATGCCAAATGACTGTCTAAATAATCATGCAAAGCAGGGGTGTCTTCGCAATACAAGAAATAACATAAACAAATAGAAATGTGCACTGGGCACTTTTTGCGATTAAAGAAATATGCAGGATAAAAAATGCAACTTTCTCAAAAATAAAAAAAAATAAAATAGACCTTTCAATCGTGGGTTCAAAAAAATGGAACCCACCTTCTCCACAAAGGTTAGAGCACAGCGGGCTAGGGGGCGGCGGGGCACTGCGGTGGGCTCTGGAGGTGCGATGTGCGACCGAGGCGTTGGGAGGCGGTGCGGCGTTCAAGGGGCCGCTGACGGGTGGCTGCGCGCACGCGCACAGGGCGACGCCGCTTGAACACGGGGGTGCGTGGTGGCTCGCTTGGCAAGGTGGACGACGGTGGGTGGCTACCGAGCGGAGGTGGCACGACGCTGTGGAGGAGAACGCGGGGTGGACACGCGTCGTGCAGCGGAGGTCTACACACGGGGCTGGGTGTGCGTATGGCAGACCGCGCGGTTGGCGGCTGGGCGACGCCGTGCCGCACGTGGGGCGGAGGGGCGGCAGGCGTCGATGGTCGAGGGGGATGCGCAGCAGCGCCGCAGCCGCTGAGAGTCAGTGGAGCGGCGGAGGGCGCTGCGGAGGGGAAGCACTAGTAGGCGCGCTCGCTTCTGGGCGGAACGGTGCGCAGGCGAGGAGGAGATGGGAGGTGGTGCTGGATCGTGGGGCGGCGCGTGATGCGACACGGTGGAGCTGTTGCGACAACCTAGAGTGCAAATTTTTTTGTGTTGTTTGTTTTTTTGCAATTTTTTTTGTTTTTATATTTTGTAAACAGAAAATATATGAATAAAGAGGTGGTGTTGGTGATGTTGATAGTGGTCGTGTTTGATGGTAATGATGGTGGTTTTGGTAGTAAATGTGGTGATGGTGATATGAATAAACAAGGAAAAAATGTTAGATAAAAAAATTAACAAGGAAAAGAAGAGGGATTACTTACCCGCGATTCGCCGAAAGTGGAGCCGCGGTATGCGGCTTCCGTCGTGGCCTCGAGAAGGATGGCGGAGTCCTTCGAAGCTGAGCGAGTCCGATTGGAATCTCGCGATGCGGCAATGGTGATGCCGCGGATCTCGCCTTGAGGTTGTCGTCGCTCAACTCGTCTCCTACAGTTGTCACTTGAAGGTTGAAGGGGCTCGACCTCACTTTTCTCGAAAACGACGGATGATGAACAATGGAGGAAGGGATGAGAATATAAAGAGGAGGGGGAAGTTGGAAAAAGAGGTGGAGAAGATGGAGGGATGGTGGAGGAAGTGGTGGCTTGGAGTGGAAGGCAAGTAGAGAAGAGGTAAAAGGGGGATAAATAATAATAATATAATATAAGTAAAATAAGTAGGATACTAAAAATAACAATAACTAAATTAATAATAATAAAATAATAAAATACAAAAATAAAAAAAATAAATCCGAAAATAAAAAATTGGGGTGACATGTGGCGGCTCTAGTAGCTGCCACATGTCGCTCCTAGAAAATTCAAAAATTAAATGTAAAGAAAAATAAAAGAAGTAACAAAAGGGATTAAATCAAAAAGTGGTCAACACGAAAGTTGCTCGTCTCGACGAGATCTACAACTTTCATGAAGGGTCAAAAATCAAAAGAAGTGATCTGTACAAAAATGTATTTTTGGGTAGTACCTTATAGATATAAAATACCGCATTTTATCTTTTGTATTTTTTGTCACTTTTCAATAAGAGAAAGATCAAAATAAATATAGAGAAAATATGAGAAGAATATTTACAACTTAATCTATTTTTTTGGATTTTTAATAATTAGGAAAATAAAATGATAAAATACAGGGGCAAAAAGGTCAATATGTACAATATACAAAAGGGGCTCAAAACCCAAGTTTTGCATACGAGCTCCGATTTTAATGAAATTAGTCTTGTTTTGAAGGTCTCTGAATGTATGTTACTTTAAAAGTGAGTAGAGCTAACTCGGACACTATATGAGTGAGATATGTGCATTTTAAGGTCTAAGGTCTTCTACTGAGTTTGGGGTTTTATTGGGTAATTTTACAAGTTATTATTTTTTTGATATTTTTCTTTAATTAATTTTAGTCATATATATACAATAGAGTTGATTTTATTAGATTCAGAGTTAGTATAAAAATATATACAAATAAGGTAATTTATCTAATATACAGGTGAATATTTACAAGTGAAATTGGCTTCTTATTTTATGCAAATATGAAAGCTAAAATGCAAATATTATGCTTGCATGCATGAATGCTACTTATGCAAGATAAGGGGAAATATGTTGTTATTTACTCGGGAACAAAGCTCTATTTTCAACTTTTAGAGTGATGAATCACAGATTCATCACTGGGTTCTCGAAGGCGGGTGTCGAAGAACCGGAAGCGTTCCCTTGCTGGAAATGAGGCTGCTGCTGTTGTGAATAGTGAGGAGACTGAGAGTATGACTGGTGAGGCTATTGATGCTGCCTCCACTGCTGTCCCTGATTAGAGGGACGAGGACCCTGCTGGTACTGCTGGTGGGAGTGATGGGGCTGCTGCTGGCCGTTCTGAGTGCCCTGGGCGGGAGGATGGTGTTAGGATGAGGTGCCTCCGGTGGTCCAACAGAATCCCAGTTGATCACGACGAATTCCGACCTACTGTGGGTACCGATCGTCCCATATCTCATTGACTTCCATCAATGGCTCATGCTCGAAGGGTGGTGGAGGAAGAACTGTCAGTGACTGATCCGGCTGGTAGACCACCATCTGAGTGTCCTGAGATAGTGGCGGTGATGGGTAGTGCTGCAGCTGTTGGACCAGCTCTGCCTGGATATGGTGAACCTGGCGATATGTGGCAGAGGGTTGGGTGGAGCTGCTACTGCTGGAATCAGCACGTGACCTGGGAGGCTGCTGTATGGACATATGTGCCTCGTGAATGCACATGATCTGGGTCTCTAGGTCACTCATTGTCTTTGTCAACTGGTCCATCTGTGCAAGCCTTGGCTCTGCTTTTTCTCAAGGATCTCGATGCGGTCCAGCTTCTTGCTAATGATCCCCATGTCGGCAGCGGTAGATTCAGCCAGAGCTGTTGTTGCTGACGGAGTGTAGGAGCCATCATCGATTCGTGCAATTCTCTGGTATGAAACTACATGTTGGGCGGCCTTCAGCTGTGTTGACCTGGGCTTGGGACATCACTGTCAAGTTCTCTGCCATCTCCTCATAGATGGACCAGACCTGGTCTTCACCCTTGGAAAAGTAGGACCCACCACAAGAGGCATTCACAAGCCCCTGCAGCTCCGGTGTTAACCCACAAAAGAAACTCTGAACTAGGTTTGGCTTTGATGTGGACAATGGTCTATGAGCTCTCTAAATCGATCCCAAGCCTTGTGGAACTGCTCATTTGGGATCATAGTGAAGTTATTGATCATAGCTCGTGCTGCGTTGGTCCGGTCGAGTGGATAATACTTGTTCAAGTACTCGGTCCGGAGCTGCTCCCAAGATGTGACGTACCTTCCTAGATGCTTTAGCCAATAGGCGGCTCTATCAACCAATGAGAACGGGAAGGCAATCTTTTTTATCGTGTCCTCATCCACCAGTCTGTCATGGACAGTGCTACAAATCATCTCGAACTCCTGCATATGGAGATGAGGCTCCTCGGTGGCCAGTCCATGAAACTTGGGCAACAACTGGATGGTTTGGGGGCGAAGCTCGAAGTTCCCATCAATGGGAGGAAGCTGGATCCATTTGTGAGTGAGGGTTGCAACAGGGTTGTGCAACTGTCTCATGGTTCTCGGTGGTCGGTCCTTGAGGTTCTCCTCCTGCTCCACCTCCTGCTTGTGGTATCTCTCCACCAACCTCGGGTCTGTCTACTCTGTCCTCTCACATCTGCGCCAGCTCTATCATGATGTCACCCATGAAGGCTCCCTGATCTCTGATCTCTCTTTGCATAGTCTCCAGGGAAGCTAACAATGAATTGTTGATAGTCGTCTGATCATACACATACGAAGGCTGTCCCTGCTCATCTGGGCATCCCTCACTGCTGGCCATATCTTGGGTCTCTGCAAAGGCAAAAGTACCCATCTCAGGTGCTGTCAAATGTACAGGAATCTGTGTTGCACTATGCTCTGACACCACATGACTAACAGAAGAAGAAGGGTGGTCAAGGGGGAACATGGTGGACGTAAACTCAGGCTCGAAGAGTGGGTCTAAACTCCCCGAAGTCAGCCTAGATGAATAGGGAGGATTGCTCGATGGCGGTGTCACCAGATGTGGCCTAAGGGATCTCCTTCCCATCATCGTGATCTGGAGATAAGGGCGGATGAGATCTGGAATGCAAGTAAGATGAGAAATCAAACCCCCGGTTCACCCATGCAACGCCTGAGCTGATGACCGTGAAGGCTCGGTCGTTTATCTTGTCAATTTTATTTAGGTGATCAATCAATCTATCAGAGCGATTAATCGAGCTGGTAGGAACCTGTTGCTCCTAGGAGACTGTCTCGATCTAAGCCTAGATCTTTCCCAGCCAGTATGAATTACGGACCGTTTACCGAATACTCGATCAATTCACTCTGCTAAGGACGTCACGGTCCGCTTTACCAGTTACCAGAGAGATTTTCACTAGAGAACAACTAACCCTAGAACAGTAGTCTGAGAGGAGTTCAGGTATGGCTCTATGCTAGTGTGAAGGCCAATCTCTCGCTGCAGATAAATCAACCAATGAGGAGGTTACTCTCCCCAAGACAAAAATTTTGAGTGAGGTGAGTTTCAAGGTCAAGTTTGTATTAGCAGTCCCAATTTTATTTGGTTATCTCTTTTTAGTATTTTTCTGAATAAAAGCAACGCCTAACAAATTTTCCGATTTCCTTGGTTATTTTGAGTCCAATAAAATGGGGGGAGGAAGTCGGAAAAACCGATGCGCGATCAAACACAATGATGCATGCAAAGTTAGAAATGCGTAGCTTGCTCCAGCACTCTACTTGCAGGGTGATCCACACATAAATTTAAAGGCAAGAAGTAAACTACCTATATGATGCACGAGGAAACCATCCCTAAACGAGCAATTTCTATTGATCGTGAAGCACAAGTAGCTATCAACTAGGAAGAGAGACCGGAGTTCGATCTTGGATGCCGATCGGTGTCCACCACAATGGATCCTGCAAGTGCTGTATACGACCTCTCTCTACACATGGTCTCTAATCCAAGTCAAATAGCCTTTTTAAATGAATTATTAGCTGATTCCAATTACGATCTATAGGTGCAGGCACGCTATTAGGTGTGGGGCTTTAGCTAATTACGTCACAATCAACAAAAACTCCTAAATCTAGGGGCTAAATCTGTGTGAATCAAAAAGACAACAAAATCGAGAAAACAATGAAAAACCGTGCAAAACTGATGAGGCCCCCAAGGGAACAATCCCTCGAGCAATGGACCTCGTGAAGTGTCAAAATATCCAAGTCCAAGTAATTACAAATAAGAGTCACTTCTCACTTCAAATTACACAAATAATTGCAATAATATAAATAGAGCCAAATCTACAAAATTCTCTAAGTGTCCTTGGTGCTAGAGAAGCAAGCCGAAGCCGGCTTCACGTGGGTGCGTAAGCGCCTAGAGTAGACGCCTCCCTCGATCCGCGGTACCTCGCACAAAGTCAACAAAGAGAGGAGGTTAGACATCTCAACAAGATATATCAATAAATGAGAGAATAAATGGAAAAAATATAGACAAATAATCACAATCAATCATAAAGAAATCCGATCTAAACGCTGTTGCTCCCCAGCAACGGCGCCATTTGATTACCGCGAAAATCAAGCGGTCCTGTATTCCACACAAGGCGGGAACACAATCGATGCGTTGACCGCTTAGAAATCCGGATTAAATGAACAATTAACCCACAATAGAGATCAAACAATGAAAAGCGGTGCAGAGTTAAAATTTATTATAACTCTACATAAAAGATGTGTATATGAGCAAGTATGTAGAGGTCGAACACATGAAGCAAGCATGTAGATCGGGTAAAATCAATGCTCAAGAATGAATGTGATGTATTTGCCTCTATAAGTGCTATTTTGTGGGTTTTTATTTTTTTAATTTTATTGTTATAATTTTATATTTTGATTTTTAATTTTTTGATTTTATACTTTCTTTTTATATTTTATATTTTTATATTTCCTTTTTCTTTTAATTTATAAAATAAAGTATATTTACAATATAAGAAAAGAAGAGATAATGTACTTATAAAAATATGTAAAAATAAGCAAAATTCGGGAAATAAAAATATTTTTGTGCTTTTTATATTTTTATAATGTTTTTGTGATTTTTCTATATTTTTCTATTTTTTGGTATTTTTAAAGTCAAAAATACTTAAAACATGGAATAAAAAAAATGCCTGAAATTAAAATAGAGATGAAAAATATCAAACATGAACCAAAATTCTCCAAATTAAGTTGAAAATAAATATTAAAATAGAGAAAATTAGGAAATGGAAATTAAATTTTTAGGAATTTTATGGATTTTACATATTTGTATAAATGTTTTACAGGTTTTGCAATTTTTATGGGTTTCTTTTCTATTTTTTAGTGGTTTTTGGTTTGAAGGTAAAAGATGTAAAAACACACAATATATAATTTGTTTGGGATTTTTTCAAAGAGTTTTAATAATTTTTATGTATTTTATAATGCAAACAGGGCTGAAAAATGCAAGTTTTGAATTTTTAAAATATTAAAATCAACAAAAATGCAAAATAAAAATATGGCATGATAGATCAATGCAATAGAAATCTAGGGCACTTTTTTTGGTATTTTTTAGAGTTTTATAGATGCATACAATAAATGCTAGAAACAAAAAGAAATTACATTACTAGCAGGGGTAGTTTCGTAATTATCTAGAAACCTGAGGGCCAAAGTGCAAATTTTTCAGAAAATTATAACTAAACAAAATTATTTCAGGACCAATTAGAAATATCCAAAAAGCCAAGGTTATCACTACAAAAGGACCACGCCCGCACGTGACTGTCACGTGCTTGGTAGAGACCTATACACAAATAACAAAACCTGGGGGCTAACTTGCAATTTGTCCAAAAATATTACAACTGAATCTGAAAGTTTCCGGACTTAATCGAAATAACATAAAAAGAGAGGGCCCCTGCTCAAAATACCCTGACACCCACGTGCGCAAGTCACGTGAGGTGACATGGACAGGGGCCTCGATGCAAATATTAAAAAGGCAGGGTTGCTTTTGCAAAATATACAAAATATTTTAACTGCAAATGAAAGTTTAAGAACTATTAAATAAATACATAAAATGGTGAGGGCAAGGGTGTAAAATACCCAGCGCCCGCAGATCCAACGGTGGGTCTTCCCTCACTCGAACACATGGCGCGCCTAGGGTGGCTGATACCCCTTCGAGAATCAACGCCCACGATTAGAGCACATATAAGATCTGATGGTCGAGGAAGGCGCAGATCCAACGGTAGCTGCTTGGTCTGGACGATCAGGGCTGATCGGACGGTAGAAAAGGGTCGACGAAGAACATGGAAGAACTCGCGGCAAGGCGAGCTTCCCCCGTCCAGGTCTTCCAATTCTGTTGGAATTTGATGATCCAAAATGCCTGAATCGACTCCTGCTGCTCTTCTATAGTTGTTGTGTCTTCAAAAGTCACCGTTGATCCCGAGGGCTCTCCTACGGCGTTGAAGTCGAGGAGGGGCTTCAGGAAGCTCCGGCGAGGCGTAAAAATGCCCTCTAGGAGATGCTCTTGCTCCAGGTACCTGCTTAGAGAATTAAGAGGGTCGGGGGCAAACTGCCTCGACCCTCTTGATGACGAAATGAGACGGGGATGGCTCGAGTAGTCGAGCTCCGGCGACGCGTAGGAGTAGGAGCTCGAGATCCTGCTCCGTGTAGGAGAAGGTTGAATGGAAGGTGGAGGAGCAGCGAGAAACGGAAGGGTAAGGGAATGAAGGTGCTTGGCGAGGTCGGGAACCGTCGGGGTACTTGATGGAGGTTCGCTGGAGCTGGGGCTCCGGCGAATTTCGAAGATGGTGCTTAACGCCTAACCTGAGATCTAACTACTACAGATTTATGCTAAAATCGATCCTGGGACTAAATCTAGTTAAGACAGGACGATAATATTACCTCAATGGAAGCTGAGTCCAGAGGTGGGAACCTCGACGGTGAAGCTTCGCCTGAGGTGGTGGAGCCTCCTCTGCCTTCGCCTGGACACGCTCGGAGCAGTTGGAGTGGCCCCTGTCACCGGCCTTGATCTTAAGCAGTCTAGAGGAGCCAAATCTAGGGCAAGAAGGGTTCAAAAATGAGAATAAGGCGATGGGGGGTTTTTATGTACAATGAGGTGACGTTCTCCAAAGGCCGAGGATTCTGGAGCACGCCAGCGATCCACTCCCCAAGGAGAGATCTCGGTGTGAAAGAGCAATAGTCGAGGAGCAAAAGTCATGAAGAAATTGTAACGAAATAGTGAAAGGTTTGACCTTGAAAATCCGCAAAAATGAACAAAAATAAGGTTCTGACATATACATGGGGCGGGGCCAGACAGTTGACCCGCGGTCAACGGTCCGACCCACCTGGTTGGTCCACGTGGACCAACCAGGAAAATCCTCCTGAAAAAGATTTAAAAAATCATTTAACAAATAATAATTGATTTTATTAATTTTTAGTTATTAAATAAATTTTTTTATTATTTTATAAAGTATTTTATTACATTTTTTATTTATTTTTTAGAGGTTTAAAATTACAAGTTCCCTTTTAATGGCTATATAGGTATATGTATCTATATATTTTAATATTTTATTTTTATTTTGTATATTTAATTTTATTAATTTATTTATTATTTTATATATTTATAACTTATTTTTATGGACTTAAATATATTTTTATTCTATTTTTCTGATGTATTTTGTACACTTAAATACATAGAAGTATTAATTATATAGGTATATTTACAAGTATTATACCGATGTATTGTATACATGTATTTTATTTTTTGCATTTTCTTTGTGTTTTTAGTTCTATTTTAATACACACATATATTATAAAGAATATTTACAAAATTATAAAAATATGGAATCATAAAAATAATGAATAATGAATAAAATGAATATTTTAATCAGTACAAGCATACAATAGGGGTCCAAAACTCAACTTTCAAACTGTAGCTCCGAAAAATATGAAATCACCTTCATTAAATAGGTTATTAAAAATTATATACAATTAAAGGTGATTCTGATAGATTTTGAGTTTTTAATTGAGAGATACAGGTCTGGGAAGTTGGGATTCTGGAATCTTATTCATATCATAACTTTTTATCTGTACATTATTTTTGTGTGAAATCAATTTTGTATTTTTCTATATTTAATTATCTACAACTTTCATGTACAAAGTATTTTTATTTGAAGTATAAAAAGTAGAACTAAAAATAGGTCCCAAAATGAATAAAGAATTAATTAAATAAAAAGGATTTTTATTGGTTTCTGACCCTTATCTCCCCTACTTTATTCCTTGTCGACCTATTCATCTAGATGCCTAGGTTTCGAGGTTTCGGGTCATAAAATATTTGCAATATTTATTCTTTTTCTTTTCTTTTCTTTATTCTATAATTTTGGCTTTAAAAATAATATTTTATACAGTATTTATACAAATATGCATGAATGCTAAAATGCAGGAATTACGGGTATTTACATGCATTTACTAGGCTTTTTGAGACCAAAATGATAGAATAAAGATGATGAAATCGAGGTTCATCAAGGGGCAAGCGATGGAGGCGGAGGAGGTGTAGCACTGGGCTGGAGGCCAACCACCTGGTGTTGGGCGTGCGGGAGAAGGTTAAGGGACGTAGGTGGC
The DNA here is from genome assembly GCA_037367405.1 of Ottelia alismoides. Taxonomy (NCBI): domain Eukaryota; kingdom Viridiplantae; phylum Streptophyta; class Magnoliopsida; order Alismatales; family Hydrocharitaceae; genus Ottelia; species Ottelia alismoides. The sequence continues at coordinate 282,751 of JAZKJV010010989.1, read as the reverse complement.
GCAGGCAATTCAGTTGGAGGAAGGAGATGGGGGATGAAGCCATGCTGATGTCAGTGCCCATTTTTTTTTGAAATATTGAAGTCATCATGGCATCTGCTATTTTGTTGTTTAGCTTTTTTTTCTTTCTTACAATATGAAGAGGGAAGAGGATTGGAGAGCCTTCTTAGGCCTCTTCTAAAGTGGACCTGAAAAAGGAAAAATTATTATCAGAACTTTAATATGGGCTTGGAGCATGTATTTATTGAAAATTAACTACTTATTATTTTCCCCTTTTTTGGTTTTTTTTGTAAAGAAAATGTATGAAACTTTTAGATGATTTTAAATGCAATGCATATGAAAATTATGAAATGAAAATTATGTGTAATTAAGAAAAATTCATGGATTAAACATGTATTATTTTTATCAAAATGGTATAAAACACGATAAATCACATATTCATCATACCCCCATACTTAATTTTTGCTAGTCCCAAGCAAAATAATGATATAAAAAGAGAAATAGAAAATAATTAGAGAATACACAAAGAGGTTTTGTAGCAGACACACCCACAAAGTCCTAAGATTTTAAGCCAAGTTTAAACAAATAAAAAACATAGACTAAGGTGACCTTTAGAGTAATAATGTGTTTTCTAGTATTCAATTCGACATCCCTCGAGTTCTATCAACTTTAGTTGATTCCATCCTTAGGTCATGTCAGATCATCCCGATCAACATATATTCTCTTTAATCTTGAGTTGATTTGGAACTGTATATGAAGTTTATGACTATTTCCAATTTACGAGAAAAGTATACCATACAACCTTAAGTAACCGGAGATTCACAAAATCTAAATCCTCTATTCTCTCTAAGTCTAGGCTTATTCTCATTTCACCTGAATCCGTCAACAAAAGAAGATGGGTGCAAATTGTAGAGAACTTGGATTTTTTGGGCTTTCTGTAGACTGTTTTGGTCTTTTGCTCCTTTTTTTCCTTTTGCATAGCTAACAAATCTGTAATTTATCACTCTAAAAGTTGAAATAGAGCTTTGTTCCTGAGTTATTACTGCATTTCTCTATTTATTCTACATTTTTACCATTCATATAGTTAGAACTAATATCTGCATTTTAGCATGCATGTTTGCATTAAATAAGAAGCCAATTTCCCTTGTAAATATCACAAGTATTATATCGGTAAATATCACAAGTATTATATCATATTTTCCCATATTTTATCTATTTTTCACTAACTTGGAATTGAATAAAATCAACTCTATAATGTACATATTATTAACACTAATAAATGAAATATACCAAAAATACTAACTTGTAAATTTGCCCAATAAAATCCAAACCCTAGTTTGAGACTAACTAAACCATGAACATCTCCTTCATACAGTCTCCTATGGACCCTTCTCACTTTTGAATTAATGTATGTTCAATTACTTTCAAAAAAAGACCAAATTCAAAAGAATCGGAGTTTATATGTGAAAATTGGGTTTTGGTATCCCATTTGTATATTGTACATATTGACTAAATTCACATTATTGTTTTATGTAAAAAAATAATACTTTTTTATTTATTTATTTTGTGTTTATTTTCTTTGATTATTATTTTAATAAAATGTGTACAAATATAAGTAAAAATCAAAGAAAAAATCAAAGAAAATCAACCCGAGTATTTATATATAGTATGTATAAAAGTCCTTTTTTATTTTATTTATTTTATTATTATTAAAATCCAAAACTTTTGATTAAGGTGTAAATATTTATTTCAGATTTTATTGAATTTTATTTTTATTTTTATCTTATTTAAAAATGGTAAAAAATGGGCAAAATACAAAAATACGATAATTTATATCTATAAGATACTATTTTATATCTATAAGATACCATCAAAAATGCTTTTTGTACAGATGATTTCTTTGGTTTTGGGTACTTCACAAAAATTGTAGATCTCGTCGAGTTGAGCAATTTCATGTTGACCACTTTTTTGACCTTTTTTATTATTTCTTTTATTATTTTTCTTTAAATTTAATTTTGATTTTTCTAGGAGCGATACGTGTTGTCCTAGAGCCACCACGTGTCACCACCATTTTTATTTTATTTTAAATTTTATTTTATTTATTTAATAATCGTTATTATTTTTGTTTTGTTTTTATTTTTTATTTTTTACTTTTTATTTATTTTTATTAATTTCTTTATTTTTATTTATTTATTATTCCTTTTTATTTTCTTTATTTATTATTTATTATTGTATATTTTCTTAATTGTTTATTTTCACTTATTTTATGAATTTTATTTACTCAATTATTTATTTACTTACTTATTTTCTTATGTTTATTATTTTTTTAGTTTATTTATTAGTTTAAGTATTGTTATTATTTCTTTTACTAATTTATATATTTTTTATTTTTAGGGTTTATTTATTTTTTCACTCCACCACGTGGCTGCCCCTACGCACGCCACGTGGCAGCTCCTACCCCACCTTCTCCTCCAAGCCTTGCGCCCGATGTTCAGCTCTCCAGCGAGCGGCGCACAATCGTCACACCTCTTCCCCCTCTCGCATGTTCATCCTCCTATCTCTCTCCCAGCCCGCGTCTTCTGCCCACGATCTGCGGTAACCGCCTGCCCTGCCTTGTGCGGCGGTGCCAACTCCAAATGCGATCCCCTTCCTCTCTGCTCTTTCCCCCAACTGCCCAAAAATAACCATCTCCCCCCATCACGCGTATCCTCCATCTCGAGGGTAGAACACCAACCTCGACACTCCAACCGATGGCAGCGCCTAAAGTCCTATCCAGAAGGCGACGACGTTCGACCATCAACCGTGGATGAGATCCAAAGCTTGGTCCCAAGCTTTACTACAACGGATGCTCTATGTTGCTCAACCTCGAAGGTGATCGCCGACTTTCTGGAGGCAAGAACATCGGTGCTCTCTATCGAGCTACATCTTCATCATGCAATCGACAACCATCATGTATATTCTTCTTCTTCCTCTACTTCTTCCCCTCTCCCCCTTCTTCTTCTCCTTCCTTTCTCTACTTATTCTCCGTATACCATCCAATCACCTCCGTGACCATCAATACTGCCGACCACCTCCACCTCTCCGTTCGAGCCTACCTCCCATTCATCATCACCGTCACCCATCTTCTATACCCATGTCACCTTGTCGGTTGAAGCCATTGCCGCCTTGAGCCTCTGTCATCAACCTCCATCGACTGGCACTGCACTCAGTCATCATGCTAAGAACCGCTTCACACTACCTCGGGTGACATGTCACCTTCGCACCCTCTACACCGACCGTCGTGAGCACCTCCTCCACCTTGGCTCCACAGTCCTCAGCCACTTCACAACTTCGTTGTAACACGCCTCCACCCCGACGACCCTTGCTCGTGTGTCGGCCATCAGAGTAACTTCAAGCGCCACCTTCACGTCCACTTGCACATCTTTGCGTTGCTTGTAGTTGCAGGCCGCTCGAGCTCATCGACCGTCTGCCCGCTCCCAGGCCATAAGCCACCTACCGCTGCCATCTCTCCCCCTCACATGCGAGGCACGCGAGGGTGGAAGAAAATTGTGCTGCACCCCCACTCCATGTTCCGCAATTAGCAAAGGGCCCCCTCTGTGGTGATGCCATCAAAACAAGGAGCACAAGTGGGAGGATAAGATAATTGCGTCGGAGCCCTTCAGTTCCAACGAGTCGCAAAAGTGCCCCTGCCATTGGAGGTCACATGCTCGGCATGTGCCTCATGGAACATTTTCAAACAACCCCCCATGGTCCTGGTAATTGCATAATAGTCAGCATTTTTTATTTATTCTATTGCATTTAGAACCATGTGTTCTATCTTTGTTTTGAGTCTCATTTCATCAGCATTTTATCATTCTAAAAATTGTGCATTGAATAACAAATTATGCTTTATTAGTGTGAATGATTGTTTGATTTTTATGAGTTGTGGTTTATTTAATTTAATTAAATAGGTGGAAAATTGCATAATTTATCCATTGTGTGGACTTTAATTTGTATAAATTGCCATATGCTACAAAAATTCCTAAAAATTCACAATAGGTAGAATGAATTGTGTTTTATTTTGTGCCCAAAACTCATTACATTATCATCACGCATATTGAGGTCACGATAAATTAAATGGTGATTCGAGTGATTGATTTTTAAGAGGCTGTAGAACAATTATTTTAGGATCTATTAATTTTCCTTCAATACATTTCACATCGACTTATTAAGATAATTTTATTTATGAAAAAAATAGTCTTCTATTTATTAAAATTAACTTGAGAAAAAACACCCTGCATGCATCATTAATTCATAAAAAATCATTTTGAATCTAATAGTTCCAAAAAATTACAAAGCATTCATTTCATCATTTTTCACACTCTGGCCAAGTTTTTAAGATTTTTGAACTTCATTGATCAAAAATTAAAAAATGCCACTCTGAAAACCTAAGTTCTACATCTCATATTAACCAACCTAAGGATAAAGTTGCATCCCTGAGTTCGACCTCAGGCTTGCCCATGTAAAATATAAATTTAACTGCTTGCTTTAATTACTAAATTAGTTAGTTGTCTTTTTTTATTAATCCTAAGTGCCCGAATACTATAACAATTCTACATAGTTAACTAGGGTAATTAGGGGTTTTTAAATGGTGTCGTTGTTGGGGAGGCACAACTTAGTTTGATTTTTAAAAAAATTAGTTCTTACGTTTTCCACCCTTGGGTAGTCTGACCTCGGTTATTCTTGTAATCATTTTCCCACATTTTTACCACATTTTTATTTCTTTTAATTTAATTTAATTTATTTTATTTTATCTATTTCTATGACCACTTTTTTTATGTGAGGGGCCCGACACGATAGAGCGTCTGCTTAGGTGGTCAAGCATCTCAGGAGAATTAGATGTCAGTTTTTTTGGGAATTAATCCGACTGAAGGAACACATGAAAATTAAGATCGAGTTGAGTCGTGAGAGAGTGTAGAGTCTTAGGATCTATTTTCTGTATTTATTTCATTTTTATTATTAATTTGTAATAACTCATGTAACTGCATATTTCCTACGGATTTCTTTTGGGACCTCGTGTATGTACCCAGATTTTTGGACATTATTCTTGTGGTGTGTCGAGACATGTTTCGCTCTCTGATGAGGGTGGTTCTCAACTTGAGTAGCTCGTAGGTTAGACCCGCACACATGGCTCTTGGAGATTTTATTTAGGTCTAATATCCATTGCTTGTGCTCGTTTTATTTAGGACCATACATTTTCACTTAATAATACACACTTTAGATCATTCTACTTAATCAAATTGAAATCAAATTCTTCCTCACTAATAGAACTTTCTGCTAGGTATGATTTAATCATCTACATTCATATAGCATAAAATTTTCATTTTTATTGCATTTGCATGTAGAGTGCGAGGATCACTGCAAGTCTTTTGAATCGCGCATGCATCATTAATTTTATCATTGCATTGGCTTTTCTCGTCACCCTTCCCCTTGGTTTTCCAACTTATGATTAAAAGAAATCGGATTGTTTTTTAGACGTGCCTTGTATGGTGGATTGAATTCGGTGAAAATCAAACTTAAAATCGAGACTACTAATACACATTTGACCAAAAACAAACTAAAATTGAAATTATTTTTGGGAGAGCAACCCCGTCCATGTATGCAAGTACTTACGTCCAGACATAGTGGTAAGGACACAACCACTAAGGTTAGAGCCCAAATCCCTGGACTTGCCCCCGAAGTCTCCATTTTCGACTCCCGTGGATTTGGGAGCTGCAAGGGTTTACCTTCGACCATAGACTATATTTTGGTTGTGCAAGCATGTGTGTCTCCTTTGGGGTGTGATATTGAACCCGGCAACTGATGAATCCTCATTTCATCACCTTTATTCTTTGATAATGGCCTTCACCTAGCTAAATGCATGCATATTGCATTAATTTGCCAACATAAATATTTTGTAAGTTTACAAAATACTGTAGAAAATACTGTATAAATACCACATTTATTGCCAAAATAAAATAATGAAGAAAAGAAAAGAAAAGGAAATGAGACACCATAGGTGTTGAGTGACCCTAGCCCCCGAGACTCAGTCATCATGATGACTTAGTCGATAAGGAATAAAGAAGGGGGAGATAGGGCAACTAATTGCACAGAAAACATAGTCTAAAAACCTACAAAAATAGGCCAAGAATTACCTTCTGGGACCTATTTTATTCTTTATTATTTATATATAAAATCACCAAACTTTATAGATGAAAGTTTTAAATAAAAATACAAAGAAAAATACAAAATTAATGTCACCGAAAAATAATGCACAATGTACATTTTGCACTTAGAATAAAAACCCCAAACTCAAACTTCACAGACCTGTATCTCCTCTATATGAACTCAAACTTCATCAAAATCATCATTAATTGTATATGACTTTTAATAAGCTATTTAATGAAGATGGTTTCATTTAATTTGGAACTAAGATGCAAAAATTAGATTTTGGACCCATATTGTACCATATATCTGAATAAAATATTCATTTTATTTTTTCTTTATAATTTTTATAATTTTATATTTTTATAATTTTGTAATTATTATTTATAGTATATGTACATACTTATAATAGAATAAAACTATAAAGAGAATAATAAATAAAATGATAGATGAAAATACATAGATGAATGTGCTATGCATATACATATACATTAAGTACCATAATTTGTTTAAGTGTACATATTATATCAAAAAAATACAATAAAATATATTTGTGCATAATTAAATAAGTTATAAAAATATAAATTAAGTGAATAAAATAATAAAATCAAAATACATAATAAAATAAAATAGGCAAAACATAGGTAAAGATACATATATTTATACCCCTAAAAAGTAACTTGTAATAAATAAACTTGTAAAAATAGATAAAATCAGATTAAAATTCTACATAAAATAATAAAAAAATATTTTGTAAAAAAATTAGTTAATTTATTTAATATTTTTTTGAATTTGCAATTATTTTTTGATCATCTTTTTCCTGGTTGGTGCCTGGGAACACCACCTTATTGATTGAGAGCACATAAGAGCACCGTTGAGCACATAGGAGCACCATTGTATAAAAAAATTGTTTTATCACCAACTAAAATTGACAATATAATCCGAACGAACCTTTACGACCTTCACCGTGTGTAGTTGGTGAACTTGGGGTTTGCTTTATGTTTGCATTCAGGGATGTTTGTTCAAAGACTGCGCTTTTAGCACCTTTCCTATCACTCCTTGTTTGTTATCATGCTCTCGTATCGAACCGCTTGACATTGAGAATGGCAGAATTGGTATATTTTTTCTTGGACTTCATGAGCCTATCGCAGAATATTCCAAATCAACTGTCCTCATGGGCAGAGGATGACTCTCTTTCTGGTCCCCCTTGGCTTCAAGGCAACCCTTTCCTAGAAGCCAAGGTCAATAAGTCACTTTCTTTTTCTAAGGAAGGCCAGACCCATACCTCTCCTCTCTTCCCTTCTCGCACCGAGGAAGATCCTCAACTTGGAGTTTCTAGATCAACTTTTTCTACACGGACTAATTCAAATCCCTTTGATTCTGAAGGTAAAGAAGAAAAAGACAACAAGATGCCTCCCAAGAAGAACATGGATGATGAGGAAGATAATGACCCACTGAAGGATATCCTAGCCAGACTTACAGAAGTTGAGCAGAGAAATGAAATATTCAAACAGGAGCTTGGATGGTTGAGGAATGAGGGGGGATCCAATATGCCTAGAATCCCAGCGCCACACAGAACGAGAATTGGCTCAGACCAGTTGTACCACCTAATGTTGGAGAATTAAAGCATCACTTCTTGACACTCCTACCATAATTTTATTACTATATCACAAAGGAACCATAGATGTTCCTGCAGGAGTTCGAAATGGTATGTGACAATCTAAGACGACTTGATGTATCTCAGGACTACATACGTCTTAGAGCCTTCCCCTTCGTTGTAGCAGACAAAGTCGCATATTGTCTAAAGAACTTGGGGATGGTGGTCACAACGTGGGATGCATTGAAGGACATGTTCCTCAAAAAGTTCTACTCGTTGAGTAGGACTAATCAGATGAGTTATCAGATATAGAGTTTCAAATAGATGTCACTTGAGCCTTTCCATGAGGTATGGGAGAGATTCAAGGACCTGATTCAGAAGTGTCCAAGTCACGATATAGACATACCTATCATGGTCCAGAACCTATACAATGGTATGACTCCTGAGGTTTACACGCTTCATTTCAAAACTTGAACTATATATTCAGGAGCTGGAACTTGTCTACGCAAGCGAGGATAGGCCTTGGACCTCGTGGGTGGAGTACGTAGCGTAGTGAGGAGGCATGTTTGTCTACGCTGTGAGATGAATGTCCTGAGAGATTTTCTTCCGATAGAACCACCCAGCTAGGATACGAGGTAGGTGGGTTAGGGTCATGATGTCGGCATGTCTTTGTCTACGCAACGTCTTGTCTGGATTGATCCTGGTGAGTCAATGACCTAGTCCACTGGCTTGCGTCGGAAGAATGACTAATCTATTACATCTGCGCTAGGAAGGGAATGAGCAGACTAACTATAGGAGGTGCGAGATAGGAGCGAATGAAGTGGAAGTGAGCAGGGGCCGAGGAAAGAGAATGTGAAATAAATAACCTAGGCCCGCCCCCTCTCTTCTATATTAATTACTCGCTCCGGGAAAGGGAGAAGCAATCCACCAACCCTTTGAAACCTCGACTGCAGGGTACAGCAAGGACCACCGGGAAAGTGCAAATGGCATGCTTCCTTTTGTTCCAAGCTTCCTCTTTCCTCCCCCTTCGGGAAGGCCAAGCAGCAACTAGAGCAGCTTAACCAGAATAAGGCACCTCTCTTTCCCCTTTTATATAATTTCTTCCATTTTATAGGTATTTTAGATCTCAAAGCTTCAGTTCCCCGATTAGGCTTCAGAAAGGCAAGGAAAGCAGATGAGAAATAGATAGATAGTGAGTTCCCTTGCCTCAGGGGATCGCGACCTTGAAAAGGCACTTTTGGGTGAGGGGCAACCTTGCTAACGAATTTCCGTATAGAATTGCTTTTTTGAATCAAGTATAGAAAAGCATTTATATATAGAATTTCTCTTTGGCGACAAATTTCCTCATTTTCTAATATTCAAATGAGCTTTTATGTATAGAGCGCTGCTGTTTGCAAAGCAGATCGAATCGGGGGAAAGGCAGGAAGCAAAATCCCCACTCTTTTTCTTTTTTGAAGAAGAGGGATGGAAGTTGTTCCTACTCCGTGTTGGCTCTCTTCTGATTCAAATAGCTTTAAGGGCATTTTCCTATTCATCACTGAAGCAGACGAGGGAAAGAGCTAATTTGAATAATGAAAAGATTTGAAAGAAGAAGGAGATTTTCTGTCTACATAAAGATGTAGTTTTTTCAGAATATTATAGTAGCTCGCTGGTTCGGGATAGAGATGAAGCTTGAAAGCGCTGTAAAGAAGAGGGATCAAGGTAGTACCGTCAAGATAAGGGATCAGGAGCTGAGCTGTAGAGGTAATAAGGCTTCGTTGTCAGGGATCGGGTGCCATAGAGCCCACGGAGCGGTGCGTAAAGATGAGGGTGATGCACGTAGAGATGCGTCAAGTAAGGTCGTTGAGATGAGCTAAGGAAAAGTGGCCGGGACTGCCTATTAGCAAGAAAAGTTTCCAGCAAGATGATCTTTGCATCGAGTTCTGCCCTGTAGGAAGACACTTGACGCTTCCCTTTCCCAAAGCATGATGAAGGTCAAACCTTTTCCCTGGGGACGTTAGTCCAGTCTAAGCCTTTTTTGCTTAGGAGGTTGGGTTCAAAGAAGTGGCCAAAGAAATGAATGGGAAAGTGGAACTACAATTCAAGCATTTATTCATTCTTATATTGCTGAGAAGCTCAAAATAGGTAGCCTTGAGCCCTCATATATAGCCAAATATATAGAACTCAGAAGAGGTGGAAGATGGCAAAAACGAGATCCCACCTGATTCTCAAGCCTGTCTATGAAAATTGCTGGAAGTCCCAGGGATGGGACTTCTGCATACCCTGTTCTGGTTGTGCCAGAAGATGTTGCTGGGACTGAGCACCTCCAATAGAGCATATGAAGCCTGGGTGATCACAACAGATACTGGGATGCTCCTGGTGGTGGGAATAACAAATCCCGTTGACTTTCATCAACGGCTCCGACTGCTCATGCAGCAGTGGAGGAAGGGACGCCAATGGCTGATACACCACCATCTGTGTATCTGGTAAAGGTGGTGGTAGCAACTGGTATTGTGGGGCTGGCTGAATGTGCTCCGCCTGAATATGGTGAAATTGTCTGTATGAGGCGGATGACTGTGAAGATTTGCTCCCCTGATCCGCATGTGACCTAGACTATGGCAAAGAAGCCATCAGTGCCTCTCGAAGGCATATAATTTGCATCTTCACTCACTCAAATTCTGGCCAGCTCATCAATCTTGTTGAGCTTATCCAGGCCCTGACACATCTTCTTCTCTATGATCTCCATGTGGTCCAACTTTTGGCTAATAATGCCCAAGTCTGTAGCTGATGACTTTGCTAATGTTGTTGTTGTAGAAGATGAAGATGAACCAGCCTCTATACGTGCAACTCTGTGGTGAGACAACGCTTGATGGGGAGGCTTCCCTTGAGTGTAGATACGGGTCTGGGTCATTACTGTGTAATTCTCAGCTATCTCCTTATAGATGGCCCATACATGATCCTCATCCATGGAAAAATAGGACCTCCACAAGAGGCATTAACAAGCCCCTATAGCTCGGATGTCATCCTAGAAACTTTGTACCAAGTTGGGCTTGTTGATATCATGGTGGGGACACCTATCAATGATCTCTCTAAATCAATGCCAAGCCTCATGGAACTGCTCATTTGGGATCATGGTGAAGTTATTGATCACGTCTCTTGTTGCGTTGGTCTGACTGAGTGGATAGTACTTGTTGAGGTACTCGGTCCTCAATTGCTCCTATGTAGTGACAATCCTCCCCCAATTGCTCTAACTAATAGGCTGCTCTATCAACCAATGGGAAGTCTATCATCTTGATGGTATTCTCATACACCAACCTGTCGTGGATGGTACTGCAGATCATCTCGAACTCCTGGAGATTTAGAAAGGGCTCCTTGGTGGCGTGTCCATGGAACTTTGGCAACAACTGAATCGTATGTGGATGGAGCTCAAAATCTCCCAGAATGGCAGGCAACTGAATCCACCTATGATGAGAGTCGCACAAGGGTTGTGCAACTCCCTCATGGTGCACAAAGGTCTCTATGGATCTCTGGCCTCCTCCTTGCGCATGTGTCTATCCTCTGCTCGATCCTTAGGAGTCTCTCCTCCACCATCGAGTCTCTCAACTTAGGCATCTTCTCTCCCATATCGCATCTGTGTCAACTCCTGCCTCTCCTCTATCACGAGCAACCCCTAGTCCATAATTTGTCTCTACATCGACTCTACGGATGCCAGGATGGTATTGTTGATCGTAACCTAATCAAATACATCATGATTATCTGGCTGCTCAACCTCTCTCTACTCTTGGGCCATCTCGTAAGACTCCCTGCAGGCGACGTGCAACACATGGCTCTAAAAAGATCTGACGGCCAGGAAGCATGGAGCAGGCGTACGACTCTGATGGACAGGGAAAGATCTGACAGTCAGGACCAGCAGCGAGGATGTGTGGCTCATATCTGACTACCAGGTATGAATGTAATAGCCTAGATGGCAGGCAGTGATGTGTAGTTGGGATAATCCCTAGATTTGATCTGAGCACCAAGATTTGGGCGCTAATGTGTGACTCCGATCAAATCTGGGAGGGGGACGCTTCATCCAACGACACTGATGTGTCTTGGAAGAACATGAAGAAGGTGGCTCGGGCTGAGGTTCAGACGAAGATGTCTCGCATTGGGGTGCTCGGATCGACTGGATGAGGGGTGCAACACCCTTCTGAAGTAGCTCCGCACCAGACTAGAGCCTCAGATGGCCTGGAGGGCTACTTGATGGCGATCTGGGAGGTGTACCTCTTGGAGGTGCTCCGCTTGGTCATATGAGGTGTCGAATTGAGGTCTCTCACGCACCTAGACTTGCAGGGGACTTGAGGCTCAAAGACGACACTTAGATTAGGGTTATTCTACAAGGAAAACACAAGAAGTGGCGGGGGATGGGTGTTCAACTTCCGGTGAAGGCGAGAGAAGGAATTCTAGCCCTATAATCGATCCTATGGTCAATCCTAAGGATGATCAAGATGTGTGAGAAGATGGAGGGTGAAGTGGCAAGCGTATCAATGCGGTCAGATATGGAAAATGGAGCTCCAACCAATGGTCGGAGCAACTAAGGTGAACGACGGCTAATGGATGAAATCGAATAGAATGATGAAAAAGAAAAGGAAGAAGGCTACCTTATGACCAGAGATGAGAAAGAGTACAATGAAATGATCGATGGGGTCGTGGCCTAGACTAAGCTATGGCGGTCCTAGGAGGCTAGTCACAACGGAGGAATCTGGCCACAAACGAGATTCGCTTTATCGGCCACCAAATCAAGCTCCAAATGGATCTCTAAGGTCCAGTCATTACGCTAAGGATGTCGGTGGAAGAAAAGGAGGCACGGAGCAAGCTGTAGGGCGCGACAAAGGAAGAGATTATTTCTAATGCCCTCCAAGGTCTCAAGAAGATTCAAGAAGGTTCAAGCGAATCGAGGAAGATTCGGAGAGGCCTAGGTATCCGCGAAGGTCGCAGATCCTTGGGGATCAATCGGGCACAAGAATTGAAGCAAATGGAGCTCGGACTGAGCTGGAGAAATGAAAGAAAACAGGTCCGGTAAAGTCCAGCCCGGGTCGGACATGAAGAGAGGGGTTGACTAGGGTCAATAGACCCGGGTTGACCAATCAGAAAATTAGATTTTACAATTAAAAGAAAATTAAATTAAAGATAATAAATGATTTTAAAATAAAAAATGATAAAAACAAAAGTGTTAGATGTTTTACAAACTATTTTTTATGATTTTTAATAATTTTAATAACATGTATATTACATTATATACAGTATGTGTTAGTGAGTATAGGTATAATATACCTATATATTATATACATATATTTTTATTTTATTATTTTTACATAAGTACCTTATATTTTGTATTTTATTTATTTAAAACATAATTTAAGGAGTGTTGATATATTTTTATTTGATATTTATAGCTTAGTTACAAGTGTTAGTAAATTAATCTATGTACACAATATATATACTTGACGCTAATGTACAATGAAGAATTGATTTTATTTTTATTTTATTGTATTTTATTAATTTTATTTTAATTTTATATAATTAATAGGAGTATATATAAGTGTTTCAATATATATACAATTTATAAACAAGATATATAAATAAATACTTAAATACAGGTATAGGTATTGTACACTATATGTAATTTGCAGGATATTATTATTTAAAACACATTTTTATTTTCAAGCTTTAATGAGGAACTAAATAAATTTTGAGACGTTTTTATTGATGATATATATTGGATAAACAATGATGAATATATATAGAATAAATAAGGACCATGTCTCTCCCTACTTTATTCATTGTCGATCATGTCAATACTTGACCTTCTCTCGGAGTTCGGGTCAGTCTGTATTTATTACTTAATTACAACATTCTTTTATGTATTCTCTTTTTCTTTTCTTCTTTATTCTTTTATTTTGAATAAATAAGTGCTAATTACATATTATTAAATCATGCACAATGCTAATTTATTGGATTTACTATATATTTATAGTTATTTTGCATAGAGATTTCTGCTAAAATAAAAGAATAAAGGATGTGAATCATGGATTCATTACTAGTATAGTGGCATGGACATATAAAGACGCAGGCTGTGGGTTGAAATAAAGCTTCAGATGAGGGATGGTCTGTTGGCACAATTTTTTCTAAGACCCCAAAATATGTGCAGAAAAAAAGACTTTATATCCACAGGAGCCCAATAAGATCAATGCGATGCAACAATTATTTCCATCAAATAGAAGCAGATGCATTATTATTAAAAAATAAATAAAGTTATGTTATGACCATAATGGTCCAATTTCAGAGAGACTACAGATCTTCGTGGAGACTTGGCTACACTGGTTGGTTCCACAAGGAGGTATGACTACACTGGCCACATTCCGCTTATTTTATTATTCTTCTATCTTCCCACCCCATTCGATTGTGGACAGAACACATACCTGAACTTAGAAGGAAATACCCCGCTCCTCGAGAAAAGAGTAGCTAGACTTGGGAATTAGGATCTCATTGCTAAGAGAAGGTTGTTCTTTGTCACTTCTGATGTGGAGAGCTATATTTCACTTACACATTAAAAGTAAGATTCATAGTCATCAAAATTTACGTATGAGGACTTGTTCTGAGCTGACTATTACGGCGGCATGAATAGAGACTTGTAGGTCCTAAATTCTATTCCCAATAGATTATGCCACATTATTAATCCAAAGGTCGAGTCGAGCTCCATTTTCACCCTTTATTCATGACCTTTGTATGGACCCAAAATTATTTCACTTTTGCATTTCATTATAGTTGCTTGGGGAGGAGCAAGGTTTAAGTATAGGGAGTTGATGAATTTTTGATTCATCACTCTAGAAGTTGAAAATAAAGCTTCATTCCCGAGTAATTAGATGCATTTCTCCATTTATTTTGCATTTTTTCCATTCATACACTAAGAATTAATATCTGCATTTTAGCATGCATATTTGCATTAAATAAGAAACCAAATTCCCTTGTAAATACCACATGTATTATATCATATTTTCACCTATTTTGTCTAATTTTCACTAACTTGGAATTGAATAAAATCAACTCTATAGTGAACGTATTATTAACATTATTAAATGAAAAATACCAAAAATTACTAACATGTAAATTTGCTCAATGAAATCAAGACCCTAATTTTAGACTAAAAGCCTTAAAATGTGAATATCTCCCTCATACAGTCTCCTATGGACCCCTACTCACTTTTGGATTAATGTATGTTCAATTACCTTCAAAACACGACCCCATATAAAAGGATCTGATTTTGTATGTGAAACTTGGCTTTTGGGCCCTTATTTGTATATTGTGCGCTGACTAAATTGACCTTATTACTTTATGTACAAAAATAATCTTTTTTAATTTATTTATTTTGAATTTAATTTCTTTGATTATTATTTTAATAAAATGTATAAAAATCCAAGTAAAAATCAAAGAAAAAAAGGAAATAAATCAACATGAGTCTGTATATATAGTATGTATAAAACTCTTTTTTATTTTATTCCTTTATTTTCTTATTTATTAAAAATCCAAAAAATAAATGAAGATGTAAACATTTATTTTATATTTTATTGTATTTTATTTTAATTTTTGTTTTATTTAAAAATTATAAAAATTTAGCAAAATACAAAATGTGGTATTTTACATCCGTAAGATACAACCAAAAGTAATTTTTGTACATGTGATTTCTTTTAGCTTTAGGTCCTTCATGAAAGTTGTAGATCTCGTCGAGATGAGCAACTTTCATGTTGACTTTTATTTGACCTCTTTTGTTATTTCTTTTTAATTTTTCTTTGGATATAACTTTTTATTTTTCCAGCAGCGACACATCGCAGCTACCAGAGTCGCCACTTGTCCCTCATTTTTATCTTCTTTTAATTTTTGTTTTATTTATTTAATCACTATCATTTTCTTTTCTTTTCTTTCTATTTTTTATTTTTTATGTATTTATTTTATTAATTTCTTTGTTATTTATATATTTTTATTATTTTCTTTTTTATTTTATTAATTTATTATTTATTTTAGTTATTTATATATTTATGTTTATTATTTTTATTTTTTGATTTAATTTAATTTTTCCTTCGCCACATGGTCACCCCTGCGCACACCATGTGACGTCTCCTACCCTACCCTCTCCTCCACGCCCTGTGCCCAATGTCCACCTCTCCAGCGGGCGAGCACAACCGTCATACGTCTTCCCCCTCTCTCCCGCGCATCCTCATATCTCTCTCCCAACACGCGTCTTCCGCCCACAATCTGCGACAACCGTCAGTCCTGCCTAGCACGATAGTGCAAACTCCCACGTACGGTGGCACCCACAATCCCCTTTCTCTCTACGCCTGCCCCCAACTACCCATAAATAGCCATTTCCGACCCTCCATCGCGCACGATAGTGCCAACTCCCACGCACGGTCGAGGGTAGAGCACCGACCTCGACATTCTAGCCGGTGACAATGCCTGGAGTCCCGTATGGAAGGCGGTGACGTTTGACCATCAACCGTGGGTGAGATCCAAAGCTTGATCCCAAGCTTTGTTACAACGAACGTGCTCTGCTGCTCAGCCTTGAAGGTGACCGCCTACCTTTTGGATGCAAGAACATCAGTGCTCTCCGTCGAGCTCCATCTTCATCAGGCGATCGACAACCATCATGTATATTCTTATTCTTCCTCTACTTCTTCCACTCATCCCCCTTCTTCTTCTCATTCTTTTCTCTGCTTCTTCCCCGTACACCATCCAATCACCGCCATGACCATCACTCCTCCTGACCACATCCACTCCCTGTTTGAGCTTACCTCCCATTCATCTTCATCGTCACCCATTGGTTATATCCCTATCACCTCATCGACCAAGGCCATCATCGCATTGATCCTCTGCCATCAACTGGCTACACTCTCAGTCGACATTCTAAGCACCGCTTTGCGCTACCTCGAGCGATGTGCCGCTTTCGCACCCTCTACACCGATCATCACGAGTGACTCCTCTGCCTTGGCTATGCAGTCCTCAGCCACTTCACAACTTCATCGCAACACACCTCCACCCGACGACCCTTGGTCATGTGTCGACCATCGAATTATCCTCGAGAGTCGCTTTTGCATCCACTTCCACCGCCTCATGCCGCTTCTAGCTGCAGGCCGCTCGATCTCATCGATCGCATGTCTGCTTCTCGGGCCGTGAGCCACCCACCGCTTCCATCTCTCACCATCACATATGAGGCACGCAAGGGTGGGAGAAATTTGCACTACATTCCCCGCCCCCCAATGTTCCGCAATTAGCAAAGGGCCCTGCCTCTATAGCGACGTCATCAGCACGAGCAGTGCATGCGGGAGGCTGAGATAATTGCGCCAGAGCCCTTCAATTCCAGCGAATCGCAAAAGAGCCCTTGCCATTGGAGGTCAGGTGCTCAGCACATGCTTTGTGTAACATTTGCAAGCGACCCCTTAGGGTCTTGGTAATTGCATAGTAGTCAGAATTTTTTTATTTATTCTACTTTATATTTTGCATTTTGAACCCTATGTTCTAGTTTTGTTTTGAGTCTCATTTTGTCATCACTTTATCACTCTAAAAATTGTGTATTATATAAAAACTTATGCTTTATGAGCGTGGATGATTGTTTGATTTTTGTGAGATGTGATTTATTTAATTTAATTAAATAAGGGAAAATTGCATAATTTACTCATTATGCCGACTTTAATTTATAATAAATCACTAGATGCTCCAAAAAATCCCAAAAATTCAAAGTAGAGATTTAATTGTATTCTATTTTGTTTCCAAAATTCGTTGTATTTCTACGTTTGTCTATGTTGCAATAAATTAAATGGTGATTCGGGTAATTGATTTTAAGAGGTTGTAGATCAATTATTTTTAGGATCTATTAATTTTCCTAAAAACATCTCACATAGACCTATCTAGGATAATTTTATTTCTGAAAAATAAATTGGTCTTCTTTTTATTAAAATTAATTTACGAAAAATCACCATACATGCACCATTAATTCATAAAAAATTCATTTTGCATAAAAATTCTTAAAAAAGTTATAGAGCATTCACTTCATCGTTTTTCACATCCTGGCCACGTTTTAGATTTGGACTTTATTTGATTAAAATTTTTAAAAAAACCTCTGTTAAAACCTAAGTTCTACATTGCCTATTAACCAACCGACGGAGATAGCTACGTCCCTGAGTTCGATATTAGGCTTGCCCAAGTAAAATATAAATTTGACCACTCTCTTTAATTGATAAATTAATTGAGTGGTCTTTTGATTAATCCTATGCATTTGAATACTACAACAATTTGACATAATTAACTAGGGTAATTACAGGTTTTCAGTAGCATAAACCTGAGCCTCTTTGGCCTCTTTTAAACTAGTGGCAACATTGTTATGCTACTTGACTTATTTGATGGAGATGGGTTTTTTGAGTAGATTTTTCTTTGATAGAGCTTTACTTTGCATATGCATTTTTCGGAATACACATCCTTTATTGTGCCTTCTTTTTTATAGGATTTTCTGGCATTAGATATTAAGAGTGTACAAGTATAAAAATGCGACTTTCATATACATGTAAAGGGTAAGTTTGCTGATAAATCCAAACTTATAGAAAACAAGTGGTTCCTGAGTTTAGATAATTGAGTTTCACTAAACACGAGATCAGAGTCACTCCCTTACCTTGCTAGAGATTGAAACAATCCCTTGTACAAGAAAACTAAGTTGAACAAGGTGTGAAGTGAAGATTTTTCAATAATCAATCAAGAGTAAAAGAGTGTTATAGCTGTCAAGATGATCTATTTAGACATATATTTTGATCACCGCATAAAATTAACAGAACTCAAGGAATTAAGTCTAAAATTAACATGAAGAACCCGAATACTTAAACCTAATGAAGTTGTATGAGATTAAGTTAATTAAGGTCTTCCTGATCCTAGTCCAAATTTGTAAAAATACATCGAATGTAATGACATTATGCAATGAAATAGAAAATTAATGCATGAAATGTGATGCATCCCCCATACTAATCTAGAGCCATGACCCCATGGCGAATAAATAAAGAAAAAACATGAGTAAGTGAAGAGATTGAAAGATGCAAGTAATGGCGGATGCTTCTTCATGTGATTTTCCATCTATTTTTTAAATTTTTTGTGTCCCCCCATACTTATTCAAACCTAATATGCACAACAGAGAGAGAGAGAGAAAGAGAGAGAGAGAGAGAGAGTTACCTTAACTAGATGTACAAACAGACGATTGATTTTATGCCTTGCCTAGGCATGCATTACTAGGACTTCCTGCAAGAGTAGAGTTTCAGCTACTGGAATCTGGCCATCGAATTCAATTATGGGTTTTACTCTTTGGCCATTCACCAGAAATGTAGCATTAGTGCTTGGATCTATAATTTCCATAGATGCATTATCAAAAATTTCAGTTACAACATAAGCTCCTTTCTATTTTGATCTTTGTTTTCCAGGGAATAACTTGAGTTTAGCATCGAACAACCATACCTTTTTATCAACCTTGAAACTTTTTCTCGCAATATGAGTAGCATGTCATTTCTTAATCTTATCTTTGTAGACAAAATTATTATCATATGCTCGAGATCTCATTTCCTAAAACTCAGCAAGATCCAGTAATCTTTTCTTCCCATCATCATTGAAATTAACGTGGTATTTATGAATATTCCAGATGAATTTGTGATGGAACTCTACAAGAAAATGACATGCTTTTCCATAAACAATACAATAGGGACTCATTCCTATAGGGGTGTGGAAGCAGTCCGATAAGCCCAAAGAGTAGAAGTCAGGTATTGCGAAAAATCCTTTCGATCTGATCTCACAATTTTCTGAAGTATGACTTTTATCTTATGATTGGAGAGCTCAATCAAACCATTGGTTTGTGAGTGGTATGCAGCGGAGACTTGGTGTTGGACTCCATTCTTGTTAAGAAGTCGCTTTAACACATCATTTAAGAAATGTGTTCCTCCGTCACTCATGATTACTTTTGGGAGGCCAAAGTGAGGTAACAAATTATTCAGAAATTTGACTTCAACATCATGAGTAGGGATCGCTTCAACCCAATTAGAGACATAATCAACTGTCAGGAATATTGATTGATATACATGTAAGTTTGTGAATGGCCCCATGAAGTTAATGCCCCATATGTCAAAGATTTCGACAACATGAACTGGTTAGAGAGGCATTATGTCTCTATGAGTAATGGTTCCAGCTGTCTTCCATTCAGGGCAGGCTCAAACAAAATTTCAGCATCTTTGTGCAGTGCAGGCCAATAAAACCCACATTGCAGGATCTTGGTTGCAGTTCTTCTACCATAAAGATGTCCTCCACACCCAGAAGTGTGGCAATGAGTCAGAATACTAAGAATTTCTGAGTCAGGTATACAACGTCTCCAAATTATATCAGTTCATTCCTTAAATAATAAAGGATCTTCCTAGTGATAGAATCAGGACATATACATGATTTTATTCCTTGTATGCTTCGTCCAGTCCTCAGGTAGTTTGTGCATGACCAGGTAGTTTACTATGTCAGCATACCAAGGTAATTGTGATATGGCCGGTAAAGATTCATCCGGGAAAGTCTCGAAAATGGGCAATTCAGAGTTGGTTGATTTTTATGAAAGACGTAGTGAGGGTAACCTGGACAGGTCACTGGAAACTATTTCTCAGTGAATATATAAATCTTTTGTGGATCATCTAGAGTTTTGCTAGCATAATGGTTGGCACAATGTTTTCCATCCCTCCTTTGACCAAGAACTGCATCAATAGTAAAATCCAATGCATTATACATGATCTCAAAACTCAAACTCCGGTCAGACAGTTGCAGAATTGGTGCTTCAGTCACCATTGCTTTGAGATTTTGGAAAGACCTTAATGCTTACTAGATAATATGAAATCTTGGTTCTTTTCCAATAGCTTGGTGAGTGGTCAGGCTAATTTTTAAACGTCCTTAATAAATTGGTGATAAAATCCAACATGTCCTAAAAATTCCCATACACCCTTGACATTTTTTCGGAGGATCTAAATGTGTATTTATTTAATCTTAACATGATCCATTTCCATTCTACTTTTTTGACACAATATGCCCCAAAACTATCCCTTGGCGAACCATGAAGTGTGACTTCTCCTAAGACAAAACTAAATTGACCTCAATGCATTTTTGTAACAAACAATCTAAGAAAACAAGGGTTTCATCGAAAGAATCACCAAATCTGGAGAAGTCATCCATAAAAATTTCCATGTAGTGTCCAACCATTTCAGCAAAGATTGCCAACATACATCTCTGAAATGTGGTTGGTGCATTGCATATTCCAAATGACATTCTCCGAAAAGCGTTTGTACCGAATGAGCATGTGAATGTTGTTTTTTCCTGGTCTTCTGGGACTATGGAGACTTGATTATAATCAGGATATCCATCAAGTAAATAGAAAAGCTATTTCTCAGCTAATTATTTGATTATTTGATCAATGAAAGGTAGGAAAAGTGATCCTTTCTCGTTGCTTTGTTCAATTTCTGATAATCCACACAAACTGTCCATGATGTCGCCATGTGTGTTGAAATGACTTCTCCTTTTTCATTCTTCACAATTGTGAGTACCACTTTTTTGGGAGTGCTTGTAGGGTGCTCACCCATTTACTATAAGATATGGGGTATATAATCCCATCACTAGACCATTTGCAAATCTCTTTCTTAACCACATCTCGCATATTAGGGTTTTGTCTCCGTTGCATTTCTCAAGTTGGTTTAGAATCATATTCTATACAGATGAGATGCTGCAATATATAGGACTAATGCCTTTCAGATCAGTGATTGTCCAATCGATAGCTCTTGAATTTGTCCTTAGCACTTCCGTTAATTGATCCTCCTGTGGCATCAAGTGAGCATTGATGACGAGGGAAGGGTTTTATCATCATATAGGAAGACATACTCCAAATCATGTGGAAGGGGTTTACGCTCAATTTGCACATTGGTTGGTATTTCGAATGTAGATGCTTCAGATACATCTAGAGAGGAGATTAAGGTGGGTGGGGAATATACATACAGTCAAGACGTATAAGGTCCCTCGAGTGACAAACTGTCTCAAATGGTGGTTCAAGCATGTGCATTATTAAAGAAGAGGCCACATCAAGATCTGAATCTAATGCACCCCATGCCTCATCTAACTCCATATTATCTTGCCTTGAAATTGGGCACCATGGCTACTTGAGAGCAGAATCCAAAAAACATGTGCTATTATGGTGCTTTAGGTCTACGATAGATGTGTCAGAGCTGGTTAGACTAACCTCTAGTGGATCTTTGATCAATAGGGTGCAAGTGAATTCTTCTTATATTTTCCAGAGCTTTGCAATCCTCCATACACTCGTAATCTTATGATGCATAGTCAACATACTTGAGGATGATGATGTCAACAGGAATGATTTCTCTATTAACCTTAAACTTCATGTTCCCATCCCTGTAATCAAATATCGCTTTGGTTGTGTCCAAGAACGGTCTACGTAAAATTAGTGAAGTTTGGGTCTGGATCTTGGATGGATCCATATCTATTACCATGAACTCAACAGAGAATCGATGCCCCCTGTACAATAACTAAGATGTCCTCTAGTACCCCTCTTAGTCGCTTCATAGAGCGATCAACCATTTTAAGTATCATTGAGACAAGTTTGAATTTTTCAACATCATACTGCTTGAGAATAATAGTAGGGAGGAGGTTTATTGAGGCATCATTATCTAGTAAAGTGTGTTTGAATGTTAACTCACTAATTGTGCATCGCACTAGTGGTGCCCCTGGATCCTTTTTCCTTCTGGGAAACATGAGGGAAATTGCATTTGAAGTAGCCCGAGGTAGAATGTGTTTCTCAAGTTCTTTTTCATTGTGATGTCCTTTTGATTTTCCCTCAGATTTTCATTTTGGATACATTTGTCCTTCAAGAAATGGGAAAATATAGGTATATTTTCATTATTACAACATTGAAGAAAAGTTTCTCCAAGTCAGGTTTGGTTGTGGATGGTTTGTTCGCTTTCCTTCGTAGTGCCTCGGGAAAGGGGGAAGATGTGGGAATAGAAGAAAAGGAAGAAATCTGTAGATCAATCTTAGTCTCATCTTCAGAGTCACTTTCAAATTGCACTTCGGTGTCCTTTGAAGTGTGTAGCTTGGGATCAATCATGGTTTTTCCATTGCAAAGGATGACAACATTTGCAGATTGATTGGTATTGGTAGGACCTGCTTGGTTATTCTTAAAATTCACATGCCCTTCTGTGGTTGTATTTGTTTTTGGAATCAGATTTGCCTCCTCCAAATCAAGGTGGATGTCTATTTGCATGATATGCCACGTTTGGGTTAGGCAGTGGTTCTAGAGAGAGAGAGAGAGAGAGCTGGAAAGTAGGATCTAATCTCAATGATTTCTCAGCTTGTATTCTAGCAGTTTGTGCCTCAATGCTTACAAAAGTTTCATTCATAGTTCTTGATATGATCCCCATATCAGCTTATAAGTTATTTTGGGAGCCTGTTATTGCATTTGTGGTGGTTGTTGATAGAGAGGTTTCCTCTGGCCATGTGTATTTCAACCAGAGTTGGATGGATTGAATTCGGTTGATTTTTATGAATCTAGAAAATAGCTTCAGGTGTTTGGTCTCGTAATGTGATGACTCGAGGTTCAGGAGTAGTTGTGAGTGCACTAATATCGCTCTTAATTTTCTCCGAAGTCGTGTTAGTAATTTCGTTGCTCATAGAATTCATCCCCTTTTCTATCACTTCGACCGTATCTAATTTTTGCACTATGACTTGGAGATATTGTGAAGAAGAAGACTCACTATTAACGTATGTGCACTCAACTGCTTTGATTGGCTTCTTGCGTCAAGTGTATTGTTCAATAGAGAAGTTGTTCACTAAATTTTCAGCCATATCCTCAAATAATGTTCAAACATAATCATCATCCTTATTGATATAATTCTCTCCACATGAACCATCAACAACCTGCTTAAATTTTTCATACAATCCCTCATAAAAAATGGAAAAGTTTCTATTTCTCAATTCCATGATGAAGGCATTTCCATTGTAAATCTTCAAATCTCTCCCAAACATCATGTATTGGTTCATTGTGTTTTTGGGAGAAGTAGGAGATTTGATGCCTCAAACAATTCGTTAGACTGATTGGGAAGTATTCTTAAAAGTGGTTCTTTGATGCCATTCCATATGGTGATAGGTATTCCATAATTTCAGAGCCATTATCTCTCTTTATCCTTAAGTTAAAAGGAGAGTGCCTTCATGTAGATGCGTTGTTACTCTATCCCCTCAATGTTAACGGTACCACACACATCAATAAAATCTTGCATGTGTTGGAACGGGTCCTCGGCATCTAGTTCATGGAACTTTGACAGTAGAGAGATGGTGCCATGTTTGATTTGAAAATTTCTAACATGCGATGGGATCTGAACCCAAGGAAGAGGATTTTCAGTTGCAGGGTTGTAACGGTCACGAATTTGGATGGCAACATGATCCATCCTTTGGAAAAGAGCTTCAAATCGATCTAGAATTTCACCCATTACCTGAACTTGCTCAACCATGTCAGGATTGTCTCCCATGATTTGCGGTTTGATCTCAATCTTAATTTTGATTTTGATTTCACGAAAAGATGATCAAGGATGAGAACCTCGAGCATGATATAGGGATCGCACTCAAGTGGATTTTGAATAAGGTTCCTTAATGATCTTCTACCAAGCATAGACGGTCAAAACTTAAGAGAATTTTTCACCAATGCACACGTGATCGCTGCAACGATTATATTTTCAAATTTTAGGGTTATTGATCACAAAAAATCAAGCACACAAAAAGATTAACCTAAAATCTATTTGTAGATTAAGGATTGTCCTGAATTTGTATGTTTAGATGCATCCACTTTCAACCAGTATGGGTATAAGTTTACGAACCATAGAATAGATACATGTATTGTTTGAGGACGACGCCAAATGCGGTATCCTTTAATCATCTATTTAGCTAAGTTTTCCCTCATTGTAAAGTAGCTAAACGTTTTTAAATTCAGTAGTCAAGAAATCTACGTATGATTTTTAGCTCTGACCTAGCTTGATTGTTTGTGTACGTGAAATTGTGTACAAAGTGCAATACTTCAATCACTTCAGATCGCTTAATATCCGAGCCGCACATTCACTTTTCAGAATTTTGTTGTTTACGTGATCAAGCACGGTTGGTCGTCTTTTACTTTCTTATTATCAGAGGGAGAACAACTATAGAGATGAATGCATCAAGAGAAGTGGATTCTAACTGATTTCATAATTTTTCCTTAGCAAATAGAAAGCAAGCAACCAATTTGCCCACAATTAGAATGAACTAACATTTTTTAGAGTGGTTGGATCCAGAAAAATCTGTGCTCGGTTGTGCTTTAAACAGGAACTGAAGAGAGAGAGAGAGGCTTGAGATAATTTTGTAAAGCACTCAGTGTATCTGAAAATGAAATAGAGAATAATTATAAATGAACTACAGAAAAATTGTGCGATGTTGCATGTTCTCAACAACGGCGGCAAAATGATAACCGTGATTTTTGGTATGTTAAAAAGTGTATTTTATGAGTGTCATTGTGCACACATGAAAATCAAGATATTAAGATAAAATTTGTTCAAGTATAAGCTAAGAGATATCATAATATTCATGGGGCAAGTAGAGGATCGATCCACACGGACTCACACAGTTTACATGAATTTTTATTGTGTTTACATGGGTATTTTTGACGTTATTGACTCAGACCAAAACCTATTTTTTTGTTTCTGGGACCTTATAATGTGTTCAAACCTCAATCACTAGCTTCTAGACTTTGTAAGGATCACACATAATTTTTTTGTGTTTTTCCTACTATTTTTAGTGATTTTGGAAGTGTTAGGGGCGTAAGTGTAATTTTCTGGAAAGCTAAGGGCATGGATGTAAGTAGATACCAATTTTAATTGTTGAATTGTAATTAAAGAAATTATTATATAGAAATGAAATTTACCAAACAAAAAATTACTTAATGGATAAATTGTTAGGAAAAGAAATAAACTTCAAGAAATTACAAAATGGTCCTTGAAGGATTAAATTGTAATTAAACAAAACTTTAAAAAATGCAAATATTACGAGATATAAAATATAAAAATGGAGAAATTATGGAGAATAATCAAATATTTTCTAAAATTATATTTAGGTCTAGAATAGTAAAAAACTGAAAAATAAATTTCTTAAGAAAATGCCCTTAGTCTCCTTGACCAAGGGCTTGAGCTGCTCTCATATGGTGTCCGTTTACGATGTTCTTGGGCTCAATGGAGAGGTCTCGAAGCCTTCTCCACATTCTGGCTTCTCCAGAGAACCTTGACAAGGGGAATCTCCTTAGTTCACAACTACTTAACTGCTCAATCTAATATCTTCACTAGAGCCTCTGAAAAGGAAAGATTCGACTCCATGGCCAAGTCCTTGTATGATATCACAGGTATGTGGTCCCTACCCTACTTGCATAGGTTCGACACATGAAATGCATCATGAATATCATCAAGGTGTGAGGGAAGTGCAACTCTATAATCAATTTTCTCCACCCGAGCCAAAATCTCAAATTGGCCAATGGACCTATGTAGCAACTTGCCTCAAGCACCAAATCTGTGTAACCCTTCATTGGAGATTCTATCAAAAAGACAAAACCCCCAACTTGAATTAATGAATAATTCTTATATATGTAAAATTAGGGACAACTTATGTTTAAAAGCACAAAATTATGACATGAAATCTGAAACTCAAGGTCTCATCATCGATAGTTTGCATAACTCTTTTGTCGACTCTGAGTTGTCAGCAATTTCTATCTTGCCATCTCAACTGATCTAGCAGTATCCTTGATAATCATAGTGGTGTAAAGAGTAATATCTCCCATCTATTGCCAACTCATGGTGTAGTTCATTGGTACACGTATAGTGCCTCAAATGGTGCCAGCCGATGCTGGAATGAAAGTTGTTGTTGTATATGATTTTTGCCAAAGGGAGATGTTCCTTTCAAGATCGCTCCTACTCCACAACACAAGCATGAAGTAAATCATTGAGTGTCTGAAGGGTCCTCTCGGACTGTCCATCTGTGTGGGGGTAATATGTAGTACCGAGACGCAACTTGATACTCGATTCCCTCAGGAACTCTCCCCAGAAATGTGAGGTGGAACATAAATCTCTATCTAAAATCACCTCCTTGGTAATCAATCAATCTGACTACATGTTGAATATAGAGTATGGCAAGTTGTAATGGCGTGTAAGTCATGCTGCCCGGAAAGAAATGGACTGACTTGGTAAACCTGTCAAGAATAATCCAACTACATCCTGACCACCTGTAGTGCACGGTAATAACATAAAGAAATCCATAAAATTGCTCTCACACTTTCATACAGGAATGAGAAGAGGCTCAAGTAAACTAGGAGGGTGATGTTGCTCTGCCTTCACCATCTGACAAGTGAGGCATTGACTAACATGTGAAGCAACATCCCTGCCTTCCCACAAAGTGCTAGAGAAGTCTCTATACATCTTTGTGTTGCTTGGATGAATGGAAAGTCTAGAACTGTGTGCCTCCCTCGGATATATCTCCTCAACTCCTCATCATCAAGGACACAAATGCGGTCACCCTTCCAGAGTATAGACTCGCAAACTCTAAATCCATCGTACTCATCCTTCAAACATTGATGGTAGATGTCTAGTAATCTCTGGTATGTCTACTGACCCAGTACGATGCAGTCCTACAAGCTACTATACTTTGTTGGTACAGTCACTACATCTGATGTGCTCACAAATGGGTATTAATCCCTAAGTGTGAAAAGCATATCCCAACTCTGTAACCAAGCTCATGCTCCCTCTGTATGTGTCTGTCCACTAAAGGCATATACCACAACGTTTGCCTTACCAAGATGGTAAGAGATGGTACAATCATAGTCCTTCAACACCTCCATACAATGCCTCCGTCTCATATTCAGTTCTCGTTGATCAAAGATATACTTGAGGATCTTATGATATATAAATATCTTAAATGTAACCACATACAAGTAGTGACAGCATATCTTAAATATGAAGATGCATACCACAAACTTGAAGTCGTGTGTGGGGTAGTTGCACTTTTGAATCTTCAATTGTCATGACGCATATGCTACAACATGCACTGGCTACATTAGTACAATTCCCAATCCTTTTTGGGATGCATTTGTGTAAATTGTGAAGTCCAATGTATCAGAAGGAAGGGTCGGAATAGGTGCACAAGTCAATCGCTCCTTTAGCATACGGAAGCTCTACTCGCATCTGTCGCTCCAAATCTATGGTACATTCTTTTACATCAACCGAGTAAGAAGAAGGTCTAACCGATAAAACCCCTGAACAAAACATCAGTACTACCCGAAAAGGTCATGTAAACTGTGAACCTTGGTGATTTTCTTGGGCAGCACCCAAGACACAACTACCTCTATCTTCACATGATCAAAAAAATCCCCGTATCAGAAATCGCGTAGCCAAGAAATGTCACCTCATATAACCAAAACTCACACTTGGTGTACTTCGTATATACTTGATGCTCTCTCAGTATCTATAGAACAGTACTCGGATGCGTCTTGTGCTCGTACTCATCATGAGAATAGATCAACACATCATTTATGACTACCACTACAAATCTGTCCAATTATAGATGAGATCGTATTCATCAAGTCCATGAAAGCAGCAGGTACATTCGCGATCCCAAACAACATCATGACAAACTAGTAGCGTATGTATCTAATACGGAATGCAGACTTCAGTATGTCTGAATCTTTAGTTCTCAACTGATTGTAGATCGATCTTGGAGAACACTATTGCTCCCTGCAACTAATCAAAGAGATCATCAATACGTGGGAGTGGATAACAGTTCTTGATTGTTTACTTGTTGAGCTGCATGTAGTTAATGCACAATATCATGGATCCATTCTTCTTCATTTACGAAGAGGACTGGTGTTTCCCATGATGATGTACTGGTGTGTACGAATTCCTTCTCAATCAAATCATGTAACCGTACCTTGAGCTCCATGAGCTCGGCATGTGTCATGTGAGTGTCATGTAGCAGAAAATGTCGAACTCTATCTCTTGCTCTAGCGGTAATCCAGGAAGGTCATCGGGAAATACATCATGTAACTCTTTGAATGACCCTGATGTCCTCAATCATCCATCCTATCCTTGGCAGGTGTGTCAACAATGTAAGCAAGATATCTTGTACATCCCTGATTGAGGTATTGTTGTGCTATCAAAGCGAATATGTGCTCAATCTCTCTATTGATGTACACCATCGAACTGGAAGGATGTTAGTCCAGGTAGATGGAAGATAACTATCTTCTCAAAGTAGTCTAAGCATGCATAATTCTTCTATAACCAATCCATGCCTAGAATAATATCGAAATCATCTAACTATATCAATAATTGAAAAGCATGCATGAGATGCCCATTGATCTATACCGATACGTCCTCGATGACATGTCTGATGATGAACAGCTGCCCCCTGGACCCTTGATGTATTATGGTATCAGGACACTCGTGGTCAGCTTGTCCATAGTGGGCACTAAAACGGTGTATACAAAATGAGTGTGTGGTGCCAGAATAAAATAAAGCATGGAATGAAAATTCATCTGTAGAAATCATACCTCTGATAACTGAACCGGAGGCATGGGCCTACTCATGAGTAATGACATTCAACTGCCCTCGCTAGTGTCTGTGAAGAATTGGATGTGGTAGTGGACGCCGAGATCGCCTATCTATGCGAAGGAAATCAGATCCTCGAGACTGGAAAGAACTGATGGGTCTCACACTCTACTGAGGTGCATCCGAGCTGTTAGCAAGTAATGGGCACTGGGCTCTGAAGTGACCAGGCTTCTAACAATGAAAACAAGACACAATGCTGCCTCCCTACTGTCTGTCTCTATGGGTGTACCGGGGGACGAGCAAATGTGGTACTACAATCATCCAAGTCCATCCCTAAGGTATAGGTTTGCGTGGAGATGATAGCCGATGTTGTCGCTGTAAATAGGTGGAAGCGACGATTTCAACGAGAACAAAAAGAACCTTGACATGCTGACCTGCTGAAATGCTGGGACTGCGACTGAGTATGTCCTACATACTGTAGGCTCTGAGTAGCTTCCCACCTCGTCACATTCGTTGTCACCTCTTTAATGATAGGGCAGACAAGCGATCATGTACTTCCGATTTCATGTCACGTATGAACTTCTACAAGTTTTCTTATGGAGTGGTGTGCAATCTCTATATAGCAGATCATGTACTCCTGAGCTATCATGGAGCCCTGTGTCAACCTTGCAAACTCTTTCCTCTTGTCCTCATTCCAATGGTCGGGGTAGGAATCCTCGCGAAACTGATCCATAAAGTCCTCCCAACTGACGGGCCCAGTGAGGTGCTCCCTGATGGTGTGCCATCATCTCTCTGCATATCCAGCTAGTGAAAACTACTTAAAGGTAAGCCAACTGTCTGCGGGAGTGTATATGATCTGTAGCACTGTCGATACATTGTCCATCCACGGCTCTGGAACAATTGGTGTATTAGTGACAAAGTAACGTGACACATGAGACCTCTGGTAAGCAGTATACATAGTATTATGCTTCTATAAAAGCATCAACTTCGTCCTCCTTTCCGGATCTAGAGAGCAAAGGGTGTACACTGTCCTCGCCATCTTGGGATGGATGGTAGGTGGAGTCCTCCTAACACTTAAGTCTCTACTCCATCTCCTTATGAGGGGTTTACATGCCTTGTACAACATCACCCAATCGTGCTAACTGCTGGATCACATCCAAATCCCCTCTAGGTGGCATGGTTCTATACATAAACCATGACATTAGTAGATGTCTTAGTATTTAGAGAGACATGGACATGGTTATATCATGTTATCGATATTATTTTCCTTGGACTCGTGTCAAGGTAAAAAAACCATAGCTACAATCCCTTATTATGAATACCGATGAGAATATGGTGTTTATGGGAAGGATGGAATATCAATGCTTTGATATCAAATTGTTACATCCCATAGATCATGATACTCAGCAATCATCTCGTAAATATCACATTCACATTCATCACACACACAATTATACAAATATATCTATTGCAGGAAAATAAGAAAATAAGGACATAAATGCATGAGTGTGATTCATTTCATTAATCACATGATATGTATATCAAGTTATTCATATAAGAAACATGTCCATAACAGTGAAAAACAAGTAAATGTCTACCTAAAGTACAAGTACAAAATCTGCCTCTCATCTACAAAGTATATAACAAAAGCCACCACAAAAAAACCATCAAGTACTCACCCTAGAGGTGCAGCTGAAACTGAAATACTCCAAAACACAACTGAACCCTACTGCTGCGATGGATCATGTGAACCTGTTGGATCACACGAAAATGGGTATGTTATGAGCAATTTGTTCAGTTCGAACATACTTAAATGATTGATAAAGCAACATGTAACTGGGTAAGGGTAACAAGCAGTGATAACTAGTAAACTGAAATAGAAATCGAAAGAAGCAACTGAAGCAAGTACATGAGAATGCGAATACTCTCCCATTAGTAACAACTACAAATGAATACTTACTCATATCATTACCATTATTTGAGTTGATTTTTCCCTATTGTCACTTTCCAATATTTCTGTTAGTGAAGGAAATAGTATGTGGTCCTAACCACAAGGATCTCACACTATGACTCTAATATATATATCATTTTTGAGTTGGGGGGCTCCATAGGCATGCATGAAGTAGATGCATCATAACTGAGTTCCCAACACTTCCCTCTACTAAACCTCCCGTTCACTTCCCAATTCATCATTCTCAATTCATTTACAACTTCTCTTGATTTTAGAACCAATCATCTATTTAATGAAGTTGATTTGATTTTCACTATAACTCTTTCTCAAGTATCCCAACATGAGTGAGATAGGACCAAGTGAGGAAACTCACTTGATAACCACTACATGTCGACAAGAGTCTTTGATGGTAGGCACAACTCAAATGAGTTCTAGAATTTAAGATATGATTTACAACTTAAATTATAGCTGCAACTACGACCACCTTCTACTTTTTTCTCCAGGTATGGGGAAAATCTGTAAGAACACTTCATCTACTAACCACATCTAGGAACTCTCCTCATCGAACTAAGACGAGTAACCAACTCAAGTGATCGGCTCTCATTAGCCACTCGTGTTAATCTTATGAATCAAAGTAAAGATCAAACTACCAAACACGCATCTCAAAAGGCGAAGTCTCGCTGCAATCCGACAAGAACCTCGAGGCCACATCAAGAACTACGCATCACCCAATCAATGCAATTGGGGTCATGGCTATCTAGTCTTCTACTCAGAGCCGCAAGGGTGGCATCCCATCCTTTTGTGGTGGGCGACATGGGAAACTGCGTTGTGTGCGCCATAACCCTCAACACGGGAGAGTACCTCGACCGTGGAAAGCACTAAAGCACAAGGCACATAGAGTAAAGGTTCTAACCGCAACATAACCAGATGTCATACATATTAAAAGTACTTAGATTGGAATAAATTTAACATCGATCAAGGCTTTCACTTTAGTAACCGAAATTCATTCCTTATTCAATTGACATTCTGATCATTTACTATGATTCTTCATTTAACCACTTAGGAATTACTTGTAAAAGGTCGAACTATAGTTAGGTAATTAACTAACTTAGATGACTAACGGTTGATAAGGCAATGACCCAATACATCGATCAAACCACTTTTTGTATGATCGATCATAATCGTAGACCATGAGATTGTGCTCTGATTTGGTGTCCAACTTTTTATTTCAGATTTGAAAAAAAATGATGCATAGATAGAGTATTTGACAAGGAGAAATCTGACATATATTCATATTTTCTGATCATGGAAACTCTGAGAAAATGCAGTTGATTGCGGCGGGTGGTTTGATTTCATGTCCGATTTTTCATCTCCGATTTCGAAACAAATTACATGCGTATATTGAGAATGGAACCGTGATAAATCTAACTTCTTTTTCATAATTTTAGGATTATCGGATCTCTTGAAAATCGTAGTGGAATGAGGTGTGTGGTTCGATTACGTGTCTGATTTTTCATCTCCAATTTCGAAACAAAGCACATGTGTGTATAAAGAATGGATTACCGATAAATCCATTAGAAATCACACAGAAATCGACGATATAATCTGAAATCCGACATTGAATGTGCGGTCTTGGATAATCCAGAAATTGGATCGACGTGAAAACTATGAACGCATTGTGTATGAAAGACAAGAGACCCAACAACAAGGTGGAAAATCAAAATATGTACCTTTAGGGGTCGTTCTCCGGATATCTCCTCCACCCCGAAATCTATAATTTAGAGATGCTTAGCGTGAGGTGCACGATAGCACAACGTGGACCTCGTCCTCCTCTTCAAAACGGTGCCTTCGGATCGCTGATAGGAGATCGGAAAAATCGCTGGCAGTGGAGCTTCAACGATGGGTGTGGATAAAGTGACTAAGTGGTTCAGATACTTACCATTAGATAAGGTGGGTTTGCAACTCAAAAGTTGTAAACCATCATATTTCGCACATAATTTTCGCATATGCTATCTGTTTTCGATGTTCTTGGACTTGTTGGAAAGGTCTTGAAGAATATTACATGATAAAGTCCTTATTTGTCCATTTTTTATATTGGATCAGATCTATAATCGAGTTTTAGTATTTTTAGCACTTCGGATTTCACAAGAAGCCCTGTAACGCAGTCCATAGATTTGCATCCCTACTAGCACTTGGGAATCGAGAGGGACTGCAGGAGTCTAGGTAGCCTCTTATCTGCTGATACATCATACATTTGGATACAAACTTGGGCACATCTCATCTCATCTGCTTCCACTAGAAACTTTTCTTCAAATCCTTATACATCTATGTGCCATAAGGATTTATCAACAATCAAGCTGTGTGCTTAACACATGATCTTATCCTTTAGTTTTGTATATGCCAAAATGATTACCATTTCCTAACGCCATCTTGATGTGAAAAATTGACCAAGGTCACTACAATATAATAATAATAATCAAACCACACTACTAGAGGCATTCCTTTATCTAGTATGTGGTTTAGATGAAACGATCCGAGAAGTGTTCTTAGATCATGTGGTTTCATCGTTTAAAATTTTAAATTCTGCCACACCGAGCAATTATTACGACTAATCGCTTGTATATGATGTGATCCTCATGCTTCCATGATGTGATTAAGGATTCTCTTATATCCTACAAGTGGTATTAGAGTCATAGGTCAGAGGTTCAGATACGATCCATAAAACTAGGAAGACTTGGGCTCATTAGGGTTTGTGAAATTTTATCGCATTTTGTTCACGCAGCTCAGTTTTGTATGATTTTTTTGCCTGTTTAAATTGTTTAAACATGAAGTTAGCATTTGTAATATGTTCCCCATTAAATAAGGAAATCATGGTATTTGAGTTTGCGTGATTCGGAATCCTATTGCTCAAGTTATGACCATTTTAATGAACATGTATCCACGATTTCAGGGATGGCGAATCTTACCGTAATTAAAGAGTTAATTACGTTTTGAAATGACTAGAAATATGTACAATTCTATTGGGTTCTATTGTAAATCAAATTAGCAAATTATGGAAATTAATTTTGTTTGATTTGGATTTAAATTGATTGAGATATGTTAATTTTAGTAAGTGAGGGTCACTGTTGAAAATTACTTTTCTAATCAAGAGCCTTGTGATTGTCATTTAATCAGTGAAATTAAATGATTTAATTTCCTGAAATAATTATAGATAACTATTTTAGAAATATTTTATGATAATTATTTCCTTAACTTACATTGCCTTAACTAAAACTGATTAGATATGATCTATTGGGCTCACATGGCTAACAATCTCCCACTAGCCCTCAGAACCATTCAGGTACAATCCTTAAACTCATACTCATTACATGTTGGTCAAAAACCTTCTGTGTCAAAGGTTTGGTAAGAGGATCAGCAACGTTATCGGCAGAGGCCACCTTAGTGATGATGATGTCATAATGTATTTGAATCTCCATAATGATGTGGTATTTCCTTTCTATGTGCTTGCTCTTTTGATGCCATATAGGTTCCTTTGCCTCGGCAATGGCTCCCTTGTTATTGCAGAGTAGCGGGATGGGAGTATCAAAGAAAACTACATCAAGTTCCAGGATGAACTTACGCACCACACCGCCTACTTTGCAGCATCCAATGCGGTAATGTATTCGGCTTCTGTCGTTGAATTTGTTGTAGTGTCTTGCTTCTTGCATCTCCAGCTCATAGCACCACCGTTCAATAGGAACACAAACCTTGATGTCAACTTTTGATCATCAATATCCGACTAGAAGTTTGAATCTGTGTATCCCAAGACTTGGAGATCACCATCATAGACTAAGATGTAATCTTGTGTCCGTCTTAGATACTTGAAAATGTTCTTCACTGCATTCTAGTGTTGTTCTCCATAACAGGATTGGTAACGACTTACCACTCTCACTACATAGCAGATATCTGACCTAGTATACATCATGGCGTACATTAAGTTTCCTACATCTGATGCATAGGGACTTCCAGCCATGGCTTTCTTTTCCCCAATACTTTGAGGAGCCATACCTTTAGATAGGGATACCATGTCTTAAGGGGAGGAAACCTTTCTTGGAACTCTCCATTCGGAAACGTTCAAGAATTTTCATAATATACACATGTTGTGATAATCCCAATATCCTCTTTTCTCGACTTCTGAAAAACTTCAAGTCCAATATAAGTCTTTTCCAAGATCTTTCATCTTGAACGTATGGGACATCTAAATCTTAACACTGGTCATCATCCATGTATCATTCCGAATGATAAGTATGTCATCTACGTAAAGCACAATGAACATAATGACGCCCCCACTAAGCTTCTTGTACACACAAGATTCATCAGAATTCTGCACAAAATCATAACTCTTTATGATTTCTTCAAATCTGATGCTCCAGCTATGAGAAGCTTGTTTGAGCCCATAAATGGATTTCTTCAGATTGCATACTTTACCTTCCTCAGTTATGAAGCCCTAAGGCTGCTCCATATAGATATCCTCCTCAAAGTATCCATTGAGGAAAGCTGTCTTGACGTCCAAATCTGCTAGATATCATAGTCAAGATATGCAGTTATAGTTAGCAGTGTCCTGATGGACTTAAGCATAGCAACAGGAGAGAACGCCTCATCATAGTTGATGCCTTGTCTCTATGTGTAGCCTTCGGCTACGAGCCATACCTTGAAAGTCTCTACTTCACATCAGGTCCCCTCTTTCTCTTGAAGATCTATTTACACCCAATGGTCTTTACCCCTTTAGGTGGATCCTCTTGGGTCCATAGACATTCTTATGCATGGAGTCAATCTCTGACTTCATTTCTAGCATCCATCTATCCAGTCATGATCTGCAAGTGCTTCATCAAATTAAGCACGATCATTGTCAATTTCACTTGACACATGGAATCAATACCTTTCAGGTGGTGCAACCACCCTCAAACTCCTTCGAAGAGGTACGGGTGATTCATCTTTATTTATCTCTTCAGTTTTTGGTTCAAGAGTCTCAGAATCCTCAGGGGACTGAATAAGTTCCTTTACTTCATTATTGTCTTGACTCTTAAGGAAATCATCTTCTAGAAATTTCACATCTCTAGAAATAAAAACTTTCACGTCTCAGGGTCATAAAGTTGGTATCCAATACCATATTTAATATACCCAATGAAGTAACACTCACGAGAGAGATTCTATCTTACTTGCATCTACGTTTTCGCATGGACCAAGCAACCCCAAACCCTCAAGTGATTAACACTAGGTTTGATTCCATACCAGAGCTCATGAGGAGTCTTAGGTATAGACTTGCTAGGAATCTTATTCATGATATATATTGCAGTCTCTACTACATATCCCAAGAAACTAAGAGGTAAATGTACTTTACTCATCATTGAATGGACCATATCCATGATAGTCCTATTGTATCTTTCAGCAACACCATTAAGTTGGGGGGTTCCGGGAGGAGTGAGATTGGAGACAATTCCATTCTCTTTACAACATTCCTTGAGTTCATCTGAGGGGTATTCTCCACCTCAGTCAGAACGAATCCATTTAATCTTCCTATTGGTTTGGTTCTCAACCAAAACCTTAAACTCTTTGAAATTTTCAAAGGTTTCATATTTATAATGTAGTAGGAAGATAAACTCGTATCGCGAGTAGTCATCAATAAACGTCAAAAAATCTTGATATCCATTTCGAGATGCGGTACTGAAGGGACCACATACATCGGTATGTATAGGTCAAGTATACCCTCGCATCTTAACCTTGTTACAAAAAGGCATCCTCGTCATTTACCTCGAATACAATGTTCACAGGTACGCAAAGATTGGACCTGTAGAAAATCTACAGGTCCATCCTTTATCAATCTATTGATCCTATCAACAGATAAATGACCAAGCATTTGATTCATCCCTGGATCTTTTAGGGTTTTTATTAGTGGTAGTGGCATTCATTACATTTTCATTAATGCACAATTCATAGAGTCCATCAGAAGACAAAACACCATCTGCAATATGCTTATCATAATGAGTTTATGACTAGTTTATTACAAAAAGAATGAATATCTGTTTGTAACAAGCTTAAATACAAATATAAGATTCCTTCTGACTTCCGGTACATAAAAACACTCTTTAAATAAGATAACTCTCCCATTAGATAATGATAGTCGAAAGGTCCTGACGACGACTGCTGCAACGGTTGCATCAGATCCCATCTGGATGACTATATCCCCTTGATCAAGATTCTTAGTTTCCTGAAATAGATGCAACAAATTGCATATATGAACAGAAGCACCAGAATCTAAATTCCAACTTCCTTTTCGTCCAACGAGAAAGTTAGTTTCAATGATGAAAGTAGATTTCATACTTGCAGGGGCATTTCCTTTGTCGGTAGACTTCAGGTACTCTGAGCAATTATGCCTCCAATGCCCTGACCTTTTGCAGTGATGACAGACATCGATTTTCTTCGATGCTATCAAAGTGGATGCATTGGAAGATGAGCCAACGCCTTGACTTTTCTTCTTTCTCTTTTGGGCCAGGTCCTTCCGAAAACCATGCTTCCGACCGTGCTTTCCTTTGACTTGTGCAACCACTGCACTGCCAGAGGGGCCATCCTTCTTCATTACATCTTCTGTAGACTTTAATGCAACCAATAACCCAACATTAATATAATCAATTTTCTCATGTGGTACATGACCACAAAGTCGTTAAAAGACTTAAGGAGTGTCAACAGAATGAAGTCGGCTTGCATATTTAAATCCATGTCAGCTCCTAGGGTTTCCAACTCAGAAAGGTATCCAAATATTTTGAGTACATGTTTGATGACGTGAATACTGATAGGTCGAGATGGAGAAATAATGCAAAAATGTTGCCGTTGTTCTCAACCACTCGAATCGGTCAACGAGAAAAATAATTAAACCACTCAAGAGAAGATCAATCAATCAAAACAATGTATGTAAGCGGTCTTCGATATTCGTTTTACCTGGTATAGCGACCAGGGTCGAACACAAGGAGCACAATTTAAAAACTCAGTAATCAAATTTCAGAAAATGATTTTTAGTGGTTTTTCAAGTTTTATTTTTTTTAATTTTCAAAATAAGAACAAAGGATAAAACACACAACCCACACTCTTTTTGTATTTTTTCAAACTATTCAAAAACGCTCAGATAATTAAAAAGAAAATGTTTTTATGTTTTATATATTTTAAATTTTTTTGGATTTTTCTGATATTTTTGTGATTTTTTAAAAATGAAATAGTGAAAAACAGAGCAAAAAGTGCACAGTTAGGAGTATTTTGTAATTTAAAAATCTTTTAAATACCCAATACTCCTGAGAATTATTTTTAAGATAAACTACAAAGAAATATCTACAATCAAAAATTGAAATCACATTTTTTTGATTTTTCTACAATTTTCTATAATTTTTTAAGATTTTGAGTTTTTCACCATTTTTTTGTTTTTATAAAGGGTTATTGCACAAAAATTGGCCAGAAATTAGAACACAACAAAATACAAGTATAGTAATATTTTTGGAATTTTTAAGCAAATTTTTTATTTTTAAGAATTTTCTAATTTCAAGCAGACAAAATATCATTGTTTTTGAATTTTTAAATATATCAAATGGCAACAAAAATTCATGAAAAATTTACACAATGATAAAGACTACGGCAGGAGCAAAAACATTTTTTTCCAGAATTTTTCGAAACACAAAAACATTTATTTTGATGAAAAATGCATGCAAAATTAAAGTTTGGAAATGCAGTACATGGACTTAAAAGTAATTATTGAAAGTTTCTGCCTTGAAATAGAATAAAAATGAAGATGCGAGCAGATGTGTAATTTACCCAGTGAGGATGATGCTCTGCATGTGAGGTGTTGGAGGTGGTGGGTTCTTTGCAATTCCAGAAAGCTTCAGGGGCTTACTTTGAAATTTTTCCAAATATATTTTTATTTTAAAACCTCACCTAGGGTTCGTTCTTGCTTTTGTTCACAAGGGGGAAAGGAGGATCCGCCGCAACGGGGGAGGGGGCTGCACCGCTGGGCGATCGGCCGCCCGCGCTGGGAGGAGGCCTGCACGCGGAGGATTGGCGGTCAATCTGGGAGGCCACGGGGCGACGCCGCCTACGACGGAGGGTGGAACAGGAACGGTGGCGCGCGCGGCGTCGCTGGAGGCTTGGAAGCGTCGGGCTCGTGCGACCGGTGGTGCGGTTGGCGCGGGTCTCGCAGACGAAGGTGGGGGGTGGTGCTGTGGTGGTTGGCGGAAGGAGCCGCGCCTGGAACGCGGGTGGAGGCGATATGCGGGGCCGCGGACGGGGCTCCTGGGAGCGGGCAGAGGCGCGGTGGTGTGTCCGCGTGTGCGTTGAGGCAGTCTGCTTGTGCTTTGGGCAGAGGACGCGTGGCGGGCGCGTGTACGGAGGCGGCGCTCCACCGCGCGGGCTTCGGCAGTGGGGGCCAATAGCGAGCCGGCCTGGAGGTGTGCCGCCCTCATGCGGGCGGAGGGCAACGCCGGGCAGAGGTCGACCAGGAGGTCGGCGCAAGGGCCGAGGGCCTGGCGGCGAGAAATTTTTTATTTTTTTATTTTTTTATTTTTTATGTGACCTGCAGGAAAAGGGTAGAAGAAATTGTTTTTTTTTGTTTTGTTTTTTTTAAACAGCAAATGTAAACATTAAGTGCAAAGGAGAAGAATTTTTTTATTTTTTTAATTTTTGTTTTGATTTTCCTGCAAAACAATCATTAGAAATAAAAACAAGAGATCTATATTTTCTTATTGTATCCTGCAAAAACAAAGGTTAGACAACAAGATACATTTTTTTCTAATTTATTTATAAACACAAGAGAGTCAGTGAATGGGTCGGATCTTGTCGATATGGGAGATAGATCCGTAGCTCCGGTCACCGTGCATGATCGGAGGTGGAAGATTGCATGAGGTAGAACGTGAATATGTAGAGATTACGAGATGAGGTGAAAAATTCGATGTCGGGCGCGGATCAAAGAGTGATGGAAATTTTTGTGATTTTTAATGACTAAAAATTTAATAAAATCGAAGCAAATATTAAACATACGCTTTACCTACGAAAAATGACGAAAAATAAAATGGATCTCACCTCGGGGTTCGGAAATTGCCATGATGGCCTCGACAAGGACCAACACACTGTCACCAAACGACTCGGAGGCTAGGCACCCTTCTTCAACAAGATGACTATCGGAGATCGGGCTCCTCTCCACCAAAGATTGATCAAGAGGAAATGAGGGAGGAGGAGCCCATTAAAAAGAGATAAAAATCAAAAAATAGAAGATATTCACACATAAGGAAAGTAATTAGTGGTTATTTAAATAAATAAAATAATTAAATAAATAAAATAATTAAATAAATAAAATAAATAAATAAATAAATTAAATAAATAAAAACAAAATTCGTATTTAAATAAAATAAATAAATAAAGTGATTTCCAAAAATAAATTAGCCACCTTAATGGTGGCTATTTAAGGCACAAAATCAAATCTTTACATAAAAGGTATGTTATCAAATCAAATAAAGAATTAAATTATTAAATATAAATATAAAATTCATAATTAAATTAAATTAATTAATTAAAGTTAGAAAATTATTTTTTGGTGATTTTTATTTAAGGAAGTTAGTTGTATACACATATTATACACATATAATACAATATACATAGGTACAAATAAGGAAATAATTTTTATAAAAGATTTTCTAAATTTTCAATTTAATCAATTTTATTTTTAATTAAAATAATATTTACAATTATATACATTATATAAAAATAAATATTAATAAATATGTACAACAAATATTGGTTAAACTGTACAAAACACCCCAAAAACCGACTATTTAACCGTAACTCCAAAAATTATGAAATCATAGACATTTGAAAGATAATTTAATTTAGAGTAAAATGGAAGTGATTTTGGTTCAATTTTAGCTCGTATGGAGCCGAAATTGGTATTTCAATTATTGGTTTGTGGCTTTTTTCGGGTGTTATTATTTGCAATATATACATTATTTTGCTTTACACTTATTTTTATTATTTACAACACATTTTTATTTACAACTTTTATTTACAAAAATAATTAATTTGAGGTCAAATTATGTACAAATAAAATAGTACAAGATTTATACAACTATAATTTTTGGATTTTTTTGACAGAAGACCCTATCTCCCCCTACTTTATTCCTGGTCGATCAGGTCAAGTCTTGACCTGATCTCGGGGTTCGGGTCAGTTTGTATTTATTGCATAAACACATCCTTTCTTTTCTTTCCTTTTTCTTTTCTTCTTTATTCTTTTATTTATGTACAAAAAGTGTTAAAAATGCAATTTTAACAAATGCATGCAAAATGGTAATTTTATGCAATTAGTGGTATTTACAGGTATTTGACTAAGGAAATGATGCTAAAATAAAATAATAAAGGCGATGAATCGTCGATTCATCAATGGTCTCTGATCGATGAATCGTGGATGCATCAAACAGCGAACAAGTTCTTTCACTATATTATAATGTTGTGTGTGATTTACATCACCAAATATTTCTCTCAGATTCAACATGATATCTTGTCAAGTGTTCATCTCCACATGCAGCTTCTGCAACACATTGGACAATGAACCCAGAATGTAGCATCTTGCCAAAACATGATCTTCATCATATTTTTCATTGTATTTGATTTCTTCCGGAGCCTAAGGGTTTTCGTACTTGTCCTTGGACAACACATAAGAGATGCGCTCTGTCGATAGGAGAAGATCCAAATTTCGGATCCAATTCGAATAATTTGATCCGGCCAGTTGATTGACCTTTAAGAGCATGCTAAGTGGGTTCAAGGACTTTATTTTTTGAAATTAAGAATGCACTATATTATACATATAAATAGTTATATATTCGATTAAAATTCTTTGATTAAAGAATTTTTAATCAAATTAGTCTTGCCTTTTCAACTTTGAAAGTTCATTCCCTTAATCACTTTCAAAGCAAAAGATATACCTACCGCTATATCTCTAGCAAGAACTAGGATCTCACCTTACCTTTATAACATCTCAATAACATGAGAACCTGCAACTCAGAAATAGAGAAGTGGAAGACATTCTGCCTTGCAAGTCCAACTTGCATTTCCCAATTCGGTCTTTAACATATGGGCGCACCACCCCTAAGGTGATGTTGACCCACCGTTTATTGAACCAACCGTCAACAGGAATAGCACTCGCTATGCGCAATCCAATATCGCCCCAATAATATGAGGATCTGATATTGGAGTCACTACGTATACGACCTTACTCTTTCGAGAAGCAAAGAGCCTGATCCAGATGCGCTTGTATGCAGGAGCTGTCACTTCTGTCAGGCATCTCCTACATACAATCCCTGGCGGTGGAACCCTTGGCCTTGACATGAGATCATGGATGTCAGTTATGTGATCCTCTACCTCATATTCAAATTCTAATTAATTATCATGAGTCACATTCACACAATTAATTATTTAAAGGGAAATACACATCTATTCAAAATAGAGTATTTTAATTAGATATAATTAATTTGATCAAATTAAATCAATTATCAATCTAATTCAATCAACCAACAACTTGATTGTTACTTGAAGGATGGTATTATCTCAAAAATACATATTATTTGAATTTGAATAATTAGAAAAATACACATAATCCCTTCAAACATTATACGTTCCCTACTTGTTGTCATCTACAACAAATATTATTGTAATATTTGATTTATCAATAAAAGTTATTGATTTTTCACTCCCTATCTGAGATTAAATGAATGAATGCACTATAAGGTCCCTCTTTACAATTAGGGTTATGTACCATGGCCATCTTAATGATCATACAGTTGTTGATTCAATAGTTGAATCATAGAGGCTGGTGTTTGGATGAATATCTAAGGAGTTAGATTGAGGACTTATCAAGCACCATCAAATGATTGTTAAGAGATGATCACCGGCATGAGTAGGAGATGGCAATCCTTTGTCATTAGGCTGATATATGACTGACCTCTTGATGTAGGTCCTCTGCATGGGAACAGAGATTCAGAGGTGTCATATTAGTTATGTCAAAGAGTTGACTTAACGATGTCGAGATAACCAAAGTTCTATGTCGTATACTGTCACGATACATGCACACATCCTCTGACTAGACAGATGCGTTACTATATGTCTAAGTATGTACATTTGGCAGACCAATAGGTTGATGGCCTAACCAAGGTCTATACACCATCGAGCTGGTGTGCATATGAGGGCATATGAGTAATACGATCTCTCATAGGGATTATACAGGTTCACTTGTGAACCGGAAGACATGAGCTCACTCATGAGGTATTGGGACCAATCGAATTCCATGCATGGTCGTTGTGCTTTAGAAGCATGACAAGAATTTGTAGGTATGATATATGCTTTTGTAAAGCATATGATCGATATCGACTACCAATCACCAAGATTGAGAAACTTGATGATGAAAGCATATGATCGATATCGATCATATGATCTATATCTTCGAGTTTATCATAGGTCTTCCAGTATGCAGGATGTATTTAGGAATACCTCAGGGTGATGTGATCATAAACGATTGTATAACCATGTCGCTTCCATTCCGAGGGAGTGATGAAACATGTCTGGATTTTAGCGACTCCTCTCAATAGAGAAATAATCTGATCTTGGTCCAAGTGTTGGACATTGATATGAATGAGATTCGGATGCAATGAGAAGATTAGATCTACGGTCTTGATTTAATCAAGTATCTATGAGAGGTCCATGAGATCTGGATTTGAGATGTGATCTCAACATCCAATTCACAATACGTGGAACGTACAATCGCCATGTCCTTATCTCCAAGTATCTGCGGATGAAAGTGCATTATTCTTGAAAGAGTTCAAGAATAATTCCGTAGTTGAATTATATCTAAGCATTGAGAAATGGATAATTAAATGTAATTTAATTATCATGAATAATGTGAATTTGATTCATATTAGTTTAATGCATGATAACGATGATCCAATATAATTAAACACGATTTAATTATTATGTATAAGAATAATGTCGATAGCATTTCCAAATTATTCTTAATATATTATAAATGTAATTTATAATGTATTAGAGAGAGCCTATTATGATTTATATTTGTTGATTAATTATTGATGTGAATTAGTTTCACATTGGATAAATAATTGAACATGTAAATAACATTTTATTTTGGGTTGTGAA
This sequence comes from Ottelia alismoides, assembly GCA_037367405.1. Classification (NCBI taxonomy): domain Eukaryota; kingdom Viridiplantae; phylum Streptophyta; class Magnoliopsida; order Alismatales; family Hydrocharitaceae; genus Ottelia; species Ottelia alismoides. The sequence continues at coordinate 238,143 of JAZKJV010010989.1, read as the reverse complement.
TGTGATTCACAATCTTCAAATAGCAAGATTGCAATATTCACAAAATAATTATGAATTATTTTTGTAGAATAATTTACAACAAGTATTGTTGTAAATCTTGGATATTTCCATGGAATAATGTAATCTCATGAGATTACATGAGATTGGCTCTTTCCCAATTGGGAGGATGGACGACCACCAACTCCCATTAGGAAAGGGTGGCCATCCACTCCTATATTATGGAAGGAGGCCATCTCCATTCCATAATCTCCATGCTTGATTGACTTAATTTGGAATTAATTTATATTAATTTTCAATATATATTTAATGTAAATTAAATTAATTGTTACTGTGTTTTTACAACAAAATCTTGACCATTGAAAGAAGCACAAATCAATCTCATCGATTGATTTTGTGTAGTCCATGGATTGTGATCCATGGACTGCCAAAGTACTATATAAGAAGATGCACCCCTTTCTCTTCAAGTTACAACAATTTAAAACATCAAGCTCTCCCTCTCTCATTTCATGCCCTCTCTCTCTCTCTCTCTCTCTCTCTTTGAGTGGCTGGCACGCAAACCCTAGAGAGACGGCCGCCGCCGTCATCGCATCGCCATTGTGATGTTGCCTCGACTGCCCTTGGTTCTCTATCTTCTTTGGTGTGCTTCGCTCGCAAAGAAGATGTTTGATCTTGTTTGACGAGATCAAGAGTTCTTTTAACTACTTAGATTGTGAGAAATACGTGATTCATCTCTACGCTCGCAAACGTCTCCTCCGACAGATTGGACTTGAAACAGGAGCTCTTTTCTCTTAGAGACTCGATCACAACCACGCTACAGGAGGCATTCCTTTATCTAATATGTGATTTAGATGAAACGATCTGAGAAGTGTTCTTGGATCATGTGGTTTCATCATTTAAAATTTTAAATTCCGATGCACCGAGCAACTAGTACGACTAGTCTCTCTCGATCTTATATGATGTGATCCTCACATTTTCATGATACGCTTAAAGATTCTTTTATATCCTTTAGGTTATGCATGAGGGAGGTCTGTGATGAATACTCATTCATCACTCTTTATTCTTTTATTTTAACTAAAAATCGTGGCAAGACATCATGCATATATTTGTAAATAAGATAAGTTACCAATAAGCATGTCTTTTGTAAATATCAATAATTAGCTTGTGTTTGTGCAAAAATAAAAGAATAAAAAAGAAGGAAATATTTAGAATAAATATTGAGTGACCTAATCCCAAGAGAGGGCCCAATATGGGCCTGATAGCCAAATAAAATAAGTAGAGAGAGATAGGGCCATTCAACCTTGTGAATATTCCTTCTTATGTACATATTTTATTTTCAAAAATAAAATGAAATTGTGTTTTTATTACCTTGTATATATTTCTAAAAATAAACCAAAATTAGAAAAATAAATTAAAAATAAAAACAAAATAATTTCTCTCTCACCCTTGTACATAATACATGTATATATGAATAATATATCTATTTATTTCACTCTTGTAAATAAACAATAAAAATAAAATAAAATTTTTTATACTCTAAATTTTATGTTGTAAATAAATAAAATATAAAATTGGGGTTATTATACAAAAATAGGAAAATAAAAATAATCATATAAAATACCTAGGTATTTTATACCTGTAGATAATATATTATATTATATATAGCATAATTTATTTTTCATAAAAATAAATAAAAATCACTAAAAATAGTTTGAAAAAAATAAACATTTTTCATTTTGAAAACATATTAAAATAAAATCGTTTTTTATTTTTAATTTATTTTCAAAATAATTTTGACTCTGGAACTTTCTGATTGGTCCAGGAGGGATGTTGATCCCGATCAACTCCCCCTCCCGGACCGTCTCTTCGCGGATCTATTCCATGCGTCCGATTTCTCCCAATTTTTCGGAACGGATATGATGCTCTCCTGCCCCAATTCTTTCGCCTGATCCTTCCCCTTGGTCCACAACCCTCGCGGATCCCTAGGGAAGGACGGATCACCTTCGGTTCGCGTGCTTGTGCTCGATTTTCTTCACCACCTGGGAATGAGTATAAAGTCTTCATTCCTTGCCCCAGCTCCGGAGCTCACACCGCACTCCCTCTTTCTACCCTAGAGACCTTCCCCTTGGTGATAGCTTTCGGAAGAGACCTTTGGTGGTCGGATAGAGGTGCTGCAGCCGACGCTCGAAGCACGTGGTCGGACCTCCGCCGCGTTCGAGCTTCCCCGCCTTCCGCAGCGTGGTAGAGGCGACGACCCCCATCGACCTCACCTCCTGGAGCTCAGGATCTTGTTAGGACCATCAGGTACATCTCATTTCGATCCTAGTTTCATTTTATCCTGAATCTTTCATCTGCCCTCCGCCGGCTCCGACCCGACTGTCGGAGCTCCATTAGGCACCCTTAGCCGCTTAGATCGACTTCGCAGACCATCTTCGCCCTTCCTCGGTGGTTTGACCACCCAAATCTCGGATGTATGAGCCGAGATTAGGCTTAGGTTCCACCCCCGCATCGCCAGAACCTCCCTTCACCTCCCATTGTCGCTTCCCTTTATCTTTGACCAAATAACCTTGGCCGGAGCACGCCTCCGAGCCGGAGCTTTACCCCGCAGGTCGAGTCACGCGTGGAGATACCTCAGCTCGCCTTCATCCAACCTCGCTGGAGTACGCCACCTGTCATCCCACATGACCCGCACGCCCTGCCTGGGTAATTTGCTCCCAAATCCCTGCCTTTATTTTATTTGTCGTTTAGTCTGTAAAATAAATAGTATACTGTGGATTATTTGCATTTGAGCCCCTGCTGTTTTCAGTATTTACGTTTTGGTCCTTCGTGTATGGTTGCACGTGCATCGTCACGTGTATTTTTGGTACATTTGCATGTATGACCCGGAACTTAATTGGTGTTATGATTTGATATTTTAGTTTTCATATTTGCACTTATACCCCTGTGCGCAATTGTTTTGGGCATGTGCTAAATTTGTGGAAAATTGCAGTAGCCCCCCTGGACTTTTGGCGTGTGTTCTTATTTAGTCCCTAGAACTTATTTTCCTTGCAATTAAGTCCCTTTGTGTTGTGCATCAGTTGATTGGTTGGAATAAATAGTAAATATCACCCAAATTTCGTGAAATTTGGATACGTGGCTCCTGCCACAGTATAAAAATTTCTATAATTTTTTGGGCTCTTTTTGTTTTCATTTGATATTTTTAAAAATTTAAAAACCTTAATATTTGTTTTTGTCCAGTTTTGAAAATTAATTAAAAATATTTAAAATCCTCTAAAAAATTAAAAAAATCAATGTTTTTGTGTTTTTACTTCTGTTAAATTTTTGTTGCATTTGGATTTATAAAAGCCATAAAAATTGAAAAATACTAAAAACCTTAGAAAAATTATTAAAAATTCTTAAAAAATCAAAAAATTACAATTTCAGTTTCTTCAGTTAGATTTTTATTTCTAGTTTGCAATAAAATTGTTGCTAGAATTTTAAGTTATTTAGGTATTTTTAAATAGCCTTTAGATTCTGAATGCACAGTAGTTTGTATTTTTAGCCTTGTTTTATTTTTATAAAATTAACTAAAAATCGGAAAAATCTAAGAAAATATCAAAAACACTTGAATATTTATAAAAAAACCAAAAATATTTTTATTTTAATTTTCTGACTTGTTTTGGTGTGTTAAATAATTATGTATTTGTGCCCTTTTTGACTTCTTTTACATTTTTCTTAATATAAAAATTACAAAAAAATGCAAAATATAAAAACCACCTTTTATTTTATTTTCTTTATTTTATTTGTATTCTCGACTACTTCGTAGCCCACTCATTACGTGCTCCTTGTGTTCGACCATGGTAGCTATACCAGGTAAAATAAAATACTGAGACCACTATTTGACCTGATTTGTTGATTTTTATACTTGGTGGTCTTTGTTTTCTTGATCGACTTAGCCTCGCGATTCGGGTCGCAACGACCTGATTATTTACACCTTAACCCGATCACGGGATTTCGAGTCCGTCAGTCTGGAGTGCAAGAGGGAGGCACCTGAGGTGCTTGGCTACGCATACATGACGGAGGTCTGGAAGAGTCGAGGATGAGATCCGATTGAGCGTGCGCGAAAGAGGTTTAGTTGCATGTGCACGAGGGAGATCTAGTTGCATATGTGTGGTTAGGGATAAGGATGGCAACCAGTGGAGATGTCGGTGACCGAAGGTGGAGAGGTATGTAGTGTGGGTGGGTGTTTCCTTTGGAAGGGCCTTAATGAGGGTTTAGGTTTATGTAATTCTTTAAGAAGGGTATTTCGCTTGGAAAATTAGAAGGACTCGAAGGATACTGCGGGTAGGTATTAGTTTAAAAAAAATCAACTGGTGGGGTGGGGTAAGGTGGTTTTCAATAAGTGCAATGGGGTGAATATTGAGTTGAAATGGGGTTTAAACTATATATACAGATAGGAAAAACTTGAATTAAGGTGGTAACTCACCACAATCATGATACATCATTCCATAAAATTCGTTAGATCTTTGATCTATGGCTATAAAGAAACCCACTAAATTAAATCCAAAGCCACCATCCAAATAACTTCCAACTTGCTATTTTTAGAAACGAAATTAAATTCTATTTCGTTACGCCATTATCCCGTTGCTCATTAATTGCTTGAATTTATTTTCTAGATATAGCATCCATCATAATCGAGGTCCGCAATTACTCGAATTTTTCAAAACAAAATTCGACGGGGGTTCGCTCCCCCTCCAGTTCTTCGTCCTCCCTCGACGTAGAGGCAGTGGATCTGCATGGAGATGATGGTGATGCGTGACGATGGCAGTGGCGGTGCCTGACGATGATGACAATGATGCGTGGAGTAGTATGAGGTAGTTGCACACGGAGGATGATTCATGTTCTTAATATTTTTTTCTTATTCTTTTTTATTCATCCATTAATCAAGCTACGTGTTATTTTAGATCGCTTTTGTTTTTTGTTTGGGCTTTAATTTTTCCTTATATTTTGATTCCATCTCAATCCAATCTTCAAAGTTTCTCTTTTATTTTGTTCTATAATCGGTATTCCCGATACATTAGTGGTTATTATCGGATATTTTTTGAAGGCTAGTAATTACGATTTTGTAATTTATAACACATGATTGTAAAATATATCACTCTTTTTTAAATTGATAACAATTATTTCAAAACAGGAGCCTTTATTCAATCATATTTTCTGGGATATTTAAGACACTTTTCGTTCTTTAGGGTTCAATCATATTTTCTGGAATATTCAATCGTTTGTAAGTTTGGATCCCCCGTTCTTTTGAGTTCAACACAAATTTCATTTTTTTTCTTTTGAGTTCTGCTTACAGATTGAATTCTATAGAATGAGAATGAAAATATCATCTAAAAGAAAGAAATTTTTGATTAAGAATATAAATATTTGTTTATCGATTAAATATGTCTCAGGTTGCCAGTATCAATAAATGATTTTTTATTATAGAAGGTTGTGCATCTTGTTTTATTTTCGATCAAAAGGTGACATATTTTTAAAAAACAAATTAGATGAAATCTCATCGACTGTGGATTAAATACTAAAAAAATCAAGTTTGCACATTCATTAGATGGATTAAATAACAAAATATAATGGTTATATTTTACCTTTTTATGTAATAATCTACGTAATTGATTGTATAATTTATATTTTGATTCATTGATTTACAATTCCGCGTTTATTTGTTTACATGTTATCATTTTTAGGAATAAATGATAAACTACTTATTGACTTTTTATTTTGCAGATTAGCACATAATTGATACCATTGGAGCGTGGATTTTACAAAATCTACACAAATTTACAGTGGATGATAAATTTCGATGTACCCACGATATTGAGAAACATGTTGGATGGACATATAAAATAATTTATACATTAATAAGCAATCTATTTTACAAAAGATACCACAAAGTTTACAAAACAATATCACATTTTACAAACGTTACTCCCACCTAATATTCTCAAAAGATACTACAAAATTTTCAAAATAAATCAAATGCGATTTAGAAAAGAGACTACAAAATTTACAAAAAAATAGTGCAGTTTACGAATATTGCTTCCACAGAATGTTGGATGAAATGAGATTTAGTATATACTATGATGTGTATTTTCTAATTTGAGAAATAAAAAATACAGCTCATATTTAAACCTCCTAAAATAATATGCATATGACATGTAGAATATATAATACATTCGCAATCTACCACATCTAATATATTAGGAAATATAGTTGTAACAAAAATCTCATCATTGTAGGAATGGTTTTCACGTATACATCAATTAACTAGGTCATTATCAAAGCACCCTATATTTAGAAAACACAGCTATACATAATACATCATTTTATGTCGAATTTTATTTTTCTCGTACGTCAGTGATTATGGCTTTTGTAATTTACAACAAATGATTGTAAAAATATCCATCTTTTTCTAAATTAATAACAATTATTTCAAAACGCAAGCATTTATTCCATCATATTTTTGTAAAATATAATGCACACTCCTCGAGTTTGTCTAAATATAGAATGTTCAATGATGTTGATTGTACTAATTAAGCATTAATTTAATCTGTCCCTTATTTTAGGAAGTTTTGTTACATGAAAACCACCTGTTATATCACGGTGGTTTCAATCTCAAACGCATATTTTCCATCCAATGATCGAAATTGGTACCTTTCCCAAATCAAAGAAATGTATCACATCAATTGAAGTGCTCCCTATGTATTTATTATATAGAGGATTGATCCTGTGAGAGTCAGGAGGAGAGAGAAGAGCAAAATCTAGCGATCCAGATTCACTGCTCTCATGCGCTCACAGGTTTTGGCTCTTACATTATCAACCCTCATATTATATATATATATATATATGGAAAAAAATATATATGGAAAAAAGGAGCACGCTCCCTGAGAGCGTGTAACTTACATGCTCCCACATTTTCCCCGTATTTTTTATTTTTTTGAAATGAAGTCTAGTAGAATTTAGATCACAATATGTCATCATGGTATCATTCAAAATCCAACTTAATCAGAGACTTTTATCCCCTCCATTAAGACTGTCAAATTTTAACGGTCTCATAATTGCTGAAATTGACCCCCTTCAGATGGAAGTGTTAGAAATATTTGTTTTATATGAAATTTGAAACATATGTTCTACTTACTATTCTAAGTAAATCCCTTCATATTTCATTTAAAAAAATTAAAAAAATTACGGAAAGAAAGGTGGGAGCAATCTCTTATATGCTCATAGGGAGCATACTCATTTAACCCTATATATATAGGGATAAATGGGGCTGCTCCCTGGGAGAAGCCAACGGGGCTACTCCCACACCTATTTTCCCCCCATTTTTTATTTTTTGGAAAATAAAAATTGGTATATTCATCACTATATCCCTATAATATTGTATTAAAATTTTGTCTGAAACAGAGACTCCTAAGCCCTCCATCCATACGTCATTTTTTTATCGGTCGCAGGATTTTATATAGGGTAAAATTGGGTTGCCCCCTGGGAGTAGCCAACTTGGCTATTCCCACCCCTATTTTTCCCTCATTTTTTTATTTCTTTGGAAAATAAAAATTTGTATACTCATCACTCTATCCCTCTAACATTCTATTAAAATTTCGTCAGAAACAGAGACTCCTAGGCCCTCCATCCAGACGTCATTTTTTTAACGGTCGCAGGATTTTTTAAATCGACCCTGTTTGGATGGAGGCCGTAGGAGTCTCTGTTTCTGATGAAATTTAATAAAATGTTATAGGGATATAATGATGAATTTACAAATTTTTACTTTCCAAAGAAATAAAAAAATGAGGGAAAATAGGGGTAGGAGTAGCCAAGTTGGCTACTCCCAGGGGGGCAGTATGGGATTGATGGGGTTGCCCCCGCCCCTTCCTTGGGTGATTTTTTCAGGTTTTTGGAAAATATCGTCATGCATTTCCATCACTATATTCCTCTAATATGTCTTTCAAATTTCGTCGGAAACATATACTCCTACACCCTCTATCTAGAACATGTCGATTACAAAAATTCTAAGACCATTAAAATTACATGTTTTGGATGGTGGGCATAGAAGTCCCTGTTTCTAATGAAATTGGAATGACATATTAGAGGGATATAGTGATGAAAATATATGGTGGTATTTCCAAAAAAATAAAAAAATCACTTGAATAAGGGGTGGGGGCAGCCCGTCCTATATATATATATATATATATATATATATATATGAGGTAAAGGAGGCTGCTCCCTGGGAGTAGCCAACGGGCTGCTCCCACCCCTATTTTTCCCTAATTTTTTTATTTTTTTGGAAAATAAAAATTTGTATATTCATCACTATATCCCTCTAACATTGTATTAAAATTTCGCCAGAAACAAAGACTCCTACGGTCTCCATCCAAATATGATCGATTTAAAAAATCCTGCGGCCGTTAAAAAAATGATGTCTGGATGGAGGATTTAGAAGTCTCTGTTTCTGAAGAAATTTTAATAGAATGTTAGAGGGATATAGTGATGAATATACAAATTTTTATTTTTCAAAAAAATAAAAAATAGGGGGAAAATAGGGGAGGGAGCAGCCCGTTGGCTATTCCCAGAGAGCATACTCCTTTTTCCCTATATATATATATATATCAAGACGGGGAGGCTGCTCCATGGAGCAACTAAGTTGGTTGTTCCACGGAGCATTTACCCTTAAATTTTTTTATTTTTTTGTGAAATTTCATCATGTATATCCATCTATATATCCCTCCTATATGTCATTCCAATTTCGTCAGAAACAGAGAATCCTATGCCCTCCATCTAGAACATGTTGATTACAACAAATTTAAGACCGTTAAAATTACCTGTTCTAGATGGAGGGCATGTGAGTCTCTATTTCTGACAAAATTGGAATGACGTACATGAGGGATATATAGATGAATATACATGGTGGAATTTTGTAAAAAAATAAAAAATTGGAGGTAAATGCTCCGTGGAACAGCCAAGTTTCCTTTCCTGATATGTATGTATGTATGGGTTCAATAGGACTGACCAATTTTTCGATATTTTTTTATTTTTTCATAAACATCAAAATGTATATTCATCTATATATCCCTCCTATATATCATTCGAATTTTGTCAGAAACAAAGACTTCTATGACCTCCATCTCAAACATGTCGATTACAACAATGTTTAGGCCATTAAAATTACATGTTCTAGATGGAGGGCATATGAGTATCTGTTTCGGATGAAATTCGGATGACATATAGGAGAGATATATAGATGAATATAGATGATGATACTTTGCAAAAAAAAGAAGAAAAAACATGAAAAAATGGTTGAGAGGCAGCCAATGGCAACCCAATTTTTCTGTATATATATAGGATTTCTTTCAAATAGGACGCAGTCCTTCCATAGTTCAGGAAGGTCAGCCCCTTTTTTGTATAAAATAGGATGACTTTGATATAATACGTATAAAGTTTTCTATTATAATGTGCAGTTTTAATGTTTGTATTATAATACGCAGTTTTGTATGCGGCTTTGTATTTATAACGTGCACCTATAATACAAACTGTACACGTATTCTACTAAAGTGCTCGTTTTTATACAAAAAAGGGGCGGCCTTCCTGAACTTAGGAAGGACTGTGTCCTATTTGAAAGGCCCCCTATATATATAGGATATCTTTCAAATGAGACATGGTCCTTCAATCCTTAAGGAAGGCCAACGATCCCATGCATCCATATTCAATCCGTCGGTTGTTATTAAAGGCATATTATAATTATAATTTAATTAACCAAAAACCCATTTTGTTCATTGTTCATTATCTAAATATAGTATGTAACAACCTAATTAATCTCATCATTAATCTCTCTCCCAATCTTTCCAAAAATCCCACACGTACATCTAAAATATCTCATTAACTCTCTCATCTTTCCATTCATTTCATAATCTCGCATGCAAAAAAAAACGGGAGGAGGAGGAGGAGGACGTCAACCGCGGGAGGAAGAGGAGGATGTCGACCGCCGCTCGTCTCCATCTCCATCGTCGCTCGTCGCTCATCTCCGTCGTCGCTTGTCTCCATCGTGCGCACATCACATGTCTCGTCTCCGTCATCTTCACAGGCCTTGTCATCCTCTTCGTCATCTTCGTCTCCATCTTCACTGTCAACATGGCCAGCGGGTGGTTCTTCGCACCCTTCATCGACGTCTTCAACGTCGGCATGGAGCTCGATGTTATCTCCATCCTCACGTGGACAACTACGCGTGGACGACATGAAGTTCTCCGTCCCTTCATCTCCGTCTTCAACATCGACATGGAGCATTTAACGACGTCATTCGCGTCATCATCAACAAGGCTGAAGTGGGCGACACAGAATTGTTACGTAGAAATACATTTTTCACTTTGTATTATACAATATCGATGTCTATTATACAAATTTGATGTGTATTGTACATATCTGATATGTATTTTACATAACAATTCCGTCGAATGAAAATTTCATTTTTTTATATATCTTGTATATTTGATGTGTATTACACATTTTGAATGTGCATTATACATTGTGGATGAGTATTACACATATATGGTTGTATTTTACTTATGGATTTAGCGTGAATGTCTACTGCATTTTTACAAAGAACAATATAAAATTTATTATACAAAAAATCATATAATCATTACAAAGAAGCATACATTAATTGCTAATATGAATTGTATTATACAAAGAACCAAACCAAATTTACAAATAGCTGATTAATTTTGAAGGAACCACAGTAAATACAAAAAACATGCAACCGTTACAAAAGAAACTGCAGATTCTACAAAAAAACACATTAGGATACAAACATTGTCCCGCGTAACGTCGCCCAGTACAAAACAAGATATATTCTAATTATGGTATTACGAAAAATAGCAAAAATAAAAATAACTAAATATAGTATTTCGGAATATTAATTGGTGTGCATAATTAATGTAAAAGTTGATGACCAAAATGCCCTTTTGAGCAAACAAATTGATGATGTCGTTAGATTTGAATCTAACGGCTAGGATCGTTGGCCTTCCATAAGGATGGAAGGACCAAGTCCTATTTGAAAGGCCCCCTATATATATATATATATATATATATATATATATATATATATATATATATATATGAGGAAAGGGAAGCTACTTCATGGAGTAGCTAACCTTAGCTACTCCATGGGTATTTTCCGCCTCTTTTTTTATTTTTTTTCAAAAATACCACCATGGATTTTCATCACTATACCTGTCAAACATGTCACTCAAATTTCATCAGAAACAGAGACTCCTATGGCCTCCATCCAGACAGTCATTTTTTAACGGTCACAGATTTGTTGTATTTTACCTATTCTGGATGGAGGCCATAAGAGTCTTTGTTTCTGATGAAATTTGAATGACATATTAGAAGGATATAGTTATGAAAATCTATGGTGGTATTTTAAAAAAAATAAAAAAAGAGGCGGAAAATGCCCATGGAGTAGCTAAGGTTAGCTACTCCATGGAGTAGCTTCCCTCTCTCTCTCTCTCTCTCTCTCTCTCTCTATATATATATATATATATATATATATATATATATATATATATATGGGGCCTTCAAGTAGCATGCATCCTTCCCGACTTCACGAAGGCCACCATCTTTTTGTAGAAAACATGAGCACTTTAGTAGAATGTGTATACAATTTGTATTATAACTGCACATTATAACATATTATTATACAAACATTAAAATTGTATATTGTAATATAATATGTATACGTATTCTCCTAAAGTCGTCATGAAGGATCAAGTCCTATTTGAAAGAAATCATATATATACATACATATATATGAGTAGCTTGGATATTTAAATAGAGCTTTTAAATAAAATTAAATATATGTTATTCTCTAATAGCAAATGAGATTGGATCAAATTTTGACAAAAAATCTAACTCAATCCATAAATGAACAGATTTGTCAAATTTCAATCCAATCCAATAACAACAAATTGGTTCGGATTACGAATTTTACCTGATCCATATACACACCTACACCTAGTAACGTGGGTGATAAACATTCTGACATAACTCTCCTTATCTTGGATTTTCTCTATTTCCGAAAAACTCTTTATGTCAAAACTTCGAATCTACAAGAAATGGCACTTATTACATTATAAATGATAATTATTCTGCATTTAAAGAAACTGCACAGAAAAAAAGAGAGATAATGGAGAACAAATATTTTCATTTCGTGTTCTACCTCGTTGTTTCATCCCTCATTTCCAAAAGAACGGCCCCTCGGAAAATTTCATGGCACTTTCAGAATTTTACATAGAGAAAGCATCGCGAAACCTTTTCCATGTTGGCATTTATTAAACGAGGGAATCAGGATGGTATTAAAACCAAGTGGCTATGTCACATCCAAAATTATAACAAATAATAATGAAAGGTCCCATTTCTGTTCTGTGGAGGATTTCACGTCCTTTTCTGTAATTTCAAATAGGTGTTAGGTCGCTACCATATCTTATCAGGTACTTTCACAAGATTACGATTTTACATGACGGACTTGGAGCTGTATTTTTGACATATTTAGTACAACAAACTTCTAATCTATCTATATCTACATACCCTCTTTAAAGTAGGATTTTTAACCCATTAATCGACACATGGCATCATGGAAGCCTTCCACGTTTCTTCCGAGTGTGGAGAACAAGATCTCCTCCTTCCAGGCGCTCTCTGCCCTCACAAGATCTCCTTCCAGGTGCTCTCTGCCCTCCTCTGTAGTAAGACTTCGCCGCTTCCCAAGCACCAGAAGACCAACTGTCGCATGGCCATCGAGAATCGATCACGTCACACCTCCACTTCCATACTCCCTCTTCCCTTCTCTCCTCGGAAATGCTGGCACCTTTCCGTCGAACTTGTTCGCTCCACCGCTTCGCAACGCCACCGCCTTTCCCCATCCGAAGACACACCCGTACATATCAAACCACGAGGAGCTCCCCATCATCACGCTATAATTATCAAGGGTTTGTATCACTTGTGCCCCTCCGAGATATTGCAATATCAGTTATGCCCCTATCTTTTTGGTAATATCAGTTGTGCCCCTCACTTCTTTCTCCGTTATCACTTGTGCCCTTCCATCAGATTGACCGTCAATGACTTGACTTAACCATGGTTTTTTCAAACCTTGGTGCAGTTAAGAGGGGTATTATTGTCCAGACTTCTTCTTCATCTTCTTCCTCCACTCCCTCCTCCGCTGCAACCTCCTCCTCCTCCTCCTCCCCAACCTCCTCCACCTCCGACCGCCACCACCACCTCCTCCTCCTCCCTCTTTCCTCCACCCCGGCCTTATCGTCATCCTTCTCCTCCCCCTCCTTCCCATCCTTCTCTGCCCCCAGTCTCCACCCGCAACCTCCTCCTCCGTTGGCTACACAATTCAATTATCTTAGGTAAGAAAATTTGAACCAATACAAACGCTGAAATAGAGGAACATTCCCATCGATACGATCCCGATCCACCTGGGCCCTGGTGTTGACTTGGCTGACGTCGGCAGGGGGCGGGGGGAGGTCGGGGTGGAGAGACGGGGGGAGGTCGGGGCGGCAGGGAGGCTGGGGCGGAGGGGCGGCAGGGGGTGGGGGGAGGTCAGGGCGGAGGGGCGGTAGGGGGTGGGGGGAGGTCGGGGCGGGAGGGGGAGGCGGGTACAACCTGGGGGTGGTAGCGACTTGGAGGCGGGGGCAACCTGGGTGCGGGGTCGACCTGGAGGCGACGAGAGGAGGAGACGGGTACGACCTGGGGGCGGTAGCGACTTGGAGGTGGGGGCGACTTGGGGGCGGTGGCGACCTGGGGGCGGCAGCATCCTGGAGGCGGAGGCGACATGGGGGCATGGAAAGGGGGAGGCAGGGGCTACCTAGGGACGGGGGTGACCTGGAGGTAGGGGAAGGGGGAGGTGTAAGGGCGGCGGGGGCAGGGGAGAGAAGTTTGAGGTAGGGGGCGATCTGGGGCGGGGGGGAGGGGCTCGAGGTTGAGGAGGCGGTGCGAGGGTGGGGGAAGGAGCTCGGGGCGGAGGGCGCACCTGGGGGCGGGGGAAGAGACGGTAGAGGAGCAGGCAGCTGGGGAGGAGGAAGGGAAGGGGAAGTAGAGGAAGAGGATGGGGAAGGAGGAAGAAAAGGATGAGAAAATGACATGTTCAGCCTTTATTTTAAATTTAATTCCCGTTATATGCCAAAGTTAACGTCTGTTTGCATTGGGAATGAACGGCAACTAACCTGAGGGGCACAAGTGATAGAAAGGCTAGAAGTTTTGGGGCATGATAACCACGGTCAAGCGAGGGTCTAAATAGTCCACACAATGCGGGACCACAATGTCGTTGTGGCGACCGCTTACTAAACCCTAATTAATCAACAATTAACCCACAATCAAATCAAACAATGACAAGCAATAGTGGAGTTAAAATTTATTATTAACTCTACATAAAAAGGTGTATAGGTGTAAGTATGTAGAGGTCGAACACAGGGAGCAAGGCAGGATAGATCGAGCAAAGTGCCAAAATGTGTTATGTGATTAAGTGTCTACAAGCATGTAAATATTTTTGTGGGTTTTTAATTTTTAATTTTATTTATTTAATTAATTAATTAATTTTTAATTTTGTATTTTGTTTTTTAATTTTCTGATTTTATATATTTTTTTATATGTTAAATAAATTTTTTTATTTTTATAAATAGAATATATAAATAAAGTCAGAAAAGGGAAGATAAGATATTTATAAAAATAATGAAAAATGCTTAAAAATTAGGAAATAAAATGTTTTTGGTCTTTTTATATTCTTATACTATTTTTGTGATTTTTGGGAATTTTTCTGAATATTTTTGGTATTTTTAAAAGGCAAAATGCAAGAAAACAGTGAATTAATTGCTGGCCGAAATTAAAATGGGAATGAAAAATAGCAGACAGTAACAAAATTTTCCTAAATTAATTTTAAAATAAAGACATAGAATAGGAAAACTACATGAACTTAGTTTATATTTTTAGTGTTTTTCTATGATTTTCTAGATTTTTATGAATTTTTTGAGTGTTTTCTAATTTTTAAGGTTTTTTTTGAAATTTTTAATGATTTTTGGATAGTAATTAAAAGACACAAAAACACACAAAATATATTTTTTTTAGAATTTTTCAAAAAGTTTTGCTACTTTTTATAGGTTTTCTAAGATAGACAGTACTGAAAATGTGTGTTTTTTATTTTTAATAAACATTAAAATGCAATAAATATGCAAAATAAAATATGGCGTGAATGAATGATGCAACAGAAGTTTAAACTAATTTTTGTGGAATTTTTGGGTGTTTAGAGATGCATGCAATAATTAGAGAAAACAACAAGAAAATACTTGCAGGTCAAGGGCAAATTTGGAAATAGCAAACAACTCAGGGGCCTACATTTAAAATTCCCACAAAATATTCAACTATATAAAAAAGTTTCTAGACGAATGACAAATACACAAAGCTGCAGGGATATGCCCGCAAAAACACCACGGTCACACGCGTACGCACGCGCCTGGCAGGGGTATAACAATAATTAACAAAAACTTTGGGGCTATGTTGCAAAATGTCCAGAATAGTTGTAACTGCAAGTTGAATTTTTAGGACTAAACTTAAATACTAAAAGATCTCGGGGCCCCTCTGCAAAATCGCCAGGTCATGTACGCAACGCACGTGACCTGGCAGGGACCTAGATGTAATAGTCTGAAGTTCTAGGGGGTGAAATGTAAATATTACAAAAGTTATAAAAGGCAAATGAAAGTTTAAAAAGTAAATTTTAAATACAAAATTTGGCAGGGGAGAAAATGTAAAATACCCCCGCCCTTCGGATCGAACGACGCCTGTAATTTCACTTGCCACGTGTCAGCTGGGGACGCCGCGATACCGTTTCGTCTGCAACGGCCAAGATTAGAAGATCGTTGGGCAATCGGATGGCTGGAAGCAGAGGAGATCCGACGGCTGCTGTGCGGCTGGAAGAACTCGACCAATCCGACGGCTCGAAGAGGATCGAGAAGAACTGAAGAAGAACGAGTGCTCGGCGAGTTTGGATAGCTGAACACGGCCTCCGCCGTCGTCTTCCTCCATGGCTTGGAAGCTCAGGAGCAAGCTGACGATGCCCTCGATTGGTTGGAGAGGTCGGCTGGTCCCAAAGGCGGCCGGAGTGCGCCCGCGAAGAGGAATGAGCGAGGAGCTCCAGGAGGTCCGACGAGCGACCAAAACCACTCCGACCTTTGCAATAAGATGACTGGACCTGCAAAAAGTGGTTAAGAGGAGCGCGGGAAAGTTGTCACGCACCTCCAGATGGTGAGAAAAGGCAGAAACGGCGAGATGGGCACTCGGCCGAAGCTAGCTCCGGCAAGGGTAGCGATTAAGCGACTCAGTGGATGAAAGGGCGAACGGAGATTATGGCTTTGATCCTACGGGTACGGCGAGTAAGCTAATGCAATAAAAACGAAGAAAAACGAACCTCAAGCCAAGGATGGCGAGGTGAAAACCTCACGACGGCGCGGCCGCCAGAGATGGCTGGACACACGCCTAGGAGCACGAGTTGCACCTCAACGAGGTGCTGGGATCGACCCCCTGTCACCGGGGATCCCAAGCAGCTACTCGGAGGTCTCGGTGAAGACCAAATGCGGTTCAAAGATCAATGGAAGGTGGCGGGGGTATTTTGAAGGATGGTCGAGCGTGCCCAAAGATTGAGGGTCAACGGGAAGAGCAGTGATGCTCTCCCCGAAAAAATCATTGGGCGAGTAGGAGGGACGATAGAGGAACATGTTTGCAGAAGGAAGCGACATCAAAGGGTGAAAGATGTGGCATCGATAAATCCGCAAAAGCGGAAAAAAACGAGGTTGGCGCAGGGCTACATGAGCTAGGGTCAGAGAGTTGACCCGCCAGTCAACTCTCCAGACCCCCTGGTTGGTCCACGTGGACCAACCAGGAAAATCCTGGAAAAAATGATTTAAAAATTAATTTAAAAATAGTAAATGAAATAATTAATTTTTGGATATTTAATAAAAAGTGGTTATTATTTTATAAGGTATTTAAATATGATTTTTAATTATATTTATGAGATATAAAAATATAAGTTGTTATTTTAGGTTTTATAGGTATATACATCTATGTATTTTATTAATTTATTTTTATTTTATGAATTTAATTTTATTATTTTTGTTTATTATTTTATAAAATTATAGAATACTTTTATACACTTAAAAATATTTTTATTTTATTTTTCTGATGTATTTTGTAAACTTAATAAAAGTGTTAATACTATAGGTATGTATACATGTATTTTACCTATGTATTATATTACAAGTCTTTTATTTTTGTATTTATTTAGGTTTTTATTCTGATTTTAATGTACATATATATTATAAATATTATTTACAAAATTATAAAAATATAAAATTATAAAAATAATAAATAAATAATAAATTGAATATTTTAATCTGTACAAGTATACAATAGGGTCCCAAAACTCAACTTTCAAACCGTAGCTCCGCCAAATGCGAAACCACCGCCATTAAATAGCTTATTGTTAACTATATACAATTAAAGGTGAGTTTGATGCATTTGGAGTTTTCATTTGGGAGATACAGGTCTGGGAAGTTGGGATTCTGGAATTTTATTCAGATCATAACTTTTTATTTGTACCTTATTTTTCAGTGAAATCAATTTTGTATTTTTCTTTATTTAATTATCTACAACTTTCATGTACAAAGTTTCTGTATTTGAAGTATAAAAAGTACAACCAAAAATAGGTCCCAAAATGAATAAAGAATGAAGGAAAATAAAAGGTATTTTTATTGTATTTTGGCCCTTATCTCCCCCTACTTTATTCCTTGTCGACCTAGTCATCAAGATGCCCAGGTCTCGGGGTTTCAGGTCATAAAATATTTACAATATTTTATTCTTTTTCTTTTATTTTATTTATTCTATAATTTTGGCTTTAATTATAGTATTTTATACACTATTTACATGCACATGCATGAATGCTAAGATGTTGGATTTAATGTTATTTACACGCATTTACTAGGGTTTTTGAGGCCAAAATGATAGAATAAAGATGATGAAATGTGGATTCATAAGGGCACAACTAATATTACCAAAAAGATAGGGGTATAACTGATATTGCGATATCTCGGAGGGGCACAACTGATAAAAAAATCCCCACAACGTAGAAATAGTCGAGTTAGGATTTAGGGAAAATAGAGTGTACACACACATATTCAATCTTCCCTCCCTTAACATTTTACCTTTTTGTTTCATTAGGTATTTAAAAAATAAAATTCAATTACTAAAATCCTTATGAACATAGTAAAATCATTAAAAGAAGGGATTTTTACCCTATGAACCTTATAAACTTTGTAGATTACCTTCTCGGTCTTTGAAATAACATAATTTCCCCCTCAACCCTATAAACTTGCTAACTCTTACCCCCATGAACCATGTGTTTAATCTGTTCGAAGCTCGTGGGGGTTCTTGGGATAATTTATGGGGTCGATGCGGTAATTATGTTGTTCAAAAGGTCATAGAGGTAATTTAACAAGTTTCTAAGATTCGTGGGGTAAAAATCCCTTAAAAGAAATATATTTTAAATCTCTAAATATTTCTAATTAGCTATTGTACTCTAATACTACTTTATTTTTATTTTCAAAATAAACTATTTGCTATTTTTCATAAATTAAAACATTGAAAAATTAAAAATTAAACTATTTTATTTCTAACACCTACATATTAGATCGAAAATCTTTTTAAAATACGTAATAATCTTTTAATATGTATCAACGGTAAAGTTTTATTGGAAAAAATATAATTTCATTTAAAATAATTAAAATACTAAAAAATTTGCAAAGCTAATATAATACTATAACATTAAAAAATAAGAAAAAAATCTCTTTCATTCATAATATTACCAATGTAAAAATCAATTAATTTTTTTATATATCGATATATTTATATGCCAAAAATAACCTTAAACCCTCTCTTTTTAAAACTTAAAATCAATATTAAAAATTGTTAAAAAAATCAGAAATATAATAAAACACAAAATATTTTAATTCTTAATTTTGAACATATTATAATTAAAAGTAAATCTTATTTATATATATACTTAAGTAAATATAAAATTCCTTTATTTTATTTAGTTTTAAAACATTAAAAAACATAAAAATAGAGAATGAAAGTTAAATAAAAACTAAAGAAGATGGAAAACATATAAATCTAAAGTACCTATAATTCCTCAATGTAAGATTATCCCAAAAAGTACACAAAGACCTAAAATCACATATAAAAAACAAAACCTTTTCCATAAAATAATATAATATGATTAAAATATATTAAAAATCCTAAAGATTAAATACCTAACATTGAAATAAATCGGTTATCACCTCTTCACATAAAAAGGTTGTTTCCCTAGGTCCGACTTTGGATTCATATACCACATTAAATAAAATACGTAATTATTTATTTAGTTTTTTACTAGGTTAACATAGAAAAAACTTTTTCTTAAGAATATTTGATATCAAGTTATCATTATAGAGAACCATCTAGCAGTGGGAGATGCCTCCAGGGAATATGGCATTGCTTGGAAAGACAAGAGGAAACCTCCATCCCTCAAGTGGAACAATCAAGAAGTTTAGGAAGTAAGGACTGTCAAGCATCACTACACCAGAAATCTGCGTTGTAATTCTGCGAAGAATGGAATCGGCCATTTTTCGTGAGATATTCTTGATGCCCTTGGTGTCGAGAAACTAAGATTATGATCGAGTGATGGAGACTTATGTTGATATAGCCTCGAGAGCTCCATCGAATCGTAGTTATATGGAGATTAGAAGCATGATCATTTGAGAGAACATCTAACATCTCTTGATTGGTTGGATGTACTCCAATTTGGCACGTCTCAAATCCTCTTCGGTCCTTCATTCCTTCTTCCGGGTGTTTCTTAACAACATACCCATCATCCACCTAATTCAAATCATCAATCTAATGCTTAGTCCCCCTCTTCTTTTTCTAACCAAATCATCCACAGGAGGTTGAGCTGACCAGCATCGCTTGAACGAAGCTTCACTTAGAGCTTTTGAGAATTCGGGAAGAACACGACCGAGATCCAGATTACTTCTCTCCACCGCACGATCAGATCAGCTCAGATCAAATCTCGACTATCGATCACTCTAGCAACATGCACATGCCTTGCACATGACAAGGGAGAAGATATTTTGGGAGAAAATTACATTAAAAACCCTCAAACTTCTTAGTATTCATAATCATGTTCATTTTGCAGGTACATATGTGATAATAAGAGTTTTCACATAGGTCTTGTCAATCTACAACGTGGACCAACAGTCGTCAAAGCGACCCCACACAAAAAACCTTGATTGATCAGCAATTAACCCACAGCATATACAAAGCCACGAATAACAAAAATGTGAGGGTAAAATTTATTAACTCTACCATAAATGCATAGTGATTAAGCATGTAGAGGTCGAACCACAGAGAGCAAAACATGTAGCCTAGGTTATTTATTTACAACCATGTGATTTATCATGCATATACATATATCTTTTTGTGGGTCTTTGGATTTTATTTTTTTTATTTTTTATTTTTTTATTTTATATTTTTGTATTTTGTTTTATATTTTATGATTCTATCCTTTAAATACATATATATAATACATAAGGGTATACATATTCATTTCTAATGTATATTTATAAATACTAATAAATATCAATAAAATTCAAAAAAAATTTGGATTTTAATATATTTCTAATGTTTTTTTAATTTTTTTGGATTTTTTTCCTAATTTTTATGTATTTTTAAATTCTCAAAATATCATAAATAAAAGACTAAATAAATACCCGAAATTTATTTGAGTAGTAGAAATAGTAAATAAGGTCCAAAATTACTCAAATCAATTTTAATAGATACATATTTATATAAAGAAAATTATAAAATAGAAAAAACATGTTTGTGGATTTTTTTGATGAATTTTTAGATTTTTATGAAAGATTTTTGGGGTTTCAATTTTTAAGGTTTTTCATTTTCCATTTTTAGTGATTTTTGGTAACTAAAACATAAAAAATATACAATATTAATTTTTTTGGAATTTGCAGACATGTTTTATATTTTTTTTGGTAATTTTTGAGTTAAACAGGGAATAAATAGTGCTCATTTGATTTTTATAAAATGGGTAAATGCTCAAAAATGCCAAAA
Organism: Ottelia alismoides; assembly: GCA_037367405.1. Classification (NCBI taxonomy): domain Eukaryota; kingdom Viridiplantae; phylum Streptophyta; class Magnoliopsida; order Alismatales; family Hydrocharitaceae; genus Ottelia; species Ottelia alismoides. The sequence continues at coordinate 216,918 of JAZKJV010010989.1, read as the reverse complement.
ACAATGCATGGCGTGAAAGTACATGGCAATCAACATCTAATCCTATTTTTTTGGATTTAGGAGCACAACCGCTATTTTAAATAAATAGATAAAACATACAAAAATCAATGTCCTAGTAGGGGCACAATTGCAAATAAACTAAATGATAGGGGACTCAATGCAAATATCCTGTAACTATATAACGTGTTTCAATTTTTATTGGACTTTTTCGTAATTACAAAAACTGTCTGAAGCTTCAATGCAAATTTGCTACCTCACGTGGGACGACACGTGAGGTGACGTGGAATGGACCCAAATGTAATTTTAAAAAATACAGGGGACTATTTGCAAAATTTCCACTTTATTTTTAACGCTATAATTTATTTGACAGGAAACATATGTAAATATACAAAAAGGCAGGGCTAATTGTGTAAACTACCCCTTTATTGTGCGCGATCAGACGACAGTATACATTTCACTGGACACGTGTCGACGTGCGGACATGTGATACCCCTTCGGCAATGGTCGCTCTAGATCTGATCTTGGACTTGAATCAACAGCTGAGGGGAGCGCGGCGTGGATGACTGAGATTAGAACTGGACTGCTCCCCCCATCGGACGGTACCAGCTTCACGTGAAGAACAAGGAAGAAGGTGGTCTTCTTCGAACTTCGCACGACAATTTCTCCTTCCTAAGACAGTATCTAATGGGTTTCTTTGGCTCTACACCTCCAGGGGGCTCGTCCGCATCATCCAAGGTACTCCAGAAGGTCTAGAACCCAGCAATGGGGTCCTGGCATGTCGAGGAAGAATGAGCAGCCTGGGGACCTTCATTCAGGCGCTAATGACCTGAAAGGGGACCTGTTGCTTCGACACCTGCACAGAAGGAAGTGAAGGCTCGGGGCGAATCACCTTGACCAATGTTGAAGCTGCAATGCACAAGGAATGAAGGGAATGGCGAAGGTCCGACGAATGGTGGAGTTAGACCTTTGATTCGTGGATCAAAGAGCTAATTCGGTTGGATGGCTGGTCAGATTAGACGGAGAAAATGCAAGGAAGGATGATGGTAATGATCGGGTAGTCAGAGGATGATCGGCTCATTGTGAAATAAGGACGGACCTCAAGAGCTCTAGCGGAGGGGTTTTGCTTAATCTAAACTAATTACTGATCGAGATGCAAAAAAAAACATAGAAATTAAAAGACGGGAATAAACTCTACCTAAAACAGCATAAAGAACAACTCTTATACCTGGGAAAGCTCAGGGAGCAGGGCCGCCAGCGACAGCGGCCATGGGTGCACCTCGTGCTCCTGGAGCTCCGCCCGACATTGCAAAGCCTCGTCCTGTCACAAGAAGACCAGCTAGAACCAAGGCGAGAGAGCCTAGACTCGAGACGGTGACCAAAAAATTAATGGAAGTCAGAGGCTTTATTTATAAACATTTTGGGGCACCCTTATTTACTGGTCGATTAAAAGAATTTGAGCGTATATACAAGGGATCAAATGGTTGGGCATGGATGTATGATGATTAATGATGATTTTCTCTGAAGGAAGCAAGGTCGATTGATCGATGGAGTAGCCGGGAAAAAAGGAAGAAAACTCGGGAGAACGACATATGCGTCAAATCAACAGGATGGAGGGGAAGTTGACTGGGCGGTCAACGAACGGGGCGCCCTTATTGGGCCACGTCAGCTGCAATAAGGATAAAACAGGCTGGTTATTAAAGAATAAATAATTAAAATAATAAATTATTTTATTATTTTTTCGCATAAAATAACTTTTTTATTATTTTATTTAGTATTTTATTCTGTTTTTTATTTATTTTTATTGTTATTTATTAGTAGTTTATTTTTAGGGGTATATTTATAGGTATAATTACCTATGTTTTGTATATTTTATTTTATTATTTGATTCTTTTATTTTATATATTTATAACTTATTTTTATGTTCATAAATATATTTTTATTAAATTTTTATGATATTAATTATACACTTAAATAAATAGATGTGTATATTTTGTAGGTATATTTATAGCTATTTCATCTATGTTTTATGTTCATTATTTTATTTTAATGTATTTTTTGGGTTTTATTTTTGTTTTATTACGTACAAGTTATAAATAATATTTACAAAATTATAAAAATATAAATTTGTAAAAATAATAAAGAATGGATAAAATGAATATTTTATTCAGGTCTATTATATAATGAGGGTTCCGAACTTAACTTTCACTCATAACTTCAAAAAATATGAAACCACCTCCATTAAATAGCTTATGAAAAGTTATATACAATTAGAGGTGATTTTGATACATTTTGAGTTTTTATTTGGGAGATATGGGTATGTAAAGTTTGGTTTTTGGCTTTTTATTTTGTATATAAAAAGTACACTATATATTATTTTTGTACAGACTCAATTTTGTATTTTTATTTACATTATTATCTACATAGTTTCTTTATTTGATATATAAATAATAAAGGATAAATAGGTATCAAAAATGAATAAATAATAAATAAAAGAATTGGGTGTTTATTGTATTTTTGGCCCTTATCTCCCCTTACTTTATTCCTTGTCGACCAAATCAATTGTCGACTTGGTCTCGGGATTTAGGGTCATAAAATATCTTCAGTATTTCATTCTTTTTCTTTTCTTCTCTTTATTTTATAATTTTGGCAATCAAAATTAGTATTATTTACACAATAAATGCATTAAATGATGAATGCTTATTTTGTACAAAAAATGTTATTTGCATGCATTAGCTATGATTTTTAAGGCCAAAATGATAGAATAAAGGTGATGAAATGGAGATTCATCACCCCCCTATACTTGCCTTTTTTAGACCATTTGCAAATCATTTTTCAAACATTTTTATTTCACACGAAGAAAATAATTTTTGTAAACAAAATATTTTTTAAAAAGGTTGAACACCTTTTACAAAATATTTTCCAAACAGCTTTCAGATGATTTTTCAAAAAGATTTTCAAACTATTTTTCAAACATTTTGCAAAAGTATTTTCACCTGATTTATTAATCAGTATATACAAAAAAGAGCTTGAGGAGGTATAAGCTTGTTTTTATTAGGAGATTTTAATGAATTTGTCAGTATTTTAGCCATAGGTATTATCTAAGAAATACGAAACTACGAGTTATGGCTAAAGTATATACAGAGTATATACGACCCCTCTATACTTAGCCGGAGCTATGTCCTCATAGATTGAAGAGAAAAAGAGAAGACATAACGCAGGCTGAGTATAGAAAAGCCTAAAAATAACGAATAAAGGAATAGATGGATAAGAAGTTGACCATCCCCCCTATACTTAGGATCAAATAATCCTAAGTATAGTAGACTATACATAAAGCAGGGAGGGCCAAGGGTGAGAATGAACAGATCATACTCAGGCTATCTCCCACTATACTTAGGGTAAGATATCCCTGATTATAGAAAAGAAGAGGAGACAGGGGAGAGGAGCAAAGAATGAAACTACACAGGGTGCACACATCCCTATACTTAGGACAAAGTATGTCCTAAGTATAGCAGACTGGCAAAAAGAGGTGATATACATAAGCAATTTTTTAAATAGAGAAGGGAAGTTGAAAATAGACAACATAAAAGAAGAAAAGATAAAAGCTTAAAGGAAAAGTTTTGGAGTATTATTATCTGAATCTTTTTATGCAATTATTGTTGTGGATGTATCATAAAAGCACAGTACTTGGATAGAGACGATGACGGTCAAGAAAGTGTCATGCTCGAGGTAAGGCTTCAGGAGTTGACTGTTGACGACAAATGGTTGTGTGTCAGGAGACAAATTGGATATTGCAATGATATCATTGTCACTCAATTCTCGAACTTGAAACGGCTCTGTCCATTTGCTTTTAAATTTACCCGAGAAGATATTAAACTTTGCGTCGAATAACCACACTTTCTATCCATCTTCGAAGGTCTTTCGTCTGATGTGCTGGTCATGCCAGTGTTTCACCTTCTCCTTGTACATCAAGGTGTTATCATATGCATATTCTCAAAATTACAAGAGCATGTTCGAGTCATCTTTTCTTTTCTGACCACTTGTTTGTGAGTCCAGATTGCAAATATTGATAGCCCATAAAGATTTGTGAATTAATTCTACGGGCAGATGGCATGGTTTCCCATATACAAGACAGTAGGGCAACATGCCCAAGGGGGACTTGTAAGCGGTTTTGTATGCCCATAGGACGGAGTCCGAGAGTTTGGACCAGTTCTTTTGTCCGGCTTCACAAGCTTCTGAAGGATTGTCTTGATTTCTCTGTTTGATAATTCTGCCATGCTATTGGTCTGAGGATGGTCAGGAGATGTGGCACGGTGCTCGATGCTGTGCTCCTTCGTGAGCTTCTTGACCTCTCTGTTTATGAAGTGACTACCCCCGTCTGATATCAGTATTTTCGGAATCTCAAACCATGAGATGATGTTTTCTTTTAGAAATCGGTAAACAGTATGGATGTTTGCAGCTCGAGCAGGGATAGCTTCAACACAGCGACTCACATAATCAAAGGCAAGAAGGATGTTTTCATATCCCTAATTGTTGGGGAAAAGTCCTAAGAAATCCATGCCCCAAGCATAGAATATGTCTGCTATCTGAATGATCTTTAGGGGCAACAAATCTTTCATAGTGAGGGTGCTTTGAATCTTTAACAGTCAGTGCATCGTTTGACAAAGGTTGCTGCATCCTTGAATGGTGTGGGCCACCAGAGGCCACACTGGAGTACCTTTGTTGTCGTTTTGTCTCTAGAGTGATGTCCACCATATTCGAGCGAGTGACAATGCTCGAGGACAATATGATGCTCCTCCTGAGGTATGCACCTGCGCCAAATGCAATATGCTCCTTCCCTGAATAAGAGTGGGTCTTCCCATTGGTAGAAATGAATAGTTGAAAAAAAAACTTGTCCTTCTTGATTTTCGTCTAATCTTTTGGAACTACACTGGATACGAGGTAGTTCACAATATCGGCATACCAAGGGAATGAATCCACGACTAAAATTGATTTGTCGGGAAAGGTGTCCGTGATGGGTGCACTGCTTAGCAGAGGCTCTTGCAGCTCTATTCTTGAGGTGATCTGCTACCATATTCTGAACTCCAGGCTTGTCCTTGATTTCCAAATCAAACTCCTAGAGGAGAAGGATCCATCTGATCAGTTTGCGTTTGGCATCCTTCTTCTAATGTAAGTATCAGATAACAGAGTGGTCGGTGAAGATGGTGACTTTTGATCCCAACAAATAAGATCTAAACTTCTCAAGGGAGAATACTACATCCAGCAATTCTTTCTCTATTACAGTGTAATTTCTTTGCGCTTCATCTAATGTTTTGCTGACATAGTGAATGGCATAAGGCACCTTATTTTTTTGTTGTCCTAACACAGCCCCAACTGCAAAGTCTGTCGCACCCGTCATGATTTCAAAAGGACGAGACCAATCCGATGGTTGTAGGACTGGAGCCTGGGTGATTAGCTCCTATAGATGATTGAATGAAAGGAGAACCTGCTGATCAAAATTAAACTCGGTCTCCTTGCATAGTAACTATGTGAGATATCAGATAATGCGGCTGAAATCACGGATAAACTTTCTGTAGAATCCCACATGCCCTAGGAATGACCTCACATTCTTCACTGTCTGAGGTGGCTCAAGATTGGCAATCACATCCACCTTTGTCGGGTCGACTTCCATACCATGTTTGGAAACGACGTGGCCCAGCACAATCCCTTTTGTAACCATGAAGTGGCTCTTTTTCCATGATAATACCAGTTTGACTTCACAGCATTTAAAAAGAAGTACTCTGTCCAGGTGCTGAAGACAAGAATCAAAGCTATCACCGTAGATGGAGAAGTCATCCATAAACACCTCAAGAAAACTGCCCACCTTCTTGATGAAAACTGCAAGCATGCATCTCTGGAATGTCGTGGGTGCATTGCACAATCCAAAGAGAATTCTCCTAAAAGCATAGGTGCCGAACGGGCAAGTGAAGGTGGTCTTCTGCGGCGATTGCCACTTGGTTGTACCAGGAGTACCCATCCAAAAAGCAGAGGAACTCCTTGCCAGTCAGTCTTTCCAACACTTGATCAATGAAAGGCAAGGGAAAGTGGTCCTTCTTCATTGTTGCATTAAGACGGTGGTAGTCAACACATACACATCAGGATGTCGGGATTCGAGTTGTTATCTCATCTCCTCTGTCATTTGTAACCACGGTAAATCCTGACTTTTTTTAGGACAACATGTAGTGGGCTTACCCATTTTGAGTCGGAGATGGGATAAATAAAGCATGCGTCACACCATTTCATTATTTCCTTCATGACGACATCCCTCGGATTCGGATGCAGCCTTCTTTGAAATTCACGGGATGGTTTGGCATTTTCTTCTAGGTAAATGTGGTGTGAACATAGTGCATGATTTATCCCACGGAGATCTGAGACAGGCAACCAAGTGCCTTGCGGTTTTTCTCTAGAACCTCGAGAAGTTGAGATTCTTGCTCTAGGGTCAGCCTACTGCTGATGATGACCAGATACATATTGTTTGCACCCGCAAGGAAAGCATACTTCAGGCCTGCAGGAAGTGGCTTGAGTTCCAGTTCGACCAACTTATCAGTCACTTCTGTGACAGGATCATTGTGTTCGGGATGGAGTGAATCATTGGAGTCAAAGAGATACATCAACAAATTTGACCATGTCTCCCAAAGGTCTTCTGATCTTGCGTCAACTGTGCTTTCCAGGTCCTCCTCTAGAGAGAGGATTTCCTGTGTCCATGGATCGTTCAAGGAGAGTTGTGTATCTCAGATGTCTATAATGAAGTCACTGCTGCTTCAGATGTAGCTGCATGTCCCTTATCAGTTAGGACTTTAGGCTCGCTAATCATGCTTGGTAATTCTATTGTTGCCCGAGCTGAAGGTGATCTTCCTACACCCATAGTCAACCACGTCTTCTGAAGTGTACAGGAATGGTCGGCCTAAGATGATTGGAGTCTGGAGTAAGGGTGCGGGTGAGTCCATATCAAGGACTACAAAATCAACTGGGAACTGCATCTCCCGCACCTTCACCACAACGTCTTCCAAAAGACCTCGAGGTTGCTTGATGGATCGATCAGCAAACTGAAGGATCATACACGTTTGCTTGAGAGGACCTAGCCCAAATTCTTGTAGTAATGACGAGGGCATGAGGTTGATGGAAGACTCGCTGTCAAGCAATGTTCGCTTGAAGACTTGATCAAAAATCTCGCAACTGATTAAAGGCGCTCCTTTGTCCTGCTTTTTCCGTTGGAGATTGCTGATGGCTACAACTGTGGCCATGGTGAGAACGTGCTTCTCAACTTGTCAGCGTCTGTTGTTTCATGCTAGGTGATGCTTGCTTGTACATGCCTCTTTCAAACCTTTCTTTACAGCTAGCATATACTCCATGGCCTTCATCAATGAAATCTCAACAGTCAATTTATTAAGAATGTCCACAACTCCAGGATCAGATAACACACTTTTTCTTTTTGCATTTTTTAATTTTTCTATTGCATCAGAAAAAGGAATATCTACATGATCGAAATCAGAAACAAGGTTTTTATTTACAACAAAATCCTTGTCCACAATATGTTGTGCATTCGGGTCACAAAAAGGAGTGTAATCTGGAGGCTGAGATGCTGGTGCTGGTGGATAGGCAAAAAGTGAGGCCTCCGCTCTGTCGGCTGGCGTAGGATCAGATGTGGCTAGAGGCTCCTCCATGGCTGGCATGAATTTACTTTGGCGACGGTCATATTTTTGATCTTTTTGCTTTTTCTGATTTTTTGTACTTTTTGGTGATGAAGATGGTGGTGGATGGCAGCTGGAATGGCTCCTCCTCCTTCTTCTTCTTCCTCACCGCCCCTATAGCTGGCACGGTTGATGCAGAAGATGATGATTCATCTGAAGCTTTATTCTTCCCCTGGTTAGTGCTAGGAAGAGGTAAGGACCTACCACTCCTGAGAGTGACATCATTAGATAAAACAATAGTACAATCATCTGTCTCTACATGCATAGACAGGACATCACATTCTACATGTTCTCTTCTCTTGAAATTGTTACCTGTGTCGGAATGGTAGTTTTCATGGCGGTCAGGTCATCTAACTTTCTTGTCATGTATGTTAGATCTTTGACAAGCTGGGCCAAGCAATCAAGGGTTGGGTTCACAGGATTCTTCTCGGAAGGTTTAGCAGGCAGACTACGCTGTTGCTGAGAGTTTTGGGGTTGAGGCAGAGACTGTTGGTGATGCTGAGGTGGTAGAGGAAGCTGATACTGATGGTAAGAGGGAGAAGGATAGTGCTGGTACCGTGGAGGTGGGGCAGCCACATACTGATGGTATGGCTGTGGCTGGCAGAATTACGGTTGTTGGTATTGTTGATTCTGCCTCCATTGGTTGGGGTACTAAGGAGGCTGGTGATACTGCGGCGGAGGTTGCGAGGACTGCCCAAACCGACCGCCCGATGGTTGGTGGTATTGTCTGTTGGCTTGTTGCTGACCATGGGAGTGTCCAATAGGACATGCCAACTGTGCATCATTACTCGAAACACCATTGACTTCTTCAATCAAGGGTGGTGGTGGAAAGTCTAGATCGGATGATGGAAGGAATTCTGGTTGGTAGACAACCATCTGCTGCTGTGGTGGGCCCTGATCAGGTGCCTGCACGTAGTACACGTACTAGACTGTCGGTGGCTGCTGGCTCGACTGAGGTTGTTGTGGCAGTGATGTCTCGTCTTTCTTCTCAGTTGGAGCTTCGGTGGATGGTGCCGCCAACTGAACCGAACTAATGGTGCCTACCAACAGCTCCAACTGCTTGGTAATCGGGTCTAGCTTGTCGAGATTATGCGTCATCTTGTCGATCACAACGAGTTTCTCAAGGTCCTGTGATCACTTTTCAATAATATCAACCTTTGAGAGATGGCCCCCGATGATGCTGAGGTTGGATATCTCATCTCTCTCCGCCTCACGAGATGCTGCCATACGGACTTGTTTCTGGAGGATCTGTGGTTGCTTCAGATATGCCTTGGATGAAGAGAGGGCGGCCTCTCCTTCGGTCATTTCCTCAAAAATCTGCCAAACTACGTATTCATCCTTGTTGAAATGTGGTCCCCCGCATGCTGCATCAACAAGTCATTGGCTTTCTACGTTTAGCCCCCAAAGAAATGTTGTACTAAGCTGGTCCGTGGGATCTCATGGTGAAATATGTTTTTTCTGTTTTATAATTTTCTTTATATAAATATGTATCTATTAAATTGATTTGAGTAATTTTGGACCTTATTTACTATTTTTACTACTCAAATCAATTTCAGGTATTTATTTAATCCCTTATTTGGGATATTTTGAGAATTTAAAAATACATAAAAATTAGCAAAAATTACAAGAACATTAGAAATATATATAATCCAAAAACAATTTTTATTTTTAATTTTATTGATAGTTATTAGTATTTGTAAATATATTATTCTAATGAATATGTATACCCTTATGCATTATATATAATGTATTTAAAGGAAAAAGAGATGTAAAAATCTAAGAATATAAAAAAGAAATATAAAATCATAAAATTAAAACAAAATACAAAAATATAAAATTAAAAAAATAAAAAAATATAAAATCCAAAGAGCCACAAAAAGATATATGCATATGCATGATAAATCACATGGTTGTAAATAAATAACCTAGGCTACCTGCTTTGCTCTCTGTGGTTCGACCTCTACATGCTTAATCACTATGCATTTTATGGTAGAGTTAATAAATTTTAACCTCACATTTTTGTTATTCATGGCTTTGTATATGTTGTGGGTTAACTGCTGATCAATCCGGGTTTTTGTGCGGGGTCGCTTCGATGATTGTTGGTCCGCCTTGTGGATTGACAAGACCTCTACAAAAACTCTTGTTATCAGATGACGTTGTTGTCAGGGAAAATGGCAAAAAACTTAGGAAAATGACGTGTGCGTCAAATGAACAAGCTGGAGGGGAAGTTGACTGGGCAGTTAACGAACGAGGCGCCCTTATTGGGCCACGTCAGCCCGAATAAGGACAAAACAAGTTGATTATTAAAGAATAAATAATTGCAGATAGTAAATGATTTTATTATTTTCATATAAAAATGTTTATTATTTTATTTAATATTTTATTCTGATTTTTATTTATTTTTTAGTGTTATTTATTAGTAGTTTATTTTTAGGGGTATATTTATAGGTATATTTACCTATATTTTGACTATTTTATTTTTACTTTGTATATTTATTTTATTATTTAATTCCTTTATTTTATATATTTATAACTTATTTTTATGTTCATAAATATATTTTTATTATATTATTATGATTTATTTATACACTTAAATAAATAGGTATGTATATCATGTAGGCATATTTATGGGTATTTCATCTATGTTTTATGTTCATTATTTTATTTTAATGTATTTTGTTGGATTTTTTTTGGTTTTATTATGTACAAGTTATAAATAATATTTACAAAATTATAAAAATATAAATTTGTAAAAATAATAAAGAATGGATAAAATGTATATTTTATTCGGGTCTATTATACAATGAGAGTCCAAAACCTAACTTTCACTCCTTAACTTCAAAAAATATAAACCACCTCCATTAAATAGCTTGAAAAGTTGTATACAATTAGAGGTGATTTTGATACATTTTGATTTTTTATTTGGGAGATATTGGTCTGTAAAGTTTGGTTTTGACTTTTTATTTTGTGTATAAAAAGTACACTGTATATTATTTTTGTACAAACCCAATTTTGTATTTTTATTTACATTATTATCTACAACTTTTATGTACAAAGTTTCTTTATTTGATGTATAAATAATAAGTGATAAAATAGATGTCAAAAAATGAATAAATAATAAATAAAAGAATTGGGTTTTTATTGTATTTTTGGCCCTTATTTCCCCCTACTTTATTCGTTGTTACCAACTCAATTTTTGACTTGGTCTCGGGGTTTAGGGTCATAAAATATCTTCAATATTTCATTCTTTTTCTTTTCTTATCTTTATTCTATAATTTTGACATTAAAATCAGTATTATTTACATAATAAATGCAATAAATGATGAATGCTTATTTTGTACAAATTAATGTTATTTACATGCATTAGCTAGGATTTTTAAGGCCAAATTGATAGAATAAAGATGATGAAATAGAGATTCATCAATGTGCCACACTACTCACGTGATAAACATGAGTTGAAGGAATTTTGAGCGAACCTATATGTTGTTATATACTATATTAAATACCTAATACATATTAAATCAAATAAGTAGATTAAAAATAAAAAATTTACATAATAAAATATATGACGCTATGTACTATATAGTAAACAAAGTATTTTAAAAATATGATTATTTTTTATTTTTACAAAATCAAATACAAAAATACATAAAAGCTATAATAGTTGTATATCACCATATGCTAAATCATAAATGGAAATCAAATAAAAACTAAACATAAAATCTTTAACAAATATAAAAATCAAAACTTCTACAATTCATAATTAATGCAAGAAAAATCACAAAAAATTTATATAATAGCTACTTTTAAAGGTATTTGAATATTTTATACTTTAAAATAAATATATCCATGAGATGTGTTGTGATACCGCATGAAGGTGGATCGACGTGGATTCGGTCTGTGTCCATTTTCCAAATACTTTTTTGATGAGCAACACTCAAAGTTTCACTAGTATATAACTAAAATGCATCTTTAAGAACAATTGGGGCAACAAGATGTCACCATCTTCCTCATTTCATACTAACAAATTGATTTCTTTTAAAATAAAATTTTCTTCTAGATAAAATTATGTTCTAATGAAGTAATGTATCTTTTTGACTAAATTTACCTCCATGTATCATGAACTTACTAAACATCTAAACCGACAATTTATGTAAATACATTTCCTTTTAATTTCTACTCTCTATTTAAAATCTTACATAGTATAAATTTTGATTTTATTTTTATAATCTGTTACATGTTAGAACTTAGCATAGTTTTTCTTAGATTCTTTTCTTTTATTGAAATTATTGCTCACTATAATCTAATGAGCTTTACTGTCCAACAAATTTTCGAAGTTTCATTGTTTTTTACTATGCATTCAATTTATACCGGTTTATCCCTTATATATTTACTCCTTGTTTTGTAGGTATTCACTTTAGGAGTTGGAGATAATGTAAATCATTCTATATTTGAATCAAGAGCTAAAAAAATAGATTTTTTTTCAATATTTAACGTGTAACTCTAATATTGATCATATTATAACAAAGAATTTAACTATAAAATTATTAATCGACTAACATATATATAAAATATGTTCTTTCACTCCATTATTATAAGATATATCTCTACGCTTCTGTGACGCACGAGGCATGATCCTTCATCTTCAGGCTAATTTGTGAGATACATGCATGAATAAACTTCAGTGATCTTACTCTGTAATGAGTTCATTTGGGTTCTCAAGTGGGGGCAGTACCACATGTTTAGTGATTCGGGAAACTTTACAAGCACCTCCCTATAACTCAAACAAAAGCTAAGGCTTCCCTTTCCCATAGCATCGATCGGGCGCGTCGAATGCTTTCTAACAATCGCATGTTTAGAATTAAGATCCCTCCTACCCATCGAATTTCCTCTTCTTCCTGCTCGCCTAATCACACATCACTTCTGTCATTCACTCCTTGCCCTGAGTTCTTATCCTTCGTCATCAAAAACTGTGGATAACCACTCCAGCTAGACCTTTCCTTCTTATCAGGGGCGGTGGAGGGAATCCCGTCAGACCTTTCATCTTCGCACTCAAATGCCTCCGGAGAAGGCTCACCCCTATCTTATGTCTTTCTATTAGTTACTAACCATCAGATGGTAGTGCTCTACTTTCAACATATATAAGAAAAAGAGTTTGGTGAGGGAAAAGTTGTCCACCCTCTTTGGTTAAAGGAGGATTTGATGTGTGCGCGGATCCAAATCATGTTTATTCCCTTTACTTTTTTCATTTCCTTCATTTTAAATTTTAATTTAAACATTTCAAAATAATATTTAAATTAACATAAAATTCATTTATATTTCGTCGTGCAGCATGGGTTACATCCTAGTACTATATATTACGCGGAGGTGCCGCTAATATTTGAATTAATTTTCATCCAGGATATTCTACTTTTGCGCTTTTAGTCTTGATTTATTGCTGGCTATGTCGGGAGCACTACTCTTGGGTTAGTTTGAGCTCGGAAAAGTTTGGTGTCGTTGTAAGAAATTTTATGTAGGAAAATACCATATATGGTAGTTGTCAACATTATTTTTATTTTTATATTGTGGCTCATGATTAATTATGAAAGGATGCATCTCTTGGGAAGTTGCCTTTGGTGGTTACCTTAATGGATAGGTAACCATCATGTTTTATATATATGGATTGGGGTCCCCTCTCCCTCAACTAATGAATGCAAGAGGATCCATTACTCAAGCATAGTAGGCAAGAGTTGATAAGGAGAAGGAAATCACATCTTCATCACTTCATTTCCGTTGCGATGGCTTCTGGTAACTTTTATACATCTTAGATCTATTTTGATTAGTATTATAGATCTATCAATTGGTATCAGAGCAAGTTTTTTTTGGCTTCCAATCGAATCTTGTATCATGAAGTCGATTTATTCGTTGGTCGCCATTTCCAACTTCCGGAATCAATATCGCCTTTGTTTGTCTTGTCCTTTTATTGTCGTGGATGATTTATCTTTTTATGTAATGGTTACTTTTTGATAAATGGATCATCTATTCATAGCTACTTCTCCATCTCATTAGAAGCCTTTTCCACCATTGCCATATTGGATTTTTAAAAAAAAATATATAATCGTCCTTTCATTATTTCCATGCCAAATCTGTTTCCATGCGAAATCCTTTTTTATAAAGTCTGGCTGTAAGTTTCAAACGTGAGCATACATCCAATTTGTTTATTATTATTATTATTTTTAGTTTTTCTGGACTATCCATCCTAATTGGTGTACTGTAGCTATATTTGATGTAGTCTCAACTTTTTAAAATTGCTCGATTCAATACCTTCATGGTATTTTCTTTTTAAGGCGGTTGGTGTGTTACCATATAAAAGTTTTTTTTCTATAACATTGGATAGACATAAATGATCAGTTACCCTCTAAAGGGTGATAATGAATTGTTTGTGACATATGATTGTGGAGAATTCTTTATAATTTCAATTTTCTTCCACTTCCGATTGCTTGTTATATTGTTATTTTTTTTGATGTTGTGGATTGTACAATCCAAACGGAGGAGTGGCCACAGCATCTATTCGTTTTGTATTGTACATATAAATAGTGGGTAATTATTGACTAGTTATCTTAGAGTAGCCACAGTATCTTGGATAACAATGTCAATAATTGCATTAAGTGCTAGAGTTCAATTATTTGAACTAATGACATCATATTACATCTACATGATGGAAATAACTTGATTAACTCCCTTTAAAGTCATTTAGATAAGTGTGTACAATTGAATCAGGAGGAGTAGCCACAGCATCTGATCTATTCAATTTGTACATATTGGTTCTTGTAATGAGTGATTATTGATTAGTTATCCAAGAGTAGCCACAGCATCTAGGATTACAATGCCAATAATTACATTAAGTGACGGAGTTAATTGGATTTTTTTAAATGAGAAAAATAAATTATTTATTAGTTATTCTAATGCCCGCATGTATGGAATTTCTAATGAATATTTGAAATCTATTTGTCTCGTTTATTAAGAAAATCACATGTATATTACAATTCTTTAGTCACAGCAAGTCTTGTAATGATAGTACATTGATTTCTCAAAATATTAAATAAGTTAGTATTTTGAATTAAGTTTTATGCTTGAGTTATTACTTATTGTGGTAGTCTTGTTATGAAATTATTGCAGATAGTTCAGCTTTCATGTCTACTCAATTCAATGTCTTGAATTATGTTCCAATTCTACATGGAAATAATATTTCTGAATGGAAAGAGAAGATTCTTCTTTCTTTAGGATGTATGGACCTTGACTACGCACTTCGCATTGAGGAACCAGCAAAGCCTACTGATGAAAGTGGTCAAGGCGTCAAGGATTTGTATGAATGGTGGGAGAAATCCAACCGATTAAGCTTAGTGATCATGCAAACTAACAAAGCCAAGAATATCAGGGGTTCCATTCCTGAATGTAAGACTGCAAAGGAGTTTTTAGAGTCTGTTGAAAAACAGTTTAAAACTTCAGAAAAGGCTATGGCAAGCATACTCCTAACAAAATTATCTTCTATGAAGTATAATGATTGCATCGGGATAAGAGAGCATATAATGGAAATGAGAAACATTGTTGCTCAACTTAAAGTGCTTAAACTTGATATCTCAGAGCCCTTACTTGTTCATTTAATTCTCAACGCTTTACCTTCACAATATGGGTCATTTAAGATTTCCTACAACACACATAAAGATCATTGGACTCTAAATGAGTTATTAGTGATGTGTGTACAAGAGGAAAATAGGCTCAAGCAAGAGAAGGTTGAGAGTGTCCATTTGGTCACTCGTAGGAAAGAGAATAAATGGAAAAGGGATGTGAAACATCCAGAAAAGAAGCCAAACGAATTTAAGAAGGCAAAATGCTTCTTTTGCAAGAAACCCGGGCATGTTAAAAAAGAATGTATCAAGTTTAAGGGCTCAACAAGAAAGGTATACATCATTGTCATGTATGTCATGAATCTAATTTCATTGATGTTCCTTCTAATACTTGGTGGATTGACTCTGGAACTTCAATCCATATTTCCAACTCTATGCAGGGCTTTCTGAGTACAAGGAGACCAATGAAAAATGGGCAAAGCGTATTTATGGGAAATCGCATGTCTTCAAATGTAGAAGCGATTGGAATGCAAAGACTCATTTTACAATCTGGCTATGTTCTTGATTTGGAAAATATTTTTTATGTACCCAAGTTCTCTAGAAATTTGGTTTTTATATCTAAACTTTGTAAACTTGGATACAAATTTTTATTGATAAATTACTTTTCCAAATATTCAAGAATGATAAGTTAATTGGCACAGGTGAATTGGTTGATAATTTGTACAAAATACGTTTAGATTCGCATTTTGAAAGCAATCTCCTTGTTTATAATGTTGTTGGTAAAAAGCAAAAACGTATTAGTGATCGATCATCAATGTTATGGCATAAAAGATTAGGTCACATCTCCATTAAAAGAATTTAAAAATTAGTAAATAATGGAGTAATTGATGCTCTTGACTTTACTGATTCAAGTGTTTGTGTGGCGTGTATAAAGGTAAACATACCAACAAACATGCTAAAGGATCAAGGAGAAGTACTAGTCTTTTAGAAATTATACATACTGACATATGTGGTCCGTTTCTTATAGAATGTTTTAGTGGTCAAAAATACTTCATCACCTTCATAGATGATTTCTCACGTTATATGTATCTTTATCTTTTATTTGAAAAATCAGAAGCTATAAATGCTTTTAAGGATTATCAAATAAAAGTAGAGAGACAATTAGAAAAGAAAATTAAAATCGTGAGATCAGATAGAGGTGGTGGGTATTATGGTAGGTATGTTGGAGGAGAGCAAAGACTTGGACCATTTGTGCGATTTCTTAAAGATGAAGGCATTGAACATCAATTTTCTATGCTTGGTGAGCCGGATCAAAACGGTGTCACCGAAAGACAAAATCACACGTTAATGGATATGGTTCGAAGTATGATGAGTTACTCCTCATTACCATTATCCTTTTGGAGTGAAGCTCTAAAGACATCTGTGTATATATTAAATATAGTTCCATCAAAAGCAGTTCCATCTACTCCATTTGAGCTTTGGAAGGGATGTAAACCATGATTGGAACACATACACGTTTGGTGTTGTCAAGCTGAGATTAGAATCTATAACCCACATGAGAAAAAAATGGATATGAAGACTACAAGTGGATACTTCATTGGTTATCCAGAAGGCTCTAAAGGTTATAGATTCTATTGCCCAAATGGGGAATCGAGTATTGTAGAATCAAGGAATGCTATATTTTTGGAAAATAGCGAGAAAAGTGGGAGCAGGATGATAATTAAAGACATCATACTTGATGAATTACCGGATCTTGTTATACCATTAGAAAGGGAGGAGCAAAATATTTAACACGATATCTTGGATGAGACATAACATCAAGATATTGTTGTCTCTCAAGTCCAAGATATTCCTTTGGTTGAACCAATGGTGAATCCTCCACTACCTGAAAATCAAGTTGAAATAACACCAATTGTTCAACAAGGTGTTGTTACAACTAGATCTGGTTGGGTAGTAAAATCTACAATCTCATCGGATTTTATAACATACCTACAATAATGTGACTACAATACCGGAATTTCAGAGGACCCGATATCATTTTCACAAGCCACGAGTGTAATTAATTCTACTAAATGGTATAATGCCATGAGGGAGGAGATGGATTATATGAGTGCAAACCAAGTATGGGACTTGGTAGAGCTACCCGAAGGAGCGAAATCTATTGATTGCAAATGGATCTTTAAAACTAAGAAGGACTCATTAGGTAACATTGAGAGATATAAAGCCAGACTTGTGGCTAAAGGTTTCATTCAAAAGGAGGGCATAGATTACCATGAGACTTTCGCTTCAGTATCACGAAAGGATTCATTACGAATAATCATGGTATTAGTAGCTCATTATGAGTTAGAGTTACACCAAATGGATGTGAAAACAACTTTTCTTAATGGAGACTTGGATGAACATGTTTACATGCGACAACCTGAGAGTTTTGTTTTAGACAATAACAAGCATTTGATTTGTAAATTAAGGAAGTCTATATATGGACTAAAACAAGCATCTTGTCAATGGTACATTAAGTTCAACAATGCAATAACTTCATTTGGTTTTGTTGAGAACATTGTTGATAATTGTATATATCTTAAGACGAGTGGGAGTAAATATGTTTTTCTAGTCCTTTATGTAGACGATATTTTACTTGCTTGTAATGACCTTGGGATGTTGTGAGATACAAAGATGTTTCTTTCTAATAATTTTGAAATGAAAGATATGGGCGATGCTAAATATGACATTGGCATTGAAATTCATAGAGACAGATCTCAGAGAGTACTTGGATTGTCTCAAAAGGCCTATATTGAAAAATTATTAGAGAGATTTGGAATGAAATATTTTTCTCCTACCCCAGCACCTATGGTAAAAGGAGATAAAAAATTTTCATTCAAATGTCCCCAAAATAATTTAGAAAAGGAACAGATGGAGGACATTCCATATACATCTATCATTGGGAATCTAATGTATGCCCAAACATGCACTAGACCAGATATATGTTTTGCAGTTGGAATGTCGAGTAGACACAAAGCAATCCAGGTATGGATCATTGGATAGAGACAAAGAAGGTCTTGCGATATCTGCAAGGAACTAAGGATTTTATGCTAATCTACCGGCATTCAGATTCCTTAGAAGTTATTGGCTATTAGGATTCGGATTATGTAGGAAGTAAGGAGGATAGAAAATCTACCTCTGGATACATTTTTCTGCTTGTTGGTGGTGCTATTTCATGGAGAAGTGTGAAGCAATCACTTGTCACATCAAGTACCATGGAAGCTGAATTCATAGCATGTCATGAGGCTACTACACGAGCACTTTGGCTAAAGAATTTCATTGCGGGTCTCAAGATAGTGGATTCAATCTCAATACCATTAAAGATTCATTGTGATAATTCTGAGGCCGTAGTTTTCGCTAACAACAACAAGTATACGCGTGCCGGAATGAGAATCGACATTAAATATCTTGTTGTTAAAGAGAAAATTAGAGATCATTTAGTATTGATTGAACATATAGGTACTAAGTACATGATTGTTGATCCTATGACAAAGGGTTTGCACCTAGTGTATTCATCAATCGTGTAACTGAAATGGGCCTATCTAGTACCTTGTAATAATATCAATACATCCATGTGTGTACACCTTAAGTTTGGTATAATGATCTTTTTGTTTATTGTCTGTTATATTTTAGTAGCATGCAATTAATGAACATACATAAAGAAAGGATCCGTGTTAATATCTGGATATTAACACATAAAGATTTGTCATGTTAAGCAAACTATTGGTATTGTAATGCTTGGAAGGATATATCTGTTTGAAAGGTATCTACCGCCAAGATTCATATTAATAGAGCTTAACTAGACAAATGTAAAGCAACAAATTTTATACATGAGCCAAGTGAGAGAATGTAAGAAATTTTATGTAGGCAACTACCATTATGGTAGTTGTCAACATTATTTTTTATTTTTATATTGTGGCTCATGATTAATTATGAAAGGATGCATCTCTTGGGAAGTTGCCTTTGGTGGTTACCTTAATGGATAGGTAACCATCATGTTTATATATATGGATTGGGGTCCCCTCTCCCTCAACTAATGAATGCAAGAGGATTCATTACTCAAGCATATTAGGCAAGAGTTGAGAAGGAGAAGGAAATCCCATCTTCATCACTTCATTT
The DNA here is from genome assembly GCA_037367405.1 of Ottelia alismoides. Classification (NCBI taxonomy): domain Eukaryota; kingdom Viridiplantae; phylum Streptophyta; class Magnoliopsida; order Alismatales; family Hydrocharitaceae; genus Ottelia; species Ottelia alismoides. The sequence goes on along the minus strand of JAZKJV010010989.1, from coordinate 197,426 downwards.
CCGCTGCGATAGCTTCCGGTAACTTTTATACATCTTAGATCTATCTGGATTAGTATTATAGATCTGTCGGTCGTAACATATGATGGAATTCAAGGCTTGGGGGATATGTTGCCATTTTCCATTCCCTTGCTTTGCCTTGGCTTCTCCCGTGGTTCTTTGTCACTTTTGCAAGCCCTACCGCTTGCGTGAGCCTCTACTTTATAGATTGACATAACTTAGCTACCTTTCTGGTGAATAACTATAATGGGATGAATTAGTCAAAGGGTTCTTATCATTGCATTTCACTTGGTTTGCTTCATAGATATCCCTTTTAGCCTAAGTAGCTTATTACGAGTTGGCACTGGCTTCCTGAAGTGGCAAATGAAGCTTTATATCCTCCTTATGGTATCACGATTTCAGTTCCTTGTACTCTCTCCGATGGATGATCATTCGGTTGATGTAGTTGTTGTATGAGCAACTAATCTATTAATAATGGTTTCTCAGGCGACTGGACTATTTATGTGATATTTGTTTCTTGCCATTTAGTAGTTAATTAGATGCTAAATTGAGCTTGGCTGTAGCAGGTCAAATGCTAATGGATGCTGGTAGAGAAAATCGCTGACTGCCAACGATTGCTCGAACTATTGGTTAATTAGGAATGGTACTATTTGTGACTTTGATTAACTATCTTGACGTTTACTAGAGCTTGGCAGTTGTTGGTAAATTACCAATTGCTATTAAATGAGAAATATGTCAACTACTAGCTGTTGCTCTAAGACTGCTTGATTGCTAATGGTAACTTTTCTTACTACTGAACAGTAAGATTAGTGCTAACTTGTGCTCCCTGCAGATGGTCAATTACCAACAACAGATGGATGAGCAGTTGATCGACTACCAGTGGTCACTCTGGCTACTAATAAAAACAATGTTTGCTCTCTTTTTTACCATTGAGAAATTAGCTTGAAGCCAAATTGAGCTTAACTATATCTAGTCAATTACCAAAGACCAGTAGATGACCAACTGGTCGATTATTTACTATTACTTTATTGGGAGACTATTCGATTACCAATGGGCTCTATTTACTAAGGTTGAGCAATAACTTAGTACTAACTTGACCTCAGTTGTCTAGTAAATTAACAATGATCATTGGGCAGAGGATAAGTTGACTATCAACACTTGTTTGGGTAACTAGTCGTTCACTTGCGCTCTCCTTTTTACTTTGAGTATTTAGCTTGCAACCAAGTTGAGCTCGAATGCGATTGGATAATTATTAATGGTCGTTGGACGAGCAAATGGTTGACTTCCAATAATTGCTGGGGTGATTGGTCTATTATCAATGGTCATTGGTTTTTTAGTTGAATATTTAGCTTGGCACTATCTTGAGCATGGATGATGATACTCAACTACTAATGGCTGTTGGATAAGGAACTGATCGACTACCAACAACTACTCGGGTGATTGTTCGATGACATAATGTCTCTCTTTGATGTTGTTGAGTAGTTAACTTGAAGCTAATTTAATCTTGATTACAATTAGTTTTTCATGAGATTTTATGTTTATGTGATTTTTAGTTTAAAATTTTGTGTTTTGAAGTTTGAAAATGATGAGATGTTGAAAACAATTGAACTGATATATGAGAAAAGGGAGTATGCACCCTGGTGCATGTAATTTTACATGCACTGAGGCTTATATCTCCCATATTTTTTTAATTTTTTGGGAAAATATCACCGTATATATTCATCTATATATCCCTCCAATATGTCATTTGAATTTCGTCAAAAACAGAGACTCCTATGTCCTCCATCTAGATCAGATAATTTTAACGGTCTTAGAATTGTTGTAATCGACTTGTTATAGATGAAGGGCATAGGAGTCTCTGTTTCTGACGAAATTCGAATGGTATATTGGAGGGATATACAGATGAATATACACGGTGATATTTTTCAAAAAAAATAAAAAAAATATGGGAGATATAAGCCTCGGTGCATGTAAAATTATATGCACCAGAGTGCATACTCCCCATCCTCCTGATATATAGTCTATTATATAAATATGTTATAGTGGTATTATATAGTAATCTAAGTGAGGATGTGGATAAGTGTACATGAAATGTGGGTGAGTGCTGAGTTGTAAACATGTGAAGCAACTAATGTGTGAAGTTGATGAGTAAGTGAAGAGGTGAAGTGAAGTACAACAGAGTAGAAAGTGTGTGAAATAAATGTAATGTGCAAATGTGCAAGTGAAGCAGAATGAGTGCAAAAAAAGGTGAAGAGAAAGACAATAACAAAGCACAATAATATATATACAACTTGTTCAAATTTGAAAACTCACATAAAATCTAAATCTTAATGAAATTGCATAAATCCTACACTAGAAGTTAGCAAATGAAATCTAGTATCTATTCCAGAAAATCTCAAAGATGCCACATATGGGTATAATTGTAAGAGTAAAACAATCCCCTATTACAATTGTGTCCCCCTGGAGAAGGACTAGAAAGTTTCTAATGACGGCTTAGATTCGTGTAGGAAAATAATAAAAGCAAGGATATCGACACAAATTTCTCTCTCACGTAGTAACGTGAGAGCACATGAAGTGCTTATGGTGGACCGATATGTAACTTTCCCAAGCAATGAGAGTAGGGATGAGCATTGGGCTGGGCCGGCCCAACCCGGCCCGAAGCCCAGCCCGCATAGCCCGGCCCAGTCCGAGCCCGAATTATTTGTGGGTCGGGCTTGGGTCAAAGATGTAGGCCCATTTAATAATTGGGCCGGGCTCGGGCTTAGCCCGGTCCATCCTGCTAGGCCCGATAGCCCGGCCCGCATAGAAGCCCAAAATTAGGCCCGTTAGGCCCAATAGCCTGGCCCGCATAGAGCCCATATGTGTCTGCACTTTGATCTCTCACTTTGATATATTCATTTGGATTGAATGAGGGAGTTGACGATGTCGAAAGATTAATCTACTTGAGGTATATTTTCAACCTTTTTGTTTACTATTATTTGCACATGTTTCTATAATATCTCTATGAAACTCTTTCCATTAGATATTGTAGAATCATAAATATGACCAAATCCGTGCAAAACAGTAGGATAACTAAATAAAACGACCTAAATAACTAATAAATACTTCATAACGAAGATTACAATCAAAATAACCAAATGTGAGTGCGCCAAGTTTATGGGCCCACCAAGTCTAGACTCATAAGTTTTGGGCTGGTCCAAGCCCAATTGATTTTTGAGACATCATGGATCGGCCCGGCCCAGGCCCGACCCATAATAATTGGGCTGGGCTTGGGCTTGGGCCTTCAAAAAAAATTTAGTGGGCCTAGTCCCGGCCCAAAGCCCACAAACATAAATGGGCTTGGGCCTGGGCCCTGTAGGGCCCGGCCCAGGCCCGGCTCATGCTCATCCCTAACTGAGAGTATAATCTACAATTGTCATATCGCTTTGGAATCGGCAGTTATGATTAGATTCCTTAAATGGTTATGACCGTCCAGATCTTCCACATGTCAGAAGACTACAAACCCTGAAGGATCAGGTGTTCTTCCGTCTTCTCATTCGTTCCTAGAGTGATGAAGATTTCTTTTAGGGGTTGTTTTGATTGCTGGGTTGTGCTGGGATAACCTCATGTGAATAGCAGTTGTCTGGATGGTTATGAGGATTGGTAAATGATTGGAATAAGAAATGTGATGTGATGTCACATTGATTTGTGATGGAACTCCAACCCAAGTTTGTATGGTGGTTTACCGTGTTACTCCGAGGTAACCCGGGGCACACCACCAACCAAACGAGCCCTAGGAGTTTCTCAATTGGTGAAGTACTGGGTGTCGAGTTGGTGAATACGATAAATCAGGGTGGGGAGAAGGAGCTCCTCTCCTTGACCGGCGCACCGATGGTGATCTTTGGGTGACCGATGAAGATATAAGAAGACAGGTCAGGGCCACTGATGAGGATTCAATCTCGCCTAATGAGGAACCTACAAGTGAATGGACCGCTCTTCGATGAAGAATAAAACTGAGTAAATTTTGGGGGCTCACAAGACTCACTCGATTTCTTCTTATCGTTGTTCCTTTCACAATGGAAGCACATCCATATATAGAGATTTCCGGTGGCCCGTATGCCCCCTATATATCTGCCCAAAGATTATGTAATCTCTTCAATTGTAGTAGACGTTTTGATATTGAAATCATTTTATTCATGACCATTATATTTGTATTCATGGCCATTGAAGGTCATTATTCTTGTAACAACACAACATCGTCAGCTTGACCAATATGGTCCTGATATTTCACTATCATTATTCGAGAAGTGTCGATCTTCTTGGAGATGTTTACTTGAGGATCAATATTCACGAACCCTATTACTTAACTCAACCATTCCTGAGTCCCATTACACCAACATATTTAATGTATGTTCATCTTTAATTCCTTTAGAAAAAGAATCATCTAACATATCACTTGTAGGTATGTATGTTACCTTGATTTCTTGTTTAGCCACTATATCTTGAATATAGTGATAATAGATCCCAATGTACTTTCCCTTGGAACTATTTGCTCCACTATTAATCAAGCTTATTGCAGCTTGATTATCATGATATATTTCAATTGGTTCTTTAACCAATTCGAGAGAGAACTTCTCAAGAAAGCGTCTGATCCAAACGGTGTGAGTAGTGGCCGTGATACATGCAATATACTCGATATCTTGTGTATGTATAAAAACACAGCTTTATTTTTTGGTTCCCTAATAAATAGTCACTCCACCAAACATGAAAAGATTACCCGATGTAGATTTTCTATCATCTACATCTCTTCTGAAACCTGTATCGGAATATCCTACTGTCTCAAGGGAGATAATACCATTCTTTTGAGTATATGAATCGGAATATGCCTAATACAATAACAACAACAACAATATCAAACGGCTTTTTCCTCATTAAGTAGGGTCGGTTAAGTGAATTTTTTTGCCTCCATTCAGATCTATCTTGGGTCATTTTTGGAGATAATACCATTCTTTTGAGTATATGAATATAGATAGGGTTGTATACTTTTTCCTTTTATATAGTTACATTTTTATCTGTACATTTACGAATATATAAAACGATATGTGTTTTCTTTCGTATGCATATATGGAAACGATTTTCATTTTTCTTTTTGAGGGCGTTGACACAAATATAGTTGTATGATAAAGAAAGTTAACTTGGTACGGGTACGTGTCGCTACAACAAAATGGACCTATAATAATGAATAATGTGAATATTTGTTACTATATATTCAGATATTAAATATATAACAATAAATATTATTAGTTGTAAAATCAGGTTTGATTCTCGTAATTAGCAACCAGGGTCATATTTGTTGCTAAATGTTCATACAATAATGATTTATTCTTTGCCTTATTTGTTAAAATGAGCTGGTCTAATCTTAAGTAACTAATATGTCAGAATGGTACGAAAAATAATATGGGTTTGAATTATCTTTACAATACCAATACAAATACGGATATCATTTTCACGCCTCTTTATGTATATTAGCTCTATCATATTGATGCAATTTGATAATCCATATCCACCTGCTATCGTATCTATTTTTAAGTCAATACAAATATGCATTTTTATCTTGACGTATGTATGCACATAATGAACTCGGTACTATTTTTTTTGGATATGGATGCGAATATATATATATAGGGAAAAGGGAGCATCCTCTCAAGAGGAGGTAACTTCCCTCCTCCTTTGTGAAAGAGGAGGCAAATTTTTTATTTTTTTTGAAAAATGTCACCGTAGATTTTCATAATTATATCCCTCTAATATGCCATTCAAATTTCGTCAGAAACAGAGACTCCTACGGCCTTCATCCGGAACATGTTAAATAGAACAAATCTGTGACCGTTAAAAAATGACTGTCTGGATGGAGGTCGCAGGAGTCTCTGTTTCTGACGAAATTTGAATGACATATTAGAGGGATATAATTATGAAAATCCATTTTTCAAAAAAACAAAAAAAATTTGCGTACTCTTTCACAAAGGAGGAGGGAAGTTACCTCCTCTTGAGAGGAGGCTCCCTTTTCCCATATATATATATATATATATATATATATATATATATATATATATATATATATATATATATATATATATGGGAATAATGGGGTTGCCCCCTTGGGGCAGCCAATTAGCAGCCCCCAGCATCTTGCAGCCGTTGGATGTCATCAACGGTGGAAGTTCTTTTGTCTTTTATTTTCGTATCCGGTCACATCCCTTCCTCCTCCCCCATTTACACGTCCCTTCCTCTTCTCCGAGAAACCCAAAACACATTTCCGACGATCCTTCAACCCGTCTACGCCATTATGGAGCTTCCTGCCACAAGTAGATTCCCTCGATCGGCCATCGGGGCAACACCGCTACCGGATGCTTTGTCAGTTCCATTGTAAGCATTCCACACCCCGTGTGTTCTCCTGAGAGATTTCGATAGTGGAGTAATTAAATAAGTTTCTGTTTCAGATGTTTTTTTTTTTGCGGAATCGCCTCGCAATGTTTCAAGGAGAAAGACATGGCATGCAACGCAACACTGATTAGCAGCTTTTCTAAAGGGACCGTGCAATGCATCACCTCTTCCATTTTGCAAAGAGAGAAATCAGCAACAAAGGCCTCCGTGTCCAGTAGGTGCATGTTCAAATCTGCCAATACACACCTGTGACTTTCATCCCCATGTTTCGTCTTTTTTGATTGGGTATTAGCTCCCCATAATAATTGTAATTGCTATTATTCATGGCGTTTTGTACAGATATCCTGCTTCATGGAACAACAGAATATCCCCTTGTATCGTCTTTCATATTTTAAAATTTTACAGTCGATTGTTGAATCTTATGTCTATTAAGTTGCATTGCAAGTTTGAGATCTCTTTTTTTTTTGGATATCCAATCTTATGATAATGATGCATCAAAAAAATCTCACGGCAATGTTAAGTGGTAATTGATTCGGAAACAACCTCGATTCGTCTTGTATATTTTACATCCATTCCGCATGGTTAACTATTAGTGAAATTCAACTACCATTTTTTGAACCAACCGAACATTCAGATGAATATTTCATACTTATACAATATTAGAGATTGTTTTTTTTAATTTCAATTATCCCCTAATCACAGAGGATTCAACACAAGATCATGCTGACGAATGTTTTAGAGATGATCCATTGTGCTTATATGCGTTGTGTATCCACGCTCTCAATTCTTTTAATTATTTGTTATCTGCCTTTGACCTATTGTGAATCTGTTATCAAATATATGCCTGAATTTGAACTATCATCTACAAAAAAAGATGCCAGTGATGGTCCTTTGATCGTATCCTTTATCTAACATTCAGAATAAAAGATGTATTGTATCCCTGCTGCAATAACTTAACATGGCTCGATTGATGAATGATCAAGCTAAGAAGCAAAATCTGAGGGCGAAATTATCGCCACTGCACATGATGTTGTCGTGCGTGCTCGCATCGGGAGAACTAGATGATGGGTTGTGGCAGCCCCCGGGTCTGTATGGCAAGTCCCTTCCAGACCATCTTTTAACTAATTTTATAGATTCCAAATGCATGAGACAAACTGAGATTGTTGTAATGACTTGGATGGATGCCACTGTTGAAATGCCCCCATAAACACAAACGAAATTCGATTACAATGATCGAGATTGAGAGCATCACTTAGACGTGTCTGCTTACAAGTACATTATTTGCAATTTAGCGAGGATCCATGCTTGTTCAGAGAATAAATTGCCATTCCCTGATCCAATCTACTGGATATCACTGACAATACAACAAACTTCTATCTTAGCGCTTCAAGACGCCATGCAATATTTTCCTCCATCCTAATCATATCATTTAAAGAACGCTCGCAAAACAATTATGATGATGAAGATCGATGCATCTATGTTGATGTTATGATCACAATTCCTCCCACCAAAATCACTTAGCTGAAGAACAACGTTAGATATTGACGAGTGCAAATTGTGGATGTTCTATGATGACCGATGACGTAGAACCTCCAGCATGCATGTAACTCTTCCTGAAGCTCCACAACCTATGTAGTTCATCTTAAACACCATCCTTTAATTACAAAGAGCGATTGAAGTTCCTCTGAAACAAATACATCCTCAAACACAAAAATGATCTCATAGATCGTTTCAAACTGAATACGTCCTCAAACACAAAATAATCTGATTTTCAAACCACAAACCACATCTGGATGATTATGTACCTGTTAATCATTCTGGAAAAAAGTTTCGGAAGATAAAAAAATATTGCGTTCAGGAGGGATAGCTAGGAGACTTTCCAGAATATCATATATGTGTTGGAACTGCTTATGAAAAGTGAAAAGGCAAACCATTGGGTCAACACATTATAAAGGTACCAAGTATGTGAATTAGCAATAAGTTCAGATGACACATAAAACGAAAGTCACAGGTGTATATTGGCAGATTTGAACATGCATCTACTGGACACGGGGCCTTTGTTGCTGATTTCCCTCTCTGCAAAATGGAAGAGGTGATGCATTGCACGGTCCCTTTAGAAAAGCTGCTAATCAGTGTTGCGTTGCATGCCATGTCTTTCTCCTTGAAACATTGCGAGGCGATTCCGCAAAAAAAAACATCTGAAACAGAAACTTATTTAATTACTCCACTATCGAAATCTCTCAGGAGAACACACGGGGTGTGGAATGCTTACAATGGAACTGACAAAGCATCCGGTAGCGGTGTTGCCCCGATGGCCGATCGAGGGAATCTACTTGTGGCAGGAAGCTCCATAATGGCGTAGACGGGTTGAAGGATCGTCGGAAATGTGTTTTGGGTTTCTCGGAGAAGAGGAAGGGACGTGTAAATGGGGGAGGAGGAAGGGATGTGACCGGATACGAAAATAAAAGACAAAAGAACTTCCACCGTTGATGACATCCAACGGCTGCAAGATGCTGGGGGCTGCTAATTGGCTGCCCCAAGGGGGCAGCCCCATTATTCCCTATATATATATATATATATATATATATATAGGAAATATTTCAAATGAGGTGCATCTTTCCTTTATGTCTAGAAAGCCATCCATCTCCACCGTTTATTTACGATCTATGGTTGTAGTTAAACCAGCATACCCAGCCTCAAAACCACCGCCGGTTTTCTATTTTAAGAATGTTTCAATTTAAATCAGATTACTGAATTGGTAATTTAAATCAGATTACGGTACTTTCTGATTTTGTAATTTTCACCTTGCCCCCAACACTTCCTTCTACCATAACAACCACACCCACGTGGCTCTCAAAGGCTTGAGGATTCCCGCCACCTCTCCTCTCCGTCCTTTCCGGAAACCCTCATCATCGCCACCCGTCTCTCGTCCTCGTAGAACATCCGCGTCTCTTCATCGTGCTCCTCCGTTCAGACTTCTCTTTCTCCACTTCACACGATCATCGGCAGGATGTTCTTGGGTTTCTTTCCTATCTGCGTATGTTAAACGGATATGCTGTTGTTGTGTAGGCCCATCAGCAAAGGAGATTCTAAGAGCAAAACCGTGCCTCATCTCGGAGTTCCTCAATCGAAAGCTCGGGAATACCCATCCAAGTAACGGTGGACTGATCAAGGTCTTGCCTTTTCTGTTTTTTCATGCCTTATTTGAATAAAGATTGAATTTAAGAAAAAATACACTTTGAATGTTTTAGCACTGAAAAGATGCCGTGGGTTTTTCTTTCGGAGCAATTTCGATCGGAAAAACAGACTTCTTTCTCGTCGATTGCATTGGTGAATGGAATGGAAAGTGATGGAATCACCCCAAGTTGAAATTTCCGATCTTTCCACAGTTCGGCATTGCGAGGAAAGAAGGTGGCTTTGTAGAACCGGGGGGTGCCTGCAATGCTGGAGGATCTCGTGATTCTAAGAAAAGAAACAGCTCGTCTTCGGATACACTCCATATTGGCAGGTTCATCTTTTTCCAGCCATAATTTTGTTTTGTGTGTCTACTGTTACTGTTCCCCAATGCTTCATTACGTCTCTGCTTTGGAACTGGATGGCGGTGTGGGCGGAGAGGCGGACGCGGTGGTCGCGCGGGCCCCTGGAGGTGCTGACCTTGCTGTGGCGGTCCTTGCGGACAATGCGCCCCCCGCGGAGTTCCATCGCGCCGTCCCGGGGCCTCCGCCGGGTCGGCGGCGGGTGCTGGAGGAGGTAGCTATGATGGCCGTCTCCCATCTCCGCGTTATCATCTCGCAGTTGGCCACATCTGGATCCAACTCCAGATCTTTACTTAAGCAGCAAGTAGAGATGGGGTTTTGGACTTGCTTGGGGGAGAAGAAGAGTTCTCTCTGCCGTCGCTATCACCTCCCTATAATTTCCCTTTTCACAAATTTTTTTATCATATATAAGTATTTATTATAGGTATTGTATTTTTTTAAGTTGTTAAGTATTCTAACGAATAAATTTGTAATGTATAAAAATAAATTGTAAAATATTGAACATTATTTTTGACTATCAACGCAGTTATGTTGTAATATTATATGGGAATAGGGAGCTTGCATCATGGTGTAAGCAAGTTACATGCACCGGCTTCCACATCCGTTGGATTGAGATGCATCCAAAGGTCGTGGATCATCCCACTGCCCCAGAAAAATCCCGATTTCCAAGGAAAGGGCGTGAGACCATACTCCCCGCCTACACTCCTCCGTCTACCCATCTTCACTCTGCCTAACCCCAGCGTATTCCTCCTCTGGTTGGCTGTCGAAGACCCTGCACACGGCCCGCTCCCCGACCCTTTCCCCTCTCACCGGTGTAGAGACCTACTCCCCTTCTCTCTCGCCAGCTCTCGGGGCTCCTCGTACCTCTCCCCCTTTCACCGGTGCTTGGAGCACCCTCCCGCTCCGGCTCATCGACTCGTGCCCCTTCCCCTCTCACCGACGCTTGGAGGTTCCATGCCCCTCGCTCACCAACCTTCGAATCCCCCAGTGCCTTGAGCCCTCTCCTCCTCGATGGGCTAGTGGCTGCCTCTATCATGAGCTTCCGGCAACTCTCCCCCTCTTGCTGACGCTCGAAGCCCCCTCTCGCTTGCACTTGGTGCCAGAACCGGCATCCCTCCCCTGCTACTGACGCTCACGCATATACTGCCGCGATGATCCCCCGCATCTACTACCGTGAGCAGCCGACATCGATCCGGAACAAATTTAGATGTATACTAATTTTCAATTCAAGTCTTTGTGTACTCACATGTTATCGTACATATGAGTATATTTGATTTGAAAAGTTGAGAAATAGTTATCAGGTAGGCACTCCCCCATCGTTGTGATTATTTTACCATGGCTATAAAGAATACCGACTAATGTTTCTAATCTACTTATGCAGCCAATACCTTTCAATTGTGCCCAGGTGATATGGGAAGTGGGAAATATTAGGTTATGATGATATAAGCAACCGGTCAGGATCTATAATATGAAGTGCAGCTGCCAATCTCAAAGTTTTACATGTTGTCTTTTTGCTGCAACCAGGTGTTGGAAATGGGTGGCATTTTTCGATCAGTGTAGGGGATCATCAGGGAGAAGGTCTCACATCAGTGGTTCTCGGAGACACTTCTAGAGGAGTCGTGTTGTAGATTACATATTTTAAGTTTCAAATGTAATGTAATCCTAAACAGATACGACCCATTAAGTTTTATCATTGTTCCATTAACATTCAATTTTCATGTCAACCATCGTCATTGTTTGATACTTCTGTCAAAACGGTGGTACATTTTATAGTATTTGGATTTAATCACATTTGGATATATAATGAGTAACATCCCGTTTCACATCAATTCTCGCATCATATCAATTTCTGTAAGCTAGTTCTCATATTGAATTTGGGAACATTAGATTCGATTCCCATCAGCATTATTTCGGTTTGTGGTGATCACAGTGGTCACCTTTTGTCAGATATATCAATCCTTTGTTTTTAGCCGTTGTAATATTGACAGATTGTTGGCATCAAAACTGTGAAAGAGTCTAATAAACTACATAACCACACTGCAGAGCTTGGCTATCATCTTTATGTTGGTGAATTGCAAACTTCATCCATATTAATGGGACTTATTGCAAGTGGTTATGTTGATATCTACTCTTTTGGAGTACTCCATTTGTAACTCCATCGAAACCTCTTTCGCCACTCAATGCTGCTATGGAACCATTAAAAGATGGTACTTGATTTGAAATTGCAAGCAGGTCTAGAATCATCGGCTTTGTGAGTTTTTGTCTGAAATGATATGGGAAACAAGTAGTTCAATAGAAAGGTGATTTATCAAGCAAAGCAAATAGCTTAACTCCACCGTGTTCACACCTCATACTATGTTACTGCTTAAGTTGCATAAGATGCCAATTGATCTAGACTTAGCAATTTCATCATTCCTATATGAAGAATTTGCATGTAGCTCAGAGGACAACAAATCATTAAATTCATTATTGAAATGACAATTCCAGAGATCCAGATTACACAAATAGGTAGAAAAAAAGTGATTGGACACGTTTCTGTACACATGTATCAAAGTAACTTGAAATCAAACATATCGAAGACCCATAGGCCACATAGTTCTAAAGTTCATATATGAATAAAACTTACTTTGTCGTGAAAAATATACATCGACGCAGAATCGAGAAAGATCTCTTTGTTACATGGGAGAAATGATCATTAATGCATGGACTTGCTATAATAATTAAGTTTTTACGTTAAACTATGATGTTTCTTAAAACGAATTCATAGACTTATTATGTTGTATATTGAATTGAAATTGTTGAGAAGCTAATTGTTGGATTTTATTTTGCAACTTAAAGTTAAAACCTTTAACAGTCCCCAACACTATATAGGTTGAATAGAGACAAGAACTTATTACTTGCCTATAGCCATAACATTGAGTCACTTGTTGTGTACCTAATTGCTTTCGCGTATAGGTTGTATTCATCGATATCTACGTAACAGAGCGTTTGATCGTTATGTGTATCTTTCCGTAGAATAATGAACTTTGATTTCTTTTTGGATGCAGTAAACCAATTAAATGGTTTTTGAATCAGCTACATTTCTTTTAAAATTGAATTTTGCAGCTGCACTTGAAATTTACAACCATTTGATTTATTATTGCCGCCAGTGTTCCTTTTCATCATTGAGATCCATCTACTTCTGAGATAATGATATAACATTGATTCAACAAGTGAATTGCAAAACTGAAAACATACTTTAGTATTCAAAACTTATTTTCGAACACAACAGAATACATGTAAGGGAAGACTATAACTAATATGAAAGTTCCTGGAGAACATATATGATAATTCATTCCCAAATGATGTATTTTCTGCAAGCATCTTATTCTCCATCAGAAATTCTTCAAACATATCTTTCTGATAAGTTTCTAACGTCAATTGAAAAATCTTCTTACTTATAACAACAATTCGTCAACCAATTATTTCAACTCTAAAATCAAATAATCCAAGCGCAACAATTCGTCAACCAAGTATTTCAACTCTAATATCAAATAATCCAAGCATAATCATCAACAATGAAGATGCAACAACATCAGCTCCTTTGGGTCGAAAAACTTTGTGGCTAATAAAAACCACATCTCACGGTAGTAGATGCGGGGGATCCTCGCGACAGTATATGTGTGAGCGTCAGTAGCAGGGGAGGGATGCCGGTTCCGGCACCAAGTGCAAGCGAGAGGGGGCTTCGAGCGTCGGCAAGAGGGGGAGAGTTGCCAGAAGCTCATGATAGAGGCAGCCACTAGCCCATCGAGGAGGAGAGGGCTCAAGGCACTGGGGGATTCGAAGGTTGGTGAGCGAGGGGCATGGAACCTCCAAGCGTCGGTGAGAGGGGAAGGGGCGTGGGTCGATGAGCCGGAGCGGGAGTGTGCTCCAAGCACCGGTGAAAGGAGGGGAGGTACGAGGAGCCCCGAGAGCCGGCGAGAGAGAAGGGGAGTAGGTCTCTACACCGGTGAGAAGGGAAAGGGCCGGGGAGCGGGCCGTGTGCAGGGTCTTCGACAGCCAGGCAGAGGAGGAATACGCTGGGGTTAGGCAGAGTGAAGATGGGTAGACGGAGGAGTGTAGGCGGGGAGTATGGTCTCACGCCCTTTCCTTGGAAATCGGGATTTTTCTGGGGCAGTGGGATGATTCACGACCCTTGGATGCATCTCAATCCAACGGATGTGGAAGACGGTGCATGTAACTTGCTTACACCATGGTGCAAGCTCCCCATTCCCATATTATATCATGTTTTTGTATCTCATCAATAATTTTTGTAAATCCATGTCAGTTTATTTTAAATTGAACAACTGTAAAGTGATCGTTTAGCTAATTTTTATATAGTAAAAGTCCTCATCAAATTATTTGAAGATATATAACATTAAAATATATTTGGATATTGTATTATGCTACGTGCATAATGTACTTTGCGAATTAATTTTGTATTTACATGTTATAAATTGTAATATACGTGATATCATTTACATTTTCGAAAGGTGTTATTTTGTATTATTTTACCAATATTTTGTATTTTAAGATTTTATTTTGTAAATCTTAGTAAACTAAAGCAAACATACCGCCCCTACCAGTTGCGCATTCATACGTTATCCTCAAGTTTGATTTATAATGTAAACTTTTGTTTTATTACTATTGTGTTATGTTCAGTCATATAGTAATATTGAGACATATATTTCATATAACTGATTAAAATTGCAATATAACTGGCAACAAATACCTAGAGGAATTGATTTATTTTGTAATGTTTTGCAGTGTTTTGTATTGTGCCTTCTAATTTTGTAAATATGAGTAGTTTAAAAGAAATACTCAGACACTCTCAGTTTCAAATTCATATGCTCTTTTCGAGTTTGAGTTATTTATGTAACCTTTACTTCAGATATTGAAATTTCTAAATATTGTGTTGTTATAAATACATATTGTAAAATGGGAAGTTGGTTCGCAAGTTACTGGTAGAAATTGTAAAATAAATCACACAATTTACCAGTATGAAAGAATTTATATTGTATTCTTTTACATTGTTTTGTATTGTATTCCTTTTTTTTGTAAATCACAGTAACTTTAAGTGGCCCAACGAATTCTCAGTTTCAAATACGAAGGTATACGGTAAATACTCAGACACTCTCAGTTTCAAATTCATATGCTCTTTTCGAGTTTGAGTTATTTTTGTAACCTTTACTTCGGATATTGAAATTTCTGAATATATATATATATAGTTATATTTTTTTAAGATATGTACAAGGATATTGAAAATTACAAATCCAACGACACTATCTTGATTCAATATTGCTTTTATGATCCGAAATAGGATCCTCACTTCGAATTCGACACCCGAGAGTTTTGTACTTTCTCCCAAAATCGATACCTCCGGTACTATTGCTTTTATGATCCGAAATAGGATCCTCACTTCGAAATTCAACA
Organism: Ottelia alismoides; assembly: GCA_037367405.1. Lineage (NCBI taxonomy): Eukaryota > Viridiplantae > Streptophyta > Magnoliopsida > Alismatales > Hydrocharitaceae > Ottelia > Ottelia alismoides. The sequence goes on along the minus strand of JAZKJV010010989.1, from coordinate 182,022 downwards.
CCCGAGAGTTTTGTACTTTATCTCAAAATCGATACCTCCGGTACCAATACTTAAAATTTTAAATATATAATTTTCGTGCCTATTTAACTAGAATCAAATTATTAATTATTTTCCCAAAACACCCTATAACAATGCATATTACATGCTACGAGATTCTATCTTCAAACATGCAATCGATCCATCCTGGGCATCGACTTCTATCGACTTCTTTGAAGATTAATACCTCATACAAGCTAATGGATATAAATTAGATTTTCTGTCAAACTGAGAGCAAGGACATGACGGATCTCGTTGATTTACTGTCAAGTAGATAAAGGCATCAGATAATCCTTTATATCTAATTGGTTGCTTGCGTGATATCAACGAATTCGACATCCATTACAATATAAAGAAGTGACCAATGAATAATACTTATTCTTATGTGTTTACCTGCTTAATATAAAATAACAACTGTTATATTATTCGCTGATTTCAATGTCATGATAATAAATAATCGATAATCTCATTATTTTAGATGTAATCGAAAACATGAACTTTTTTCCATCTATGCAACGCACAGGTATGCACTAGTATATATATTATAAAGGCACTGCTGTGAATTATGTAAGCATACAATTGCACAAGTACTATTTCATATTGATAAATCTCAAAAGGACACTAAGGTCCTATTCGTTCCTCGGATAGGCGGCTCGTATCTATTCTTATCCCTCAAAATTTCTATCTTCTGAAAAAGGTTAATATTTGGACTAATTATTTAACAATTTTATGTAACATAATTAGCTCCTATTAACATAATTAGCTCCTATCATGTATCCCTTCTTATCCAACTGAACGAAGAACAACAAAATAACTATGACTTATCCCTCCTTATCTCACAAAATTCTATCCATGCAAAGTTGCAAACGAATAAAAATGAAGGATACAACAACTTAATCCCTCCTTATCTCATATCTTGCTACTGTAACATCACTAAGTGTAAAAATACATTTGCTTTGGTATTAACTAATCAAAGACGATGGTATCAAGTTATCAACATATATTGTATCCCAACAGGGACCAGTTCCTCTGCAGTGCTGCGGATTCTGCTGCAAAATGGTGGATCATCAGAGCCGCTCGATTTGTTCGAGCGGTTCGCACGAATTTCCTGTTTTTTGGGTCGTACCATGGAAATTCGTGCGAACCGCTCGATCAAGATCGAACGGCTCGAATTAATTGCAGCAAACTCTGCAGTACTGCAGAGGATCCACTCTAATCCCAACAATAGCATAACAAAACACCGACGTGCTGCCAATGATAGCTTAATAAGGACAGTTTTTTTAAAAAAATCACATGTGTGATCAAACGAAGCACCATGACGAAATTGACTGTTAAAATATCAATGACGGTAGGGCTGCAAACGGACGGACAGACATGGATATAAGAGGTAGCATATTTTTATCTGTTTTTAAATATGGATGTGCATTCGGATACAAATATTCGTGGATATTAAAATCATGTTATTGTACCCTTAAAAATAGGTACAGATGTAAAACGGATACTAATTGAATACGAGTGATATTAGAAATACTCTATAAATTCGCTTAAATGTGCATGCAAACCTATGATATAAATATTACTACACGTGTTTATATCTTAAAAATTATACCAAATACGGTGAAAGAATATATAGAATTTTGTTATATATAGTTAAAAATAAACCTTCAACTATATTTATATATGAAAACCGATATATAGATACAAAACAGAGTTTACAGATATCAAAGTGATTCATATCTGTATTCATTTTAATACGGATACAGATATAGATATGATGTTGCAATATATATACAATGAATATGATGATGGATCAAACACGAATGTATCCATGTCTGTTTGCATGTCTAAATGACATATATGCCCATGATAGACAATAATTCATTAAAATTTGTCATCTACAAAATTTTCATCGGCATTGTATAAACCACTTATACATCCTACACAGGAGTCGCCAAGTCACCTCTCTTGTCCCCTTTATCAAGATATTGAGTGGTAAAGATGTGGTCATCATATCTCTTAATAATACTAAAGCTGAGATCTTCAACTTGTCATACCCTTGCTGCCACGTGGCTTCTTGCATAACATATAAATACATTATCCCATTTCGTGCCGCGTGTCCTCTTTACTTTTCTTCTAGACGTCACAATTTATTATCCTTCCGTTTTTGTCTTCTTACCTCCCCTAGTTAGTTATTGCCACGCATTTTGAATCTTTCCTTTTTATCTTCTCCCCTCCCCCTAGTAGTTATTTCTACACATATTAAACTCGAATATTCGTTTGGCTATTTCTCTCCATCTGTTCCCTTTTGTTTTACATGGATGGCAGCTATCTTCTGGTCAGTCCTTTCTTGCCATCTGTTCCGCATGCGCTTCTACCCAGCCAAACCCTAACATTTTTGTCCCACTTTGATGTTTCCGGAATTGTTCTTCATCCCGTTCATCCTTCGCCTATGCTTCTTCTTCATTGTGGGCATCCTTCTCCTTTGCTTTGTCCTTGCTATTCTACGTGTGCATCTCCTGTTGGAAACAGGAATACCAGTGCATATAATAAACAGTATAATATCGGATCCAAATGAATTAACAGAGAAACGATACAGATTAAAATCATATTAATCGTGTGTTTCCCAATCATTATCCGATTATTCAATGCAAACAGGAACCGATTAAAAGAACAGAAACATAAATAACATGGGCATGATCCAGAAAGGGTAAAGCAATAAACATATTGCGGCAAACAAAATAAAACAAAGATCAGTTTAGAAGTCACTGAAGCGTCCATGTAATGGACTGTCCTTAGAGAAGATATCGCCCCCACAATACCGGTGCATAGGGTACTGGCGATCTGCTCCCAGGATACGACGGCTCACGATCGTCGTCGGCGCACACCAACGGGATCGTCCTCGATTGTACCTCAGAGAACTGCAGCCGAGAGAGGAAGAAGAAAACGTTCGTCCGTAAGAGGAAGAACCAGAGAGAGACGGCGTGAGAGAGGTTTTTCTTGCGAGTGAAGAAAAATCGAGTCGAGTGAGGGATATAAATAGAGGGGCTCGCATCCCGAAGACGCGACAACCTTTGGTTTCCAAAATTGCGTCCCGAAAACGCATCCTTTCGGATCCCAAAAAACGCGCCCATAATGGCGAGTTGAATTCCCATTTAAGTCGACTTACCAAATTAATCGTGTGATTAATTTAATCGACTTACCAAATGAAACCCACAGCAAAAGTATCGAGATCCGAGATCCGAATTGACTCTCCCGAGCCCGAGCCCGAGCCCGAGCCCGAGACGGAGCGGAGCGCGCGCGCGCGTGTGTGGTCCTCCATTCCTCCTCTCTACTATTGCTACAAGAGCTTGGGGTGTGGACTCATATATAAGTCCACCAAAAGTTTAGATCTCCAAGGTATGGTACTAAACTTCCACCCAAACTCAACCATGTTTCAAATTTGGGAATTCCCACTTTCCCTCCAAACCATTTGGTTTCCCAATTGAAACCAAATTGAATGTCAATTGTAACCAATAGATTTTCCAATTAAAACTTATATATACAATTTTAATACAACAATCCCCCACGAATTCACCAATTTGAAAAAGAGATTCAAAAGGTATTCAAGAGACTTCTTTCGGCTGCCCACACTTTGCTTTCAGTAAAGGTACCTTCCGGTTTGAACCTCTACCTGAGTTTACTACTTTCACTTTAACAGGAACGAAGTGAACTACGTCTTGAACTTCAGACCTTGGTGTTAAAGCATACGGTAGAAACAACAAAGAGTTGTTCTTGGTACAATCTTCAGGGTTGGTGCTCTTAAAGGCCATGCACCCTTATCCTGTTTCATGAGTGTATTCAGGAAAGACCCTCTTCCTTTAACTGCGGCCCACAGTAACACTCACATAGGTGGCGTTCTCCAAGGATGCACTGCTAACATCCTGCCCAAAGGCTTGAACCCATTCAGAGCCTACGCTCTTCCTAAACTTGCAGCTTAAATGGCACTCAGGCTTCCAGGGATAAGACACTCATGCTTACGCATTAAACTTAGAGTGCCAACCAGTTCTCCAAACAGCTTGTTATTACCACATTGAACCTACTTTGTGGGATCTCCACTCAGATAGGTTGGGTTGCTACTGTAGAGGAACTCCCAATGGGTCTCAGTCCCATCCCAAGCCTAGACTTTAGGACTAAAGATCTATCAAGTCCCTTAGTCAACGGATCTGCCGTGTTGTCTTTGGATCCTACAAAATCCACAGCCAACACTCCTCGAGACACCAAATCCCTTAACGTCTTAAGTCTGATTTGTATGTGTCTCCTTATTTTCTGATTGAACTTTGAACTCTTGATTTTGGTAATTGTGGTCATATTATCACAATGTATCGAGATCGCAGGAACAGGCTGACCTACCATGGGAATTTCAGACAGAAGTTCCCTTAGCCATTCAGCCTCAATTCCAGTGGTGTCCAAAGCACAAAGCTCGGCCTCAAAAGTGGATCGAGCTAGAATGGTCTGCTTCACAGACCTCCAGGAGACTGCACCGCCTCCAAGGGTAAATACATACCCTGTAACACCATTACTCACAGACTCCTCTATTTTCTCTATCCAGCTTGCATCACTGTATCCTTCTAGTACAGAAGGATTTCTACCATAATGCAAACTAAGGGAAACAGTTCCCATCAGGACCTTCAGTACCCGATCCAGAGCCTCCCAGTGAGTACGGTCAGGACAGCTAGTGTATCTACTCAGCTTTGCAACCGAGAATGAAATATCAAGTCTCGTGCAATTTGCAAGATACATTAAACTTCCTATTACTTGTGAATACCTTAGCTAGGCTACAGGTACTCCACTTTTATTCTTAAACAGCGTTTTGGATGAATCAAAGGGAGTGCTTACAGCTTTGCAATCTTGATATCCAAATTTCTCAAGTACCTTCTCAACATAGTGAGATTGAGAAATTACAATCCCATCAACTGACCTTGTTAGTTTGAGACCCAAGATCACATCAGCAACACCCATGTCCTTCATCTCAAACTTGCTACTCAAGAAAGCCTTAGTCTCATTAATAATCCTCATATGTGATCCAAACAACAATATGTCATCAACATATAGGCACAAGACAATACACTCATCACCTTTCACCTTGGAATAGACACACTTATCGGATTCATTAACCTTAAAGCCACATGACAAAATAGCCTTGTCAAACTTTTCATGCCACTGCTTTGGTGCTTGTTTCAATCCGTAAAGGGATTTGACAAGCTTGCAAACCTTTCCCTCATTCCCAGGAGTCACAAGCCCATCAGGTTGATCCATATAGATATCTTCCTCAAGATCGCCATGCAAGAAGGCGGTCTTCACATCCATCTGGTGGATAGAGAGATCATATACAGATGCCAATGCTATAAGCATCCGGATTGTGGTCATCCTAGTCACAGGGGAATAGGTATCAAAGTAATCGATACCTTCCTTTTGCCTAAAGCCCTTGGCAACTAATCTGGCTTTGTACTTTTCAATTGATCCGTCAGGTCTAAGCTTTCTCTTGAACACCCACTTGCACCCAATAGTAGAGCACCCTTTGGGTAAATCAACCAACTCCCAAGTTCCATTAGCCATAATGGAAATCATCTCAGATTTGATGGCTTCCTTCCATTGTTTTGCTTCAGACGAAGCCATACTTCCTTGTAACTTGGTGGATCACCCTCGATCTGGTAGACAACGAAGTCGCTACACAGATCCTTGGCTATCCGAGGTCTTTTACTCCTCCTTGGCTCATTCTCTTCAGAAAGATCATTGGGTTCAGGTTGAGTCTCAACCCCCACATTCAATATCCTTTCCACTTGATCTGGAATAGATCTTGATGTGGAGGCGCCCTCAATGGTCAGATTCTGAGGAATCCCTGTCTTCAATGGGAAGGCATCCTCAAAGAAGGTAGCATCACGGAGTTCAACAATAGTGTTGACATCTATGCCCGGTATCTCGGACCGAATTACCAAGAACCTATATGCATAGCTATTTTCCAGGTAACCTAAGAAGACCGCATCAACAGTTTTAGGACCAAGTTTCTTTCTCTTGTGTTCTGGGACTAAAACTTAGCGAGACAGCCCCACACTTTGAGATATCTTAAACTCGGTTTCCTATTTCTCCAAAGTTCAAAGGGACACTTTTCCATATGTCTTGGAGGCACCCTATTCAGAATATGGCAAGCCGTATTCAAGGCTTCTCCCCATATATAGGTTGGAAGTCCAGAACTCTGTAGGAGAGCATTGATCATGTCAGTTAAGGTTCTATTTTTCCGTTCTGCTATCCCATTTGATTGCGATGAATATGGGGCCGTAACTTCTTGAACTATGCCAAAAGATTTGCATTGTTCATCAAATAAGTTAGAGGTATATTCACCTCCTCTATCTGACCTAAGGCGTTTAAGCACTTTTCCTGTTTGTGTCTCAGCCTCATTCTTAAAGATAAGAAATTTCTCTAAGGCTTCATCTTTGGTTTTCATTAGATGTACATAGCAGTATCTACTGCCATCATCTATAAAGGTGATAAAGTATTTCTTATTGTCTCGGGTCAACACACCATTAAACTCACAGATATCCGTGTGCACTAGATCCAAGATCTCACTATCTCTAGAGACAGACTGAAAAGACTTCTTAGGTGTCTTTGCTTGCACACATATCTCACATTTTTGAGTTTTATCAATTGTGTGTTTAGGGATCAACTCTAAATTCATCATTCTTTTAATTGAATTTAGGTTTACATGACCCAATCTACCATGCCACAGATCACAAGATTCTAGATTATTCACAACATAAGACACAGAATTAGAACATTCAGCATTCAAAACATTCAATTCATTGATGTTTACTGAATCACATCTAATTCTAAATAATAAATCAAAGTCAGCCAAATAGCCTTTACCATAAAAGACACCATGTCTCAGAATAACAACTTTATTACATTTAAAGTTTAATTCAAAACCATTTCTAACTAAAATAGAGCCGGATAACACATTCTTCTTGATGTCCGGAACATGCAGCACCCTGTGCAACGTCCAGACACGTCCAGAGGAGAACCTCAAGTTGACTTGTCCCGACCCTAGCACCCTGGTTGCAGAATCGTTCCCCATCTTCACAGTCCCACTGCTGCAGGTATGATAAGAAGAAAACAACGTTCTGTCAGAACATATGTTTACATTGGCTCCCGTATCCACGAGCCACTCATTTGGATCATGGATATGGTATAGTTCAGGTTTTACAAAGACATACCCCTCGCTAGCCCCGAGTCCCATAGTGATCATGTTCACTTGTGGACTCCCATCTGTAGCCTTAGGTTGAGCCTTCAAGGACGGACAGTCCTTCTTCCAATGGCCAACCTGATTACAGTGCCAGCAGGGTTTATTCTTTGCCTTTTTCTGGATCTTGCCCTTTGGTTTCATTTTGTTGTTCTTGGGATCCCTTCCCTTCTTATCCTTGCCCTTCGAGGTCACAAGATTAACCTTAGCCTGAATATCAACAGGAAGCACAGGTTTTTATTTCCTGTGTTCCTCCTCTATGGCAATAGCCACCATCAAGTCATCCATAGAAATTTTCCCCTTTCTGTGTTTCAGGGTCATACCGAAGTCTTCCCACGACTTTGGGAATTTTTCTATGATGCACATGACTTGAAACTTCTCTGGAAGTTTCATTTCGGCATCCTCTAAACCATGGAGCAGGAGTAAAAACTCGTGTGCCTGTTCAGAAACAGACTTCCCTTCGGCCTTGGAAAACTTCAAAAATTTGGCTACGGAGTATTTCTCAATACCGAGGTCTTCGGTGTTATACTTCCGATCCAAGTCTTCCCATAGCCCCTTCGCAGTCTGCGTGGATGAACAATATACCTCAAACAAAGTGTTGGACAGAGCCAACAAGATGCAACCATGACATATACGGTCGCAACCATGACATATCCCAAAAAACGCGCCCATAATGGCGAGTTGAATTCCCATTTAAGTCGACTTACCAAATTAATCGTGTGATTAATTTAATCGACTTACCAAATGAAACCCACAGCAAAAGTATCGAGATCCGAATTGACTCTCCCGAGCCCGAGCCCGAGCCCGAGACGGAGCGGAGCGGAGCGCGCGCGCGCGTGTGGTCCTTCATTCCTCCTCTCTACTATTGCTACAAGAGCTTGGGGTGTGGACTCATATATAAGTCCACCAAAAGTTTAGATCTCCAAGGTATGGTACTAAACTTCCACCCAAACTCAACCATGTTTCAAATTTGGGAATTCCCACTTTCCCTCCAAACCATTTGGTTTCCCAATTGAAACCAAATTGAATGTCAATTGTAACCAATAGATTTTCCAATTAAAACCTATATATACAATTTTAATACAACATCTCCTTCGTGTTCGTACGATAAATAGATATTTATCTTTCTCCGCCGGCCGATATATCACTTTAATGGTCGTTCTACTTTTTCCCCCTTGGTTTTTGTTTTCGTTTATTTTGTTGGTTCTCTTGTCACACACTTGTTTCTACAATGGTATTGAAATGTATTTTGTGATGTTTACTTTCGCAAATACGTTGACATTTTTTCCATTTCTTTCTTTCAGAAGAACGATATATTTCCACATGTGTTCTTGTTGTACATCTGAACTATCTCGTAGGTCTTCCTACGAAACTGTAGTTGTCCGAAAGGTATGGATTGTTTTAATATTTTTGCTGGAGGCCTTGCATGATCCTTCATTGTAAATTATTTTCCCTTGAATTTTTATCAGATTTCCATTAGATTTCTCCCTTTTGTTTGCACATAAATCCGATTGATGAAAATAATTTTCTAATAGTTTTGATAAGGGTTCTGAGAGTACTTTCATTGTGTAACTGAAAGGTCATATTAGAAAAATAATTGTAGCAGGGGTTATTATTAATTTCTACTTGTGTATTTTAAATCTTTATATCGATGGTTTATTTGGCTAGAAATTGATGTTTTTTCTGTTATTATAATGGTTGTAATATTCACTCTATAAATTTTCCTAAAATTTATAAGATTATGATGCCATAGACGATGATATTGTTTATTGAAATCTTTACATAAAGACAGTAAATGTTTCAAAAAAATTAATGGAAAGGTGAATCGTTGTCAAGAAAGTCTTTTTATGCATACGGATTGATGTTATGTTGTGTATCTCTAAGGAGATTTATCTATAGTATTTTTTCCATTTTGAGTAATCGTTTGTTGTGGGTAAAATTTACTATTGTTCCAGTGTTTTGATAAGTTTAGATTTGAAATCTCTATTTATGCATTTTTCAATGTGTGAGTAAAAGTAATTTTACATGTTCTAAATAAGTAATCTATGTCTTTATATTTATGATATAATGGAAAAGCTTATCATTGTCAGGAAGGTTTATCATGTGTTTTATATATTTGTTTTTAATTTAATTTTATATATTTTAAAATATATGTGATTGTAATGATTTATATATAGATGGTTGTTATGTTGTATATCTCCAAGGAGGTTTAGTTGGTTATGTGCGTAAGTCGTTTTGAAGTTTTAAATTGAAATTATCTTTGAAAAAAGTCTACAACGATGAACCTAATTTTCAAGGTATTATGTTGAAAATAGATGTTTATTTTGCTTAAAATTTAGTAGTATATGGTAATTATCACCTCATAACATTTTATTTTTTTAAATTACAATGAAGTTACTTTATGTACTGAGGAAATACTCTTAATATGGTAATTACCACTTCCTGTCTAGGAAAATGACAAGGATTGTGTATTTTTTTAGTTATTAGTAGGGCTGGCTATTGAATCACGGCTCGATGAGTCAGGCTCGGACTCGGCTCGATAAGGGCTCATGAGCTTGGCTCATTAAGCTATTGAGCCGAGCCCGAGCCAGTTTTTTGGGCTCGATAGCTTATCGAGCCGAACCCGAGCCGAGCCCTGCTCAGCTCGATAACTCAATAACGGGCTCGATAAGGAATATATATATATATTCTATTTGTAAAACTACAATGATTTTTATTTTTATTTGTATTAGTTTTGCAACATTATTAATGATGAATTATGTGTTTATGATGTTTATGTAACAACAATGTTGGGTGGACTGTGTTGTAGACTTGGATTTTCTACCTTTTATCTATGTTAATCTAGGTTATAGTTAGATATTTAGTATTTTTTTCCTTTTTTATTAACAAACAGAATGTTACAATATATATTTTAATTTAACTTTTATATATAACTCGGATGGTGGCCTACTGGTAAGGTGGATGATCTTTGAAAAGGAGGTCTCAGGTTTAAGCCCAGGCAAAATACTTTTTACCAAAAAATACCTATTTCCTTAACGAGCCTGAATAGGCTCAAGCCCAGATTAGGCTCGATAAGAGGCTCGCGCTCGATAAAGGGCTCGGCTCAAGACTTATCGAGCCCGAGCTGGCTCGATAAGGACTCGAGCCCACCGAGCTCAAGCCCGAGCCCAGTTGTGCTTATCGAGCCCGAGCCCGAACCCAGCCCTGGCTTGGCTCGTTAGGCTCGATAGCCAGCCCTAGTTATTAATGTATATGCTTAGTGATATTTGCTATAGTTGAAAAGTTTATCATTGTCAGCAAAATTTCTCAGGTGATATTTTGAAACATCAAAAATATTTGTCCATTTTAATTGCATTTTTAAATATAGTTATGTTTTATGTTTGGTTAATTTTGTATTTGGTAAGATATAATACGCATTTTTAAATGTAAAATATATTTATTTTACTCATGACCTATTGTTTGTTAATTTTTATCACAGGTCCCGCCATTGTTTATGTGCTTATTTAAATATGACAGTTTTTCCATGGAAAAGACATAATGAATCTTTTTGTGATTGAGAGGCAAAAGATTTCTAAATATAATAGATTCTATAGAAAAGAAATAATAAGAAAGAAAAATGGATAGAATAAGACGTGTTCTGTTTATCTCAAATAAAATTTTGGAAGAAAATCAATCACCATTCATTAACACGAATGTGAAACAAATATGTGCTACCAAAAGGCAACATCGTATTGATATTTTACGTGAAAGGAAAAGAAAAAGGGATTGTCTTGCTAATGTACCTTTAGTTCCATACGCATGTAATGTATGTGATGATTCTATTGAAGTAAATTTACAACTGTCGTAATTGAATCAAGAAAATGTATGTAATTTATCATTTCATGACTTTCATGACGTGTCCAAAGTGATTGTCGAAAAAACTATCAGGTAACATGTCGATCTAACAGAGTTTTAGCTCAGGAAGATGTGATTATGGCAAATGAAAAATGCAATAAACTTATGCAATTACCTATTAGAATTGAAAAGAAGGACATTTTTAAGATTAGACGACGATGTCGTCTTCATAAGATGCGTCAAAAGAAAAGCAGAAGGGTTTCATCGGGCTTAGCTGAAACATGTATGTCATGTGAAGTAAATATTGATGAGTTAATTCAAGAATCTTCCAGCAACTATTTGGTTAATGATACTTATTCATCTATGTTGTGTAAATCAAATATCGATGATTCAATGCAAGAATCTTATAAGAGTAATTTGGTTGTGGAATGTTTGCAAGAAAATAAATATTTACACACTAAGGAAGTTGTTGAAGGTATTGTTTCATTATATCTGTATGTTGATTATTTAATTAGCTATAGTTATAAAATCCTAATATTCATGTTTTTACATTATTATACAATTTTGGATTTGGGGGGTGCTTCCTTGACGGGTCGCTAAATACGATAATTAATTCGATCACGTTGTAGCATGTGTACTTAGCGATTCGATCAGAACCGAGAGAAGATCTCCGTGAAGAGTGTCTCGGCTTTAATTTATATCGTGGGCAAGTCCGGGGTCGAACTCAGGGAGGCAAAGGAACAACTTGGGATTAATTTGCTTTTAGGTCTAGATATCCAATGCGGTTTTTTTATATTTTTTAATGCAAATAGGATGCCAAAATGCACAATGCAAGTGAACTAATATACTAAGAAAGCATACAACTTAGCCAAATTAAGTTTAATGTCAAATCAGTTCAATTCAGCCAAATTATATTTTTCCTAGAATACTAATCTAGAGATGAACACAAAACACATTTTTTTGGAATTTTAGGGGTTAAAATGCAACAACTAAAAATGCACACTTTTTATGGGTTTTTTTCGCAATTTTTCACACAAACAGTAATAAAAAAATATGAAAAATTTACTGGAACTAAAACATGATGCAAGGAAGCTACAATAATTTCTTTGGAATTTTTTGACAAGTTATGAAGTTTTTATGAATTTTTTAGTGAAAATAGAGTGACAGTGAGTAAATAATTCCTATTAAATCCACGTTATCAAATTAATCCAAGAGCAAATTATCTCAAGTAGATATTTAGATGAGCAATCCAGGAAAGTTGAAATTTCGTAAAAATGATTTACGTGGAATTAATTAAAAATCAAATACTAAATTCACTCTACAAATTATTTCAGGCACAAGACATCTCCATTTTGAATGAAATTTGGATAGAAAATTCATCACATTTCAAGGCATCATTCTTAATTTTTGTGGATTTTTTGGAGCAACCATGTGTGAGGTATAATTTTAAGAGTCCAAATTGGGTAAAATATGCAAAGTTTCAGTTAATCATTTTTAATTAATTACCCATATAACATAAAAATACAAATAAATACTCAAAACATACACAATTAGTTGCTCAACACAGTGGTATTTTTCATTGAATAAAAAGATTTCAAAAAGAGGTCCAAATTAATGCATGAACACAGGGGTCTTTGTGCAAAATCAGAAAATTATATTTACATCAAAAACATGTACAAGGACTATTCTGTAATTACAAAAACTTGAAAGAAAAGACTTGCAATTTTTACAAATAAAATAATAAAACAAATGACCTTCTTCTTCCTCCTTGGTACCGATGGGAACCCAAAAGGGGAAGTCGGCGGTGGTGGCGACTCCGCGCGGGGATGCGCGCGGCCGTGGGCGCGGAGGTGCGCGGCGCACGGGTGGCTTCTTGGATGGCGGTGGGTGGCGCGGGGAAAGGTTGTGGCGGCCGCTTGGGGCGAGGGCGGCACGGGTCGCTGTGGTTTGAGGAGGTGGCAGCGCGGGTCGCTGGGCGGCCGAGGGCGCCGCTAGGCCGCGGCGGCGAGCGGAGGTGGGGCGACGCCAGCGGTGATGGCCGCTAAAGGAGGCGGCAAGCGGCGGCCGGTGGGTGCGGAGATGCGCGGGGAAAGGTTGGGGGCGGCGGCGTTGGAGCTGCCCCCCACCGTTATTTTTTTTTATTTTTTTTTGAAATTTTTTTACTGTGATTTTTTTTAGTTTTTCTGTTGTAATAAAACAAAAGGTTTTTTTTCGTTTTAACTTTTTTTATATTTTTTTATTTTTTTTTAAAACAAGAAACAAATAAAAGAAAAAGAAAGATGGTGTTGTTATGAAAGGGGTATGATGAGGATGGTGGTAATATGATGAAGATGGTGATGATGAAATGATGTGATCGTAATATAAAAATGGTGGTGTTGACCAAGACAAAAAGAAAACAAAATATTAGATAAAAAAATGAAATAACTAGAGAAATGAGAAGAAATAACTTACCTGGTGTTCGCCGGATTTGCGGAGCAGCTACGCTGGACTCCTGTTGTCGCCTCGATCCGATTGGAGAAATCAAAATCGAAGAGGCTATGTGAGCTCGACGGGGAACTCGTGACGCGAAGCGGAGCTCCGCGGATCTCACCTGAAGGAGGTCGTCGCTTGAGGACGATGCTTCGCCGCTGTCACCAACAAAACACTCCAAGCTCTCTCCTTATTCTATAAGAATGGTGGAGTTGAATTAGAAGTTAGAAAATATGGTGGAGTAATGGAGTTGAATGGTGGTTATTATAGAGAATGTAAAATAATTAAATAAATAAAATGAAATAAAGTAGGCTACTTTAAATACAACAAAATAAAGAAGGAAAAAATAATGGTGAATTTACAAGTGAATACAACACACTATGTATATATTTTTTTTGTCTTTTTAATAAGAGATATTTACAACGAAAAAATACAATAAAATAATATAAATAAAATACAACACAAACATGATTTTTTTGTATTTTTAAAAATTAAGAAAGGTAAGATAAAAAATGAACAAAGAATGAATATATACATGGTATACAATGTACATCTAGGTCCCAAAACCCAACTTTTGCAAATGAGCTCCGATTTTAATGAAACCACTTCCGTTGGATAGATAATTTTCTAACTTGAACTTTAAAAGTGAGTTTGGTGAATTTTTAGTTCGTACGGAGCAGGAATTTAGCTTGGAAGTTGGTCTTTACGGCTTTTTCCCATTGGGATCTAGGAGCATTTATTTAAGGTAAAATTTGTTTTGTATTTTTGTATTTTTATATACATTATTATGAACAAGTTAGAGAAAGAATTAGCCAAAAAGGAGTTGAAATGAAATTATTAAAAATCCATGAAGTTTTGGGTTATTTACAAGTATAAAACTCCTTTGATTTTGCGGCTTCTTTTTTTTATTGTTAATTTATTTTGTACAATCTTATATACAGTAATTAGTGAGTTTTATTTGCAAGAGGTATTTTGTTAATTTATGGATTATATGGACATTTATTTGGAAATTTACTCATGGATTTTGCTAAGATCAAGATATTAAGATGATGAATCGTGGATTCATCACCCCCCTATACTTAAACTTTGCTAGTCCTCGAGCAAATAAAGAATGAATAAGTTGGATTAACCCTGACTGTGCATGTGAATACAAGACTTGATCCGTTCAAGAACTCTTGGTTTTAGAGATCCTAAAATTCTAAGCTGAACCAAGCTCTAGTCAAAAGGTACCCAATTTCCCTAATCATCAGACTCTCTTTGTATACGTATATATAAGGGATATGACTTTAAGTGTTGACTGCAGTTACAAGAGTAGAGTCACAACGTCACCCAAGGTTCCAGTCCAAGAGACTCTCCTATGGACCCAATCCTCAACACTAGGGAATAAATCATTTCTTGCATCCAATCCACCGTCTCTTTAGTTGTCAGACTTGAAAGTGTAGATGGAAGGCCAGTCGATGGAGGGCATAGGATTGTGTCATTTCTTCTCTCCCTCTCATTGGAACAAGGATCCTCTCAAGTGCCTTATTACGCAAAGCATTTTTTTGGTGTTGATCAGTGCGTCCGTCAAGAGAAGTTGGAGCCGTCTGCACTTGTTTTCCTGGGAGTACACCGGGGTGTGCCTTTTTTGAGTACCTATCGTACCTTCTACACCCAGACTTGTAGCATTTACGATGCAGAGCCCTTTTTTGGTGCAAGCCCGACTCCTGGTCCTAATAGCGGTGGTCCAAGTGGACACTTTGAAATGGTTGGGAGCGCTCGCCTTTGGTGGAAGCTCTTTTGATAATTGACTTTGTGGAATGAGAGCTTTTCTTTGACATTTCAGTGCTTTGTAGTATTTGTGTCTAGCTCCACTGCTTTTACCAAGAGTTGGCGCACACTGATCAACATTTTTTTTATTTTATCACACCCTGGCACATAGGTAAATATCAAGAGATAGTATAAGAACCATGTTCTCATACTGGCTAAATGTGCTGACACTCAGGTTTCATGAAGCCTTCATTGATTTTATCCCATCCTCGAGCATCATTAAATCAAGTCTAAACTCAAATCCCTCATCCCAGTTCCTCAAGTGAAATTTCAACTCATCTCATCATAACTGCAGTCGTGTATGTGAGGTGCTGATCATATTCTTAAGGTAGAGACTAAGCATGCAATATAGCATACAAATCTTTCAAACTAGGGAAATGTGAATAATTAAGTCAAGGACCCTAATGACTAAGGCTGGTTAACTCAAAATCTCAAGAGCTCGTAAACCAAGTGTTCTTGATCATCACTAGTCTTGTGTGAAAGTGAATTGTGTCAGGGATTAAACCAACTTATTAGTTAGTTTTTTAGTTTTTTTTATGAAGGTTTTTTTTGTTTTTTTTTAAAGTTTTAGAAAAAGTTTTTGTTGTTGTTTTTTTTTTAAAGAAAAAGTTTTTTTTCAAGAGTTTTCAAGAGTTTTTTTTTTGAAAAAGATAGGTAAATAAGAAAAAGACTTTTTTTTAGAAAAAGTTTTGTTTTGTATTTGTTGTTTTTTTTAACCCACCCCATAATTATTGTATAATATATATAAAAAATACGTGAAAGTACGAGGTATGGGTAAAGTATATATGTAATATATACACGCCCCCCTATACTTAGCTTGTGCTATGTCCTCATGGCACTAGGTGACAAAAAGACATAGCTCGTACTAAGCGTAGGAAAGCTAAAATAATAGAAAGTATAGAAGTCGATCCGCCCCCCCTATACTTAGGCTCTGGACAGCCTAAGTGTAGAAGAAGAGCAAAAATGGGGCGGACGAGGTCAAGAGGAGAAATGATGAGTAAATACACATGGCGGACATCGGTCCCCCCTATACTTAGGCTTTGGTCAGCCTAAGTATAGGACAAGAGTAAGTGTGAGAACCGACGTGATCTCGAGAATATACAAAGAAGAGAGAATATGCACAAGAGTGATTGAATCTTCTAAGATGTTGAATCTTGATGCTGCATCTTCATGAAGAGTAATAAGATGTATCTGCTCTGTGCTCACTCTGTATGAAGTTGATGACCTCGACTTGGACTAACTGCTCTTTGGAATCAACAAAATGCTTCAACAGTTGTCCATTCACCACATGAGATTGTGCACCATCTGTGAGATCAGCTATCTCTACACTTCCATTCTCATGCACTTTCTTAACCACAAAGGGACCCGTCCATTTAGATTTGAGCTTCCCATGGAACATCTTCAACCTGGCATTGAACAACCATACCTTTTGTCCAGGGACAAAGTCTTTGCACCTAATGTGCTGATCATGCCATCTCTTTACTTTGTCCTTATAAATCAAACTGTTGTCATATGCCCTGTTTCGGATTTCCACGAGCTCGTTCAAGTTCAAGTCTCGACAAAGTTTCCCTAGGTGACAACTCCAATTAATCTTCTTAATTGCCCATTCGGATTTATGAATCAATTCTGCGGGCAAATGGCATGGCTTACCATAGATCATTCTAAATGGTGAAGTACCCAATGGTGTCTTGTAGGCTGTCCTATAGGCCCACAGAACTTGGTCCAAAAGTTGAGACCAGTTCTTCCTATCGGGACGAACCAATTTCTGCAAAATACTCTTCACCTCTCTGTTCGAAACCTCTGCCATGCCGTTGGACTGTGGGTGGTAAGGACTAGTAACTCTATGATCAAATCCATAGTCCTTAGCTAAAGATCTCATATCTCGGTTCACAAAATGGCTACCCCCATCAGATATCAAAACTTTTGGCACCCCGAACCTAGCAATAATATGGTCTCTCATAAACTTACAGACAGTCTTGCTGTCTGCGGTTCGGGTTGGGATAGCCTCTACCCACCTAGATAAATAATCAACCGCCAACAAAATGTACTCATGTCCTTGGCTGTTGGGAAAGGGACCCATAAAATCTATGCCCCATGCATCAAAAACATCACAAATAATCATCGGTTGCATGGGCATCTCATCTCTCTGTCCAACTGTCCCTCCCATCCTTTGACAGATCGGGCACGACCGTACAAAATCAATGGCATCTCTAAACAAGGTCGGCCAATACAATCCACATTGAAGTACCTTGTGAGCGGTTCTCTTTCCCGAATGGTGTCCTCCAGCCTCAAGTGAATGACAATATGTGAGGACACTTTGGTATTCCTCCTGAGGAATACACCTTCTCCAAACACAATCCGGTCCTTCGAAGAAAAGGAAAGGATCGTCCCAGTGGTATCTCCTCGAATCCGACTTCAGTCGATCAATGCTGCTCCTAGTCCAACCATGGGGAACCTGCTTGGAGACAAGATAGTTCACCATGTTGGCATACCACGGGAGGGAGTCAATAGCACAAATTGACTCATCTGGGAAGGTCTCTCTAATCCGCTCATGATCAGGAGAATCCTTAAGTTCAATCCGAGAAAGGTGATCAGCCACAACATTCTTCACTCCAGGTTTATCTTTAATCTCCAAATCAAATTCCTGGAGGAGTAAAATCCACCTAAGAAGACGCGCCTTCGCGTCCTTCTTTTCCATTAAGTATCGAATGGCTGTGTGATCAGTGTAAATTGTCACCTTAGAGCCCAAAATATATGATCTGAACTTCTCGAGGGCCCATACTACCGCGAGCATTTCCTTTTCAGTCACTGTATAATTTTTCTGTGTAGGATCTAAAACTTTGCTCGCATAGTGAATCACAAACGGAATCCCCTCTCGCCGTTGTCCTAGCACAGCTCCTATAGCGAAATCTGAAGCGTTAGTCATGATCTCAAAGGGGAGAGACCAGTCAGGAGCTTGTAGGATAGGCGAGGCACAAATCTTCCTCTTCAAGAGCTCAAAGGCCTCCAGACACATGTGATCTACAACGAACTCTATGTCTTTCCCTAAGAGCTCAGTCAGTGGGCGGGCGATCTTTGAAAAATCCTGAATGAATCTCCTATAGAATCCAACATGCCCTAAGAATGACCGCACTGACTTCACGTTGGTAGGTGGATCGAGTTTCTTGATCACCTCCACCTTGGCAGGGTCAACCTCCATTCCCCTTTTGGAGATGACATGCCCCAACACGATACCCTCCGTCACCATAAAGTGACTCTTCTCCCAGGAGAGTACCAGATTCACCTCTCTACACCTCGTGAGGACTCGGTCCAAGTGCGCTAAACATGTATCAAAAGAATCACCATGGACCGAGAAGTCATCCATGAACACTTCCAGGAAATCTCCCACCATCTCGGCAAATATGGCTATCATGCACCGCTGAAATGTGCCCGGGGCATTGCAGAGCCCGAATGGCATGCGCCTGAAAGCATAAGTGCCGAATGGACATGTGAATGTGGTCTTTTCCTGGTCCTCAGGGGCTATGGCCACCTGGTTGTAGCCTGAGTACCCGTCAAGAAAACAGAAGAACTCTTTCCCTGCGAGTCTCTCCAAGATCTGATCAATAAAAGGCAAGGGAAAGTGATCTTTCTTGGTCGCAGCATTCAGGCGCCTGTAGTCGACACAGACGCGCCACGACGTGGGTACTCGTGTCGCGATCTCTACCCCCTCCTCGTTGGTGACCATCTGAATTCCCGACTTCTTCGGGACAACATGAAGTGGGGCCACCCACTTGGAGTCAGAAATAGGGTATATAAACCCTGCTTTGCACCATTTCTTAATTTCATTCTTCACTACTTCCCGTAGATTGGGGTTAAGTCTCCTCTGAAACTCACGAGAAGGTCTCACGTTATCCTCAATAAAAATGTGGTGCGAGCAGAGAGCGGGGTTGATACCCACGAGATCCGACACTGTCCAGCCTATTGCTTTGCGGTTCCTCTCTAAGACCTCTAACAACCTAGACTCCTGTTCTAAAGTCAAGTCTGAGCTAATGATGACAGGATATCTCTCTTTGGGTCCCGCAAGAAAGGTATACTTAAGTGTAGAAGGTAGTGATTTCAGTTCTGGCAATGTGGTATCATCAAGCAGATCTGGCTGAACTGAATTTGAATCTGGTTCCGTGCTGCATGAAGGTGGGCTAAGCTGAGTAGTACTCGCCACCAAATCAGAAGTATCGGGAGTCGGATCGTCAAAAGTATCCAAACAATCGGCAAAAGCCACGTCCGACTCGTCATCTATGTCCCATGATTGTTCCGAAGAGGATGGAACTGACAGATCCGGATGGATCTCTAAGTCATCATGAGAATAGGTTGATGCATCTCTAACAAGATCAGAAAACGCCTGGCAAACTGCATCATGCACTATATCCTCTCCATATGAAAGGGTCTCGCTCTGTCCTGAAGGAATCTGTCCCCAAATCCCAACTGTGCTAATCAAACTGCAGTCTGCCTCTGAAGATGAGTACTCTGTGCTACTCTCTGAATCGGGTCGCTGACACTTGGTTTGCTTCATCTCAAGGTTCACTTCTCCGCCTGGAGAACGGAACTTCATCATTCCCGTACCATAATCGAAAGCTGCGTCTGCGGTCCTAAGGAAGGGTCGCCCGAGAATGATCTGAGATTCTCTCCAATGATTGGGGGTCTCCATGTCCAAGACTGTGAAGTCCACCTGATAGTTCTGCCCCTCAATCGAGATAACGACGTTCTTCACTTCTCCCTTAGGTCTCTTCATTGAACGATCTGCAAATTGGAGTAAAGCTCTAGATTTGCGAAGTGGTCCCAACTCCAATTTCTGATATAATGCTAAGGGGAGTAAGTTGATCGAAGAACCGTTATCTAAGAGTGTACGTGCAAACGCAATGTCGTCAATGCGACTCTCCACATAGTGAGCACCCATGTCTCTCTTTTTCTTTGGCAAAGTCTGATTCTTGAGACAATAGGTTGTGGCTACTGATAAGACATGTGTCTTTATATTTCGGTTATCTTTCTTCCTGCTAACCCTTGTAGGTGTGCATCTCACCTTAAGGTATTTTTGGAAGGCAGGATGGTTAGCCACATATTCATCAAATGGCACCTTCACAGTGATGTTTTCTTTACAAAACCGTGCCATATCGGGGTCATCTTTCTGAATCTTTTTGATGCGCTTTCCTGCCGTAAGAGCACGGGGGAAAGGGATTGAAGCTAGGGAAACAGAGGATGAAGAATCTGAATCATGAACTGAAAGATCATTCTTTGCATTAACGGAAACAGAGTTCTTCATACAAGAATATTTTTGATGCAACATGGACTCAAAATCTAAACTATCTACTAAAGGTTGTGGAATAGAAGCTGGAGTGGTATCTGCCACAACCGGAGATGCAAGGTCCTCCATAGATTCAGAAGAATATCCATGCTGACGATGTTGCATACGTGCTCTCCTCCTCCTCTCGGCTCCCTGAGTAGAAATCCTCGAATGGTGCTGATGGGGCTCTGAAATATGATGCCTCTCCTCCTCGTCCTCTGAAGACTCCTCAGGTAGAGCTCCAGAGATGCCCCTCCTCGTGTCCCTCGCCCGGTCAGGTATGACCACGGTCCTTCCGCTCCTGAGTGACATGTGGTTAGCCTCGTCACACGAAAGAATCTCATGTTCGGATTTAGGAGATGCTGAATAGTATACCTGACCAAAGTGCTGCTGAGAACTAGAACGGTTCAGGCTATTGGGGTTAGCCTGAACTTGGGCTGGGATCGAGGTAGAGGGTGCAGTCTGCTCGTCTCGCCATCTGGACAGGCGGTTGACATCCACCCGTAAGTCCTGAACCTCGTTCCTATAGGAACGTAGCTCATCGAGTATCTGCTGCTGAATATCCACGGGACTAGACGATGAAGGAAGTGGATAAGATTGAGAAGAAGAACGGGAAGACTGGCCCTGCTGGCCAGTGTACTGCCTCTGCTGCTGTTGTTGCTGGGGTTGCGGGCCCTGCTGGCCCATCTGGTAATGGCCCTATCAGCCATACTGCTGGTACTGCTGCCTCTGCTGCTGGGGCAGATGGAATCCAGGGCTATGCTGTGATGGAGGTGGTGCGGAGGTGAATGCGGTGTTGTGAAAGGTCGGGGGACGCTGATAGGTCTGTCGGTCTCCCGTACTTCCCTGCCTGGCAGGGTCCTGAGTATACCATATCCCATTCACCTCCCAAACTGGTGGAGGCTCCTCCTGGACTGTCTCTGCTACTGGAGGTGGCTGCTGGAAAGAGTGGGTGTATGATTGGTCCTGTTCCCACGGTTGGGGTTGCCCTGACACCAACTGCTCCTGAACATGGTGAACTCGGTAAATGGGAGCAGCGGGTGCAGTCACGGCAGGTATCTTTATCTTAGATACCTTCTCAGTCAACTCCTCCATCTGTTTTAGAAGTTTGGAGACGCTCCGGTCTAACTCATCAATCCTCCTGTCGATCCTCTCGACTACAGTAAGCTTGTCAGCAAGGAGTCCCATGCTAGGGATCACGTCCTGAGAGAGATCGACTACAGCTAGTTTCCCCCCTCCAAGTGAGAGTGAACTGGGGGAAGGTGTATAGGCCCTGCTGGCCATCTGTGAGCGGCTAGTTTCAGCCATCTGCTCGAATACCCTCCAGACGGTATCCGCTCCTCGTGATGTATAGCTGCCTCCACAGGCAGCGCTCACTAAACCCTGCATCTCAGGGTTAAGACCAGTGAAAAATGATTGGACCAAGATGTTATCATTTAGTCCATGACAGGGACACTTCTGCAGGATGTCTTTGAATCTTTCCCAAGCATCACAAAAAGCTTCATGGGGTAATTGGGAAAAACTCGTAATGCGCGTCCTCATCATGTTAGTTCTACTCAAAGGGTAGAACTTCTTCAAAAACAGGTCCTTGAACTGGGCATATGTGGTGACGACGATCCCAAGATTCTTTACCCAGTAATCATCTTTGCCACCCAAGGCAAATGGAAGGGCTTTGAGCCTAATATAATCCTGGCTAACATTTTGATGTTTGAGGTTAGCGCAGATGAGCTCAAAGTCCCTTAGGAATGCATATGGTTCCTCAGAAGCATTCCCATCGAAGTGTGGCAACAGGTTCAGAAAATGCGGCTTCAATTCAAAATCAACCTCGGGTTCGGCCGGACTCAAGTAGTTATGAATTTGATATTGTCCGGGGTTATAAGCCGCATCCATTGGTAGTTGGACCCCAACATTTAACTGTCCCAACTGAGCTCTCAGTAATGCTTGTTGCTGCTCAGATGCAGCTAATCGGGCCAGTATCATTTTCATTGGGTCTTCATTGTTCTCTTCTTCCTCTTCTTTCTTCTTTGGAGGTATTTTACTTGTGTCTTCTATATGGCCTGAATCAGCAAGGTTTTCTTGATTAGAAGAGGATTTATGAATCATGATATTCTCACCAAGGCGATGGTCTTCCTCGGTGAGGTGGGAAGAGAGAAAGGGAATGGTTTGAGAGTAACCATCCCGAGAGTAAATGATCCTGGGCTCAAGAGGGTCATGAGTCCAGGTTGGTCCAAGTTGCGCTTGGACCTTTGAAGACGTACTTTTTGAAGGGTTCAACGAGAGATTCGCAAAGTCCGAATAAATATCCCCCCAATCAGTCATCTTCGATGTCAAAAGAACCGATTAGATCACGATAATCAATGAGGCGCTAGTTCTACGGTGCACGTAAATGTGCGGAGTGAACTCACACAATCCAAACGCAATTCAAACCCTCAATTTCACCAACTCAACACGTGATGGCCGTAAGAGTTCGACCGAATTATCTGGTCAATTTTAGTTGGTGAGAATACAATCTTGGAAAGATTAACGAGCTGTTAGGTGCCCGTATTTTCCTACAGACTGGCCCGGTTCTTACGACTAGTTTGACCTACTTTCAGCCAGTATAGGAGTAAGTACGGACCGTATAAATACGGCTACCCGTTCCTTGAGGACTAATGCATCCTCTAAACCTCCCACTCTGCTAAGGAAGTCCGGACCGTTTACCGGCTACCCGTAAATCCTCACTGAAAAGTAGCTAATCGCCTAAAAAGAAAGAACCAGTAGTAAGTAAGAAATCCGGACTTGGCTCTATCCTAGGGTCGTCTCTCTCTCTCACTTGCAGTTAAAACAAACAATGAGGGCTATATGCACCCGAGAACAAGGGTTCTTTTTATTCCAATTAATTAGATCGACCTGCTCAATTCAGTCCCAATTTTAGAGTTAGGTTATCACTTGAATTTTATGTGAACACACAAGCACGTCTACCGTTCAGTCTCAATTTCCTTTTAACCTTAAGTTGTAAAACAAGAAGGGAATCGGAAATCAGAATGCAAACGAGAAACTATGATGCATGCTCAGAAGAAGGTATACTTACAGTGAATCCCAGCACTCTTCATACGTTATGCAGAACAGAATTTATAAATATTACACTAAATGCATGCAGATCGAGAAAACCGCACCTAAACAATATACTATTAGCGGGGAAGAATTGATTGAATTTGAGCTAAGTAGTACGTGTGTCTATGTGCGTCTCATTATGAATCTTATAAGATATGTGAATCTTCTAAGATAAGTGTGGCCTAAATTACGATGGGCACAAACAAATTTGATTCTAGACTACCGTGTGCCTAATCCTTAATTTCGCCACTCAAGTCAAGCCCCACCCTCGCCGGAGAGTGAAACAGGCTCGACATATCACAAATAATGTCTAAGTCTTTTTACATGCGCGAGCTCTCAAACAAGAGCCGCTAGAAATGAGCAACTACCTAAATAATTACAATAATTTACAAAATTCTCTCAAAAATAAATTGCTTTATCCTCGCACTTCAGCAGTCGGCGCTCCTCGCATCCGTCGACCTCCGATGCACTCCAAGTCCACCGGGCCCTCGCAAGGAAACAAAGATTTATATTAGAGAGATAAACAACAAGATATATACAAAAATATGAAGAGAAATAATTGCAAAAAAAATGGAATAAATACAAGTGGCTCGGGGGTCAGACTACCCGAGTAAATGAAAAGCTAAATCTAAATTTTTAAACTAATCCCTAAGCCGTTTGCCTCCCCGGCAACGGAGCCATCTGACGGGTCGCTAAATACGATAATTAATTCGATCACGTTGTAGCATGTGTACTTAGCGATTCGGTCAGAACCGAGAGAAGATCTCCATGAAGAGTGTCTCGGCTTTAATTTATATCCCGGGCAAGTCCGGGGTCGAACTCAGGGAGGCAAAGGAACAACTTGGGATTAATTTGCAAATTTAGGTCTAGATATCCAATGCGGTTTTTTTATATTTTTTAATGCAAATAGGATGCCAAAATGCACAATGCAAGTGAACTAATATACTAAGAAAGCATACAACTTAGCCAAATTAAGTTTAATGTCAAATCAGTTCAATTCAGCCAAATTATATTTTTCCTAGAATACTAATCTAGAGATGAACACAAAACACATTTTTTTGGAATTTTAGGGGTTAAAATGCAACAACTAAAAATGCATACTTTTTATGGGTTTTTTTCGCAATTTTTCACACAAACAGTAATAAAAAATTATGAAAAATTTACTGGAACTAAAACATGATGCAAGGAAGCTATAATAATTTTTTTGGAATTTCTTGACAAGTTACGAAGTTTTTATGATTTTTTTAGTGAAAATAGAGTGACAGTGAGTAAATAATTCCTATTAAATCCACGTTATCAAATTAATCCAAGAGCAAATTATCTCAAGTAGATATTTAGATGAGCAATCCAGGAAAGTTGAAATTTCGTAAAAATGATTTACGTGGAATTAATTAAAAATCAAATACTAAATTCACTCTACAAATTATTTCAGGCACAAGACATCTCCATTTTGAATGAAATTTGGACAGAAAATTCATCACATTTCAAGGCATCATTCTTAATTTTTGTGGATTTTTTGGAGCAACCGTGTGTGAGGTATAATTTTAAGAGTCCAAATTGGGTAAAATATGCAAAGTTTCAGTTAATCATTTTTAATTAATTACCCATGTAACATAAAAATACAAATAAATACTCAAAACGTACACAATTAGTTGCTCAACACAGTGGTATTTTTCATTGAATAAAAAGATGCCAAAAAGAGGTCCAAATTAATGCATGAACACAGGGGTCTTTGTGCAAAATCAGAAAACTATATTTACATCAAAAACATGTACAAGGACTATTCTGTAATTACAAAAACTTGAAAGAAAAGACTTGCAATTTTTACAAATAAAATAATAAAACAAATGACCTTCTTCTTCCTCCTTGGTACCGATGGGAACCCAAAAGGGGAAGTCGGCGGTGGTGGCGACTCCGCGCGGGGATGCGCGCGGCCGTGGGCGCGGAGGTGCGCGGCGCACGGGTGGCTTCTTGGACGGAGGTGGGTGGCGCGGGGAAAGGTTGTGGCGGCCGCTTGGGGCGAGGGCGGCACGGGTCGCTGTGGTTTGAGGAGGTGGCAGCGCGGGTCGCTGGGCGGCCGAGGGCGCCGCTAGGCCGCGGCGGCGAGCGGAGGTGGGGCGGCGCCGGCGGTGATGGCCGCTAAAGGAGGCGGCAAGCGGCGGCCGGTGGGTGCGGAGATGCGCGGGGAAAGGTTGGGGGCGGCGGCGTTGGAGCTGCCCCCCACCCTTATTTTTTTTTTTTGATTTTTTTTTGAAATTTTTTTACTGTGATTTTTTTTAGTTTTTCTGCTGTAATAAAACAAAAGGGTTTTTTTCGTTTTAACTTTTTTTATATTTTTTTATTTTTTTTAAACAGGAAACAAATAAAAGAAAAAGAAAGATGGTGTTGTTATGAAAGGGGTATGATGAGGATGGTGGTAATATGATGAAGATGGTGATGATGAAATGATGTGATCGTAATATAAAAATGGTGGTGTTGACCAAGACAAAAAGAAAACAAAATATTAGATAAAAAAATGAAATAACTAGAGAAATGAGAAGAAATAACTTACCTGGTGTTCGCCGGATTTGCGGAGCAGCTACGCTAGACTCCTGTTGTCGCCTCGATCCGATTGGCGAAATCAAAATCGAAGAGGCTATGCGAGCTCGACGGGGAACTCGTGACGCGAAGCGGAGCTCCGCGGATCTCACCTGAAGGAGGTCGTCGCTTGAGGACGATGCTTCGCCGCTGTCACCAACAAAACACTCCAAGCTCTCTCCTTATTCTATAAGAATGGTGGAGTTGAATTAGAAGTTAGAAAATATGGTGGAGTAATGGAGTTGAATGGTGGTTATTGTAGAGAATGTAAAATAATTAAATAAATAAAATGAAATAAAGTAGGCTACTTTAAATACAACAAAATAAAGAAGGAAAAAATAATGGTGAATTTACAAGTGAATACAACACACTATGTATATATTTTTTTTGTCTTTTTAATAAGAGATATTTACAACGGAAAAATACAATAAAATAATATAAATAAAATACAACACAAACATGGTTTTTTTGTATTTTTAAAAATTAATAAAGGTAAGATAAAAAATGAACAAAGAATGAATATATACATGGTATACAATGTACATCTAGGTCCCAAAACCCAACTTTTGCAAATGAGCTCCGATTTTAATGAAACCACTTCCGTTGGATAGATAATTTTCTAACTTGAACTTTAAAAGTGAGTTTGGTGAATTTTTAGTTCGTACGGAGCGGGAATTTAGCTTGGAAGTTGGTCTTTACAGCTTTTTCCCATTGGGATCTAGGAGCATTTATTTAAGGTAAAATTTGTTTTGTATTTTTGTATTTTTATATACATTATTATGAACAAGTTAGAGAAAGAATCAGCCAAAAAGGAGTTGAAATGAAATTATTAAAAATCCATGAAGTTTTGGGCTATATACAAGTATAAAACTCCTTTGATTTTGCGGCTTCTTTTTTTTATTGTTAATTTATTTTGTACAATCTTATATACAGTAATTAGTGAGTTTTATTTGCAAGAGGTGTTTTGTTAATTTATGAATTCTATGGACATTTATTTGGAAATTTACTCATGGATTTTGCTAAAATCAAGATATTAAGATGATGAATCGTGGATTCATCATTCCTGCACATGCGAGTATTGTGGTGCTTTGTTCTGGTTAGAAGAAAGTCTGGATAAGGGGAAAAAACAAACCTGTTTTCACATTGTGTTGTGGTAAGGGGAAAATAAAATTGGGATTATTGCCTCCAACCCCTGATTATCTTGAGTTGTTACTTAGTAATAAAAAGGGGATTTCAAGTACAAAATTTAAAAAAAGACATTAGAGTATACAATTCATTGTTTGCTTTTACTTCTATGGGTGCAAAGATTGATCATAGCATTAACAAGAGACCTGGACCCTATATTTTCCATATTAATGGTTAGAATTATCATCATATTGGTTCTCTTTTGCCAGAAGAAGGAAAAAATCCTAGATTCTCCCAATTGTACATTTTTGATACTGAAAATGTAGTCTTAAATAGGATGAAAGCATTGAGTGGAGTTGATAATATAGAAGATTTAGATAGTAATGTGGTTGAAGGATTAATGAAAATGTTAGATGAAACAAATTCTATAGTAAAGGCTTTTAGAACTATGAGAGCACGAACAAATGATTCATCTAATGAACGAATACAGTTAAGATTAAATGTTGTTAGAAGTAAGAGTAATCCAACATATAGTATTCCAATGGTTAACATGCAAACCTTTCACATCGAAAAAAATCACAAGGAGAAGATGATCTTGTCTTAATAGTTATATCACCCAATATTTGATAATCAATGTTTTTGAATGAAAAATGAAAATAAGCTACATCAAAAGAAATGCTATACAAGAATGACAAATAAAAAATTACCATTATTTAATTAACAGTAATCTGATAACCATCATCATCATCAGGTTGGAATTGATTATCCACTTCGATATCATAATGGTCCCCTGAAATAATTTATTCCAGAATGGCCCATCCACAATTCTTATTATCCGGATGAAAAAAACTTGATTCACTTGACATGTTAGAACAAACGACTCTTTATTACAAAGAGTCATTCGAATCTTTTTGAACTTTATATAATTATGTCAAGGATCTAAATTATATCCAGTATCTTTAAATACATTAGACCAATCACATTTAAACAATATAATCCAACGATAATGGTCAAAAGAGATCTATGTAGATTACATCATTTTTAAAACCCAATCTCTGGTGATGATGTTTTGTAATGTAATGCTTGAGAAGAATTGTGTATTTAATATGATGGTTTTTTTACATATATAAAATGTTTATTTTTTGAAGTTCTTTCAAAATAAGTTTTATAAGATATAGCATCATGTTACCGACTCGAAGCACAGGTATGAACACTAGTTTAAAATGAGCTATCACTTTAAAATGACGGTTTTTTAAATTTCGGTATATTTTTAAAAGAGAAAAGAAAATTGTGTCCATGGCGACAGACAATTGTGTGTTTCCATGGGTAAAAAATGTAGTATTTTTAATTAAAATATAAATCAAATCAGTTGATCTTAATATATACTATAAACTGAAGATTGTATAAAAATTTCAAGTCATTTGGATGATGCTGGATTCATTTGTCAGAGTCGTTGATTGTTTATTATTGATGGATTATGTTCACACTACGAATTGGGCATTTAAAACTTAGTAGGCACACAATGTTGTGTGTGCCCATGGGCACATACTCCTTGTCCTCTTTTTAAAATTGATATTTATCATGTTCCTTTTTTACTTTGATTATGGACTCGAGGTGAAGATTAGAGACTATACCATTTAGAAGAAAGATTCTTTTAGATACTTGGATATATTCTATAACAGGATGGAAAAATTGATGGAGATATTACTCATACAATAAATGCAGGTTGGGTAAAGTAGAGGAACCTCTACTATTATTTGCGATAAGAAAATTCTTTTGAAAAATAAAGGAAAGTATTACAAAGCAGTCGTGAGACTTGCTATGCTCTATGGATCAGAATGTTAGCCTGTGAAACATAGACATGTGCAGAGAATGACAATATTGGAAATGAAAATGCTAAAGTGGATGTGTGGTCGTAGATGAAAAGATTGGATTCAGAATTATGCAATCAGAATGAGCGCTGGTGTAATTGTGATAGGAGATAAGATGAGAGAAAATCACTTAAGATGGTTTGATCATTTGCAAAGGAGGTTGGTTGATGCATCAGGTAGAAGATGTGGGATTTAAGATGTTGAGCATGTTAAGAGAGGGTGAAGAAGACCCAAGAAGTGTTGGATTCGAAAGCTCAATAATGACCTAAAATAGATCTTAATGGAAGCGAATAATCCATATAGTTGTTTGCACTTAATTGTGGGAAAAGGATTTGTTGTTGTATGCCATCAAGAGTGTCCAAAATATCTATGTGAGCAGGTACTTAACTTGATTGGTATATTTCACTTTTGTATATTTGTTTTAAAATGTTTAGGTCATGTAGCTTTACCTCTTAAAAAAATCCATGTGAAAAAGCGGATATCCGGTTGGAAGTTCTGTGTTAATTCAAATGTATTTTTACTCCATGGCCTCTATATTTTTTGTCAACTATGTGACAACCCATGTATTCTTCGTATTTATCCCATAATCCTTGCAAAATTGCTAACTCTTACACCACAATGTCATGGTTAACTATTGCAATGTTTGTGGTGTAAGAAAGAGTAAGTTTGTAGGGTTTGTGGAATAAATATGAAGAATGCATGGGTTGTTGCCCATTTGAAAGATTTATAAGGATCGCTGAGAAAAAAACCTTAATTCAAAAGGATGCAGATTGCTACCTATTAATATGGATATAAATTTCCAGTATTCTCTTATGTTTTAAAATATGAATACTTATAAGGACACACACATCGATGAATCGATGAATATGAATAACGTGTAGTCATATTCTTAAAGGTGGATACTTATGAAAATGAATGTAAATTTTGATAATAGCAGAAATAATATATAGATTCTCTTGTGAAAATGTACTGAATAGGTAGTAACATCTCAAACACAGTTCCACATCTAATACTCGTAAAGTGTGGGAGAGGATTACATGTGGTAGAGATAACTACTTGATAACTTGGCTTAAATATTTTAGGAGGTTATCAATGGCTCCAGTTGAGCCTTAGGCCAACAAGTTGTTATGACTCAGATTTCCTCGATAACGGCTTGGCTCTAGATCTGGGACATTCTAAATGATGTCAAAGAGGATTCCCTCTAATATTGGAAAGGAACCCCAGATGTAGAGACACATATACTCTTACAGATAAGAGGAAAAGGCTACATGCAACATGTATGCACTATTATTGAGAATAAGTGAAAGGCCATATTACAATAAGGACATTGTGAATATAAATGGAAAAGGTTGTAAATCAAAACAAAGTCCCACATCTAATACTTACAAAGTATGAGAGTGAGATATTACTATTTAGCAACTTCGACTTGCACATTTCGGGTGGTTGTAGTGGGTACAATCGAGTTCACACCCAACGAGTTATTAGGATAACTTTTCGACAATACCTCGGGTTTGTACTCGAGACACTATAAATTGTTATAACACCAAAAACATAATCCAACAAATAATACTTACAAAGCGTGAGAATGAGTTGTAAGAGTTTGAAAATTAGTACTGGACAATTAGAGTTTATGCATTTTGAGTAGTTGTCGATGGGTTTGATTGAATCTTAGCCCAACAATTAATCAGGGTAGGTTTTCCTCAATAATGTTTCGGATCTAGACTCGTGAGTTTACAATGGTATCATAATGGATTCCATCTGATAGTGGAAATGCTACTTGAAAGACGGAGCCGCTCTATAAAGAAATACGAGGAAAAGACTACGTAAAGCATGTAGATTTCAGTGCATCCGTAAATTTCAACTATGAAATTAACAAAAAAAATAGTTGAAGGAAGATAATAAAATGGGTTATATGATATAATGAGATAGGGGAGAAAGAATTGGAATAACATGATGATAAGGAAAGAAGAAGGCCATGAAAGCACGAGAGAGAAAACACAAATCTCTACCTGAGACGTGGAAATGGTGGGCCCAAACTCAAGTTTTGACATTCAAACACGTTAAGCTCTTATTTAGATGTCGCATAACATCTATTCAACTCGGGATAAAGGAATTTTAGGTCAAGGTAAACTATGTTTGAGATAAGTAAATATCATTCGTTTTATATCTATCTACATTATTGGATTTTTTTTTGCAGTTGTTTCCTTCTTAGTTCCTTTCTTTTTTGCAATATCAGTTGTGTCCTTATTTTTTAGGCATTTAACAATTGTGCCCCTCGGATTAATTTTACCGTTAGTGAGATAAGACGAACCATAGTCTATACAAACTAAAGTCTGATTTCGTAAAAAAAATTTACAATTGTGTCCCTATAATTTTAAAAAAAGTCGCATCCATATCCCTCTATTTTCCCAATTACTGGTGTACCCCTGAGATAACGTCCATTTGGGAGGAGAACGGACAATAACTAATATGAGAGGTATAACTATTAATTGTCTATGATTGTAGGAGCACAAGCAAAAATGAGATACGTAGCTGGCATTGTAGAATCTAAGGGAGCATTTGGTTCGAAAATAAGAATGAATAAAGATAGGGAATAAGGAGAATAATGATATATTCTTTGTTCGTTTGGAAAGATAGGAATAAGGTCTAATAAGGACAGGGTAAGGTGGAATAAAGATATGAATAAGAGTGGAATAAAGTAAAATAATAGAATGTTAAGTGAAGTAGCCATACTCTTGAGAATTACGGGAAGAATTGAACCCTTATATCAATGCTTATTTTCGAAACTAACCTAGAATTGAGAGCGTAAGAAAACTATATTATTTATCTATGATTTATCTTGAATCAGCCGAATGCACAGAAAGGAAAAGAGATCAAATGGGGGCAGCTCTGCACAGCCGTGAGACGGGGTGTGGCATGGACGTAGCGGGGCCCACCGAGCACGTCGCTCTGTCTTCTGTGGAGTCGAAGTTGAGAAAAGAACCACTCCAGTGCAGCACGTGCGTCACACCTGATCGCCGTACCATATCTGACCATTTAATTACCGTATTTTATTATTATTGGGTAAATTTGAAAGACCGTCTCAAAGTTTGACGGTAGATGCCATACAAACTTATTTGACAAATTGGGTACTGAAATTGAGAAATGATTGGTTATATCTTGTCATTTATATCTTTAGGTCATGTTCGTTTCGAGAATAAATACTGAAATAAGGGGTCAATTTTTCTACCGATGCGGTTCTCAAGAGTACTGTTATTCTCATCTACATCTTATTATTTCACATTATTCTACCTTTATTCCTATTTTTATTCTACCTTATTTATCATTATTTCACTTTATTCTCCTTATTCATATATTTCCAGCTGAACAGATAATGCACCCTTATTCTCCTTATTCCTCATCTTTATTCCTACCTATTCTTGGACCAAACACCCACTTAGGGTGCGTTTCGTTAGCGGGTTAAGACGGGTTAAACTGGTAGGGGTAACCTATTTTTGGGTTTTGGTGATTGGATAGAGGGTTAAACTGGGGGTGGGTTAGAAGTGGTATTGTTGTGATATGACTGTATTGGAGTTTGAAAAAGTGAGTAATTATTTTGATGTGATTACATTGAAGTTTGAAAAAGTGAGTAGAAATGGAGTAGTTTATAATTTTTATATGATATGATGGTATAATATATTATTTTTTGATTAGATTGATGATGTAAAATTGATTTATTTAATTTTTTAAAAAAAGAATAAAGTGGGGCCCACATGAGAGAGAGCGAGGGTGGGTTAAGGGGGGTAAACTCCCGAAAAGGGAATTTAACCCCCCAAGGTAGCGTTCTCTCACTTGGGGGGTTAAACTGAGTTTACCCCATTAATCTACCCTCCCTCTCTCTCAAGTGGGCCTTACTTATTCTTTTTTAAAAAAATAAATAAATCCTTTTTACATCATTAATAATATCAAAAAATAATATATTATACCATCATATTATATAAAAATTATAAACTACTCCATTTCTACTCATTTTCCCAAACTTCAATGCAATCGCATCACAATAACTACTCACTTTTTCAAACTTCAGTAGAGTCATCACAAAAATACCACTTCTAACACACCCCCAGTTTAACCATCTATCCAAACACCAAAACTAAAAAACGGGTTACCCTCTACCCGTTTAACCCGCCTTAACCGCGTACCAAACACACCCTTAGTGCTGTCCCTGAAAGCTCCAATAGATGTTATATTATTATTATTATTATTATTATTATTATTATTATTATTATTATTATTATTATAGCACTATGAACAATACTTAAAGACATCATTTATAAAAACCACGAATTACATAAATCATACTTGTAAAGTTAATTTTATCCTTTCGTTACAATAATGTCATATCCATTATAACAATAATAACGCTACCAAAGACACACAGTTAACATGCTACCGTCTATTGTAGTGGTAAAACTAGGGTGCCATTCAAGATTTTTTTGTGCTATTTTCTATAACGCTTGTGGGGATTTAGACTACTCAATAACAATATATTTTCATTCAATTTTTTATGTAAAACAAATATTTATAACATGTTCATGGATCTGTTTAATGAATGACATAGAAGTCTCGAATTGAGTCGGAAGTTGAATGAATACTTATTGTTATTAGACAATCTAAATTCTCCTCTTTGTTACTGAAAATACCATAAAAATTAAAAAATAGGGGAAGTCAACTTGGGTCCCTCAATAGCAGCCCCATTTTACCTTATTATAATCTTGAACTATGCAAATCATTCTGTAAAATTAATTTTATGAATTTAACGAAAATTACGAGGTCGTTGGAAATTAAATAGTATAGAAATTAATGTCCCAAAATGTCAATCTTTTATTGGAAATACTATCATATTAACCACTAATTTAATATTTTACTTTGCGAATTTATTTAAATTATTTATAAATAAATTTTCACTCCCCATGGTGTATGGGTAAAAATCAATAAGTACTTAACTTTTTTTTGTATGTGTCAGTTTAATACTCCACATTTCTCTATGTAGTAAAAAAGATCACTCCATATCATAAGACCTTACATGCAAAGAACCACACTCATCATAATATTATGCCCAATTCCTTCAAATCATTAGAGACAATTTACTCCCTTACACTAGATTAGGATCCTTAGTGGGGTAGTCTTATCATAAAAAAGCTCTTCAAATAAGTTATAAGCGAAGCACTTGGTGTAAGTAATGACACTTTTGTTATCTAAACAAAAGCATTATACTGAAATAAAGTTGTTATTCATTGGGGGTTTAACCTTCTCCATTTAGATGAAAAATAATTCCGGAATGAGGAAATTCTACATCGAAATAAGCACCTATGAGATACAATGTTATATCATAGTCATATTCACATGGTGAATTCAAGATTCATCTCTCTCTTTTTCATCTCACAAAATACATGGAAATAATTGAATCCATTTTTTACAAAAAAAAATAGGGTAAATTACAAAAAAAGAACTGAACTTTACATGGATTCCCAATATAGGGATTAATTTTTGATTTGTAACAAATAGGGGACTCATCTTTGATTTAACAGAGGATGCCCCAACGACGTTAATGAGTGACTCGATTTGTGATGTATATGGATGAATATACCCTTATCCTCAATGGCTTCTTCTTCTCCTTTCCCTCCCGAATTCCTCTCCCTCCTTCGCTCCGTGCGCGCGCAATTGGCTCCCACTTCCCTCCATCTGCTCGCCATTCGCATTCTCACGGCTACTCCGATCTGCTCCTCCGTAGCCCCTTCTCTCTCTCTCTCTCTCTCTCTCTCTCTCTCTCTCTCTCTCTCTCTCTCTCTCTCTCTCTCTCTCTCTCGCTTCTCGACACCGTATTCCGCCTCCTTGTTGGCTGTGATAACGGCAAGTGCCTCCTTCCTTGTTTCGGTAACGGACGGGGGTTGTGCTTTTGATGGACAGGGGTCGAGTGATGTTCTAAGGTTCCACTCTTTGGAGAAAAAACTCGCCGACTCCCCCACATGCCCCCTCCCACCTGCCTCCCTCTCCTCCCGCACCCGCATGCGAGATACAACATCCTCCTCTCCCGCGCCTCCCCCGCCCCGTGCTTCCGTTCCGGCTCCGGCAAGCTCCAGCTGCTCCGGCTCCCGCGCATGCCCCCTCCCCACGCGCGCCTGCACCTGCGACACCCCCGCGTTGCCTGCACCTGCAACACCCCTCCCCCACGCCGCCTGCAACTGCAACCCCACCTCCACCGCTCCCCCACGTGCCCCTAATCCCCCAGTGCATGCGCCTGCACCTGCAACCCCTTCTAGCAAGCCATGCCGGTCCACCTCAACCTACAACCCCTTGCTGGTCATCTTGCCCCGTCCTTCCATCCTAGTACTCCCACGCCGGAGGGTTGAGCATGTTGCCGTGACAGAAGCCTAGAGGGCCATCTCAGCCATCCATAGTGAGGGGAAGGAGAAGAGGTCACAGGGTGCTCATCACCGGGGGTAATTTCGTCAAGTAAAATTATGGATTGAGCTGCATGTTGACGGCGTCGGGGACTGGAATGTTAAGTTAAAGTTTGGTCCCCTGTTTGTTACAAATTAAAAATTAGTCCCTAAATTGGGAATCCATGTAAAGGTCGGTCTCTTTTTTGTAATTTATCCTAAAAAATATTCAAAAATATAAGAACACAAAATTACCACTAATGACAAAATAAAAAGAATAAATGAAAAACATATGAGGAAAAGGATGTATACATGTACATAGCTATAGACTGACAAATGTAATATATATGGGTTAAATGGGGCTGCCCTCTGGGGGAGCTAACTTGGTTGCCCCCGCACCATTTCATCATTATATCCCTATATTATGTTATTCAAATTTCGTGCGAAACAGATACTCCTACAGCCTCCATCCAGACAGTCGTTTTTAACAGTAACAGAATTGTTAAAAATGACCCTTCTAGATGGAGGTTATAGGAATCTCGATTTCACGTGAAATTTGAATGACCTAATATAGGTATATATTGATAAAAATCCATGGAAAAAATTTTCAAAAAAAAATAAAAAAACCGGGCAAAATAGTACGTGGGGAGCCAAGTTAGCTCATCCCATGGAGACAGTCCCATTTTACCCTGTATATATTAAAAATTGATTAGGACATATTGTGAAAATAGAAAAATAGCCGCAAATCATGTAGAGACCTGCTTAGACATTAAATCTTTTTCTTTAGAATTTAGCTCAACTCCTGTAAATCTCATTTTTTTGAAAGCTATTTAATCGAAATGTCTATGAGCTTGTTCGGTTGGTGGTTACCACCCAATTTGGGCGAATTACCCCCCAAAACACATATTCCTAATCCACTAGTGAGGTCCACTCTCTTCCCATCAAAAAAATTATATATTATACCATCATATCATCTAAAAATCATAAAATACTCAACTTCTACTCGCTATTCCAAACTTCAATACAATCACATCATAACAACTACCATTTTTTTCAAATTTCAATACAATCATATCATAATAACTACCAACTTTTTCAAATTTCCATACAATCACATCACACAAACCCTCTCAGCCCTTAACCCACCAACCAAACACACAAACACAAAAACAGGTTATCATCTCCCGGATAACCCATTAACCAAACACACTCTATGTGAATCGCTATATTGATACTAGAAACTATTGAAATTTTAATATTTTTTCAATAACTTTCGTATTGCCATTAGTAACCGAACTCATCAGTAACTTTCGTATTGCCATCAGTAACTGTAACGAACCCGATCGTCCGAGAATGATGCGGAAGCGAGAAACTCGGCGGACATCTCGGGAACGTTACTCATAGCATCAAACATAGCATAAAAGAGCAGTGAAGAACCCACAAAAAAAACTTTTCTATAATCATAATAAGGTCACAATTCCAGGAGTTCTTTAATCAAAGATAAATAAACTAGACGAAATCGTATCCACGATTTCCTTATTCCAGTGGGCATAAAAGACATCCTCCCAAGCAAACTCGCAGTAGTTCTATACCGATCCTACTTCTCGAAGACTGGATCGGCTCCCTTAAAGCGCTAATGGTCTAATCCTCACGTTCTCCTTAAAAAGTTAGCAAAACATGTTATGAGCATAAAGCTCAGTATGTGCCGAGTTGGGGTCTAGCCGGCTAGCGTAGAAAACAAGTCTCAAAAGCCATTATCATATAAATCATAATCCACTTATTTAATGCATATAACTAAATTTCTTCATAACCATGAATGACATAACATATTTGCACATATACCCCTAAGTTTTACCATATTTGCATGTATGCCCATAATATTCACACAAATTGCATATATGCACTTTACCATAATATAATTGCAAATGTACCCTTAAAATTACCATAAATGACACATGCGCACATACCATTGACATAAATTGCATACATGTCCATAACATTAACATAGGTTTCATACTTGCACTTAACTTTAACGGAACTTACACATAAGTCCATAACAGTAGCATAATTGCATATATGCACATAACATTATCATATATTGCACATATGTCCATGACATTTTTCATATTTAGAGTGGTCTTGATTGTTACTTCTTATGCGGCTTTGATGGCTTTGATGGCTTACCGCCGGCACAAGCGGTCCATAAACAATACATAACATGACAGTGTAGCTACAACTGTAGAGGACTTATCTTTTGCCTCACGCCCCCGGAAGGCGTTGGCCCTTTAGGCCCTTACGACCCCTTAGTTCGAGTCGGTGCCAAGATCTTGATTAAAAAAATTTAGATGGTTATTTAACAGTAGTGGCTCATTTTATCAAGTTGTTTTTCCTTTTTCCTTTTATCCTGATACAATATGAAGATCGCATATCGATAATACTGTAGAGAATCAAACAAATCTTGATGTATATTGCTAAATTGATACTATATAAGTTTATGTACCCAATAATTATAGCATGCAGTTTACGGGATCATAATGCGCTAAAAAAGAACGAAAGTTTCATACATATGAACACATTAATTTATTATTTTTATATAAAAAAAATTAATTCTTAACAATAATACGATATGGAGCATGTCTATGTCAAGTTGACCATCATTTTTTTCCAGTAGCTTTATTACAACCGTAGATGCCTTAGATTTGAATGGGATATTTGTCAATATTGTTATTCCCAGCATGCCATTAAGTAGAGAACACGGATGGGATTTTCTTCTATTTTTTTAATCATTGATCATGTAGACTGTATCCTATTAAAGTCTGATCTAACTTATAATTAAAACCATCAAAGTAATTTCCACGACATTTATGTCATGCAACTGAATTTATGAAGAAAATATGTTATTTGAGTATACGTGTGTAATTTTAAAGGATAAGCAAATCATTATATAATATCAATAACATCTAATGAATGAGAAGAGAAAGGAAAATCATGCAAATGCACTATTCGACCCTTTTTTCTTCTAATTTTCCTTTCCATTAACAATATAGAATAAAAATCTAACTACGAATCTCAACGTGTGTTGATAATGAATGAAACTTTTGTTGCAAGCACTCCTCAAAATCATTGTATCGTATTTCTAACTAGGGCTCTACACATACATCTATAATTCTTAATTCTAAACCAAGGATTAACACAAAACGTCAGTTAACAATCCTATGTGTTCGACACATACCTTGTCGACGATAGAAATTCGTCGACCAAGACTCCGTCAAATCCGGATCGTTCCCGGCCACGTCGATCTCTTCTCCGATTTCGCCGGAATGAGTCTTCGACGTTGACATAGAAGGTTGTCGTTGCCGGATTCGAAATGCGACCAATATTGTTGCCGAACTCTCTCTCTCTCTCTCACGTAAGGGGAGATGATGAGAACTGATAGGAGTCTCATGTATTTATAGGTATCAATAATGAGATAAATAACAATTTAATTAAAGGATAATTGTGATAATTAGGAAGGGTTGTTTCTAATTTGTTATCTCTTTAATAATAATAATATAAATTTTATTATCGTCTTAATTAGTTACGACTATTTTTACAAACCCGATCCGTTACAGTAACACTTAATGTCAGTAATACTGAGCGCGACAGTAACACTTTATATCAGTAACTTTCGTATTGTCATCAGTAACTTTGAATCAATTCTAAGTAAGGGAAGTAATTTAATCAGTAATATTGGTTCGCACTTACTTGTAACCTTATACAAGTTATTAGATCTATGATATTACTTACTAAAGCTTCGATATATATTACTGAAGCTTATAATTTTTATTACTGAAGCTACTGAAGGTTTATCTCATCTTTAATGGGCACATGTTCCATTAGATAAAACTTATTTTTATATATTGGATATCTATGTAAATCACACCATCTGGTTCTTTTGCCTGGATATTTAATTGTGTCTCCAACACATGTATCTATCTAAACAAAATCAACCATTATAAAAAAAAACTAACAGATATTCGCAAAGTCAATGTCTTAACCGGGCATTTTCTAATTTTCAAAATTCGGGCAATTTATTCATACATCAGTTAGGCAAATAATTCCAAATGTCCGGAGACATTCTAAAATTAACAACTAATAGAATTTTGTTTCGAATTAAAGAAGAAGAGAAGAAGTTGCTCGCCACGTTGCTGGATAATTATCTGGTGGCGCGATACACCACAACAAGGATCGCCGACGAGGAGTTTAATTAACCTGATCCAACAACAGTTGAGGAACAAAAGTGTCCGACGACCGCGAGTTGATCGTAGGGCATGCACAGCGAGGCGGTGCCGCAGGGTAGTTGTGCATCGCGACGAGCTGGTAAGAATGGCAGTCATGTGGTGGTTTCGGTGCTCAGAAACTTGTTACGATTGCCATTGGTCCTTGAAGTGGTGATGAGATCGCCTGACAATTCTGTTCTTTATATTTAAGTCGCAACGGACTTGATGTCATTCAGATTGACTCATCGGGTGATGGATCGACGGGTCCCATTCGAAGGGGCACTGATTTTAACTGCTGGCTTATTTCAGTAGGTAGGGAGCTCACGGATGCACGTAGGAAATTAGGGGCTTCTTTGGTAATTGGGTTAGGTTGGGATAGTCTCATGTGAATAGTAATTGTTTGGGTGGTAAGGAGAGTTGGAGTCGTTCGAAATGATAAATGTGATGTGATGTTATGTTGATTATGCGTTACATTAAATTTTTTATTTGAACGTATTTAAAAATATTATAACAGAGAAATTGTGAGATCCATAGTACTAATTTCAACCCAAGAATACTGGGGGGCCTGTTTGGTTGCTGGGTTGGACTGGGTTGGGTTGGGCTGGGTTGGGATGGGTGAATAGTAATCTGTGAGGAGGAAGTACCCTTGTGAATAGTAACCAGGGTTAGGCCAACCCAGTCCAACCCAGTAACCAAACAAGGGTTCGTTTGGTTCAAGGGGTAGTGAGGGTTGGGTTGAGTTATTAGGTGTTTGGTGATGGGGGTGTCCAGATTGGACACGGGCTCCTTAAGTTTCAAACCAAGCTGTCTGACACAGGGTTTGCAACTTGAAGGAAATGGCCGCATTAAAGGGATGCAGTGCTGCAGCTTTACTTTCTGCCATTGAGAAAAGCCATGATTCCTGACAATATAGCTCCCTGTAGATGCCTTCCATACACAAGCGAGGCGCGCCTCCAGACATGTCGTAGGCCCTCGTCAACCAAGAGCTGTTGACGATCTAGGTCTTCACGTTACGCCCTTCATCAGCCTCGAAGCCGATCGTGGCAACTCCATGGAAAGCTTGTTTGAGTTGTGCTCTTCACCCACTCCACGCGACCAGCGATCACCATCTTCAACAGGACAGCAACCGACGAGGATGCAGGGGCGCACTTCCTCACGTGAGTCCACCGCTCCCTCCCGCTCCCCTATGCCACTGAGGGGAGGGAGGAGAATATTGAAGGCAGAGGAAATCTTTGCCTATAAATTGTGTGCGACGGTGATCTATGCTTTACAGGCGTTAGTCCACACCGGTATCTCCATCAGTGTGAAGGACCTACGGGCATCAGGCTGTTACTTGGAAGGTATGCCATCCATGGTCAAGCTTCTCGTCGGTAATAGTTGTATTGTTGCAAATGTTCAACCTTATATTGCATTCTCATGTAGACGAAGCATATCTATTAACAACACTTTTATGTGGTAATCACAAATTTCCATTTCCCCCCATTTGAAGCCACATTTGATGCGCAAAGATACACGTATGTATTTAAACTAGTTTACAGTCAGTTGAAAAACCTCTTACCTTCC
This sequence comes from Ottelia alismoides, assembly GCA_037367405.1. Taxonomy (NCBI): domain Eukaryota; kingdom Viridiplantae; phylum Streptophyta; class Magnoliopsida; order Alismatales; family Hydrocharitaceae; genus Ottelia; species Ottelia alismoides. The sequence goes on along the minus strand of JAZKJV010010989.1, from coordinate 140,374 downwards.
AAAATATTGGGCTTGCACCTACAGAAAACTTCTGGCTTTTAATTCTGCAAGTCAAGTTCTAAATAAAGTTGTTTTCACCTTCCATTAAAATCGACTTTGCCAATACTGCCTTGTCTGTGATATACGATACTCGATCGTAGCCAAACCATACCCTGTATTTTATTTTCGACTAGAGCACTTTCCATGTAGGATAGAATCATCTTGGGATTACAGACCAGTTATTCCAACTATGGTAGAATTTAAGCGCAGCAGAAGCTAGACCCATCATAATGTTGAAAGTACTAAATACATTAGAATTTGAAAATACACTTGTCAAGTAATGGAAGAGCAGACAAGCATTGGTTTGTCCAACTGAAGTTAACTATGTAATAGCAGTTAACAAAGTTGGATTTTTTGGGCTCATATGAGCATTTTAGTTGGACTTTTTTAGTGGTAGACATACCATGTTCTGGTGCTTTATGGAGATGAATTAGCATCAATAGTATGATGCTTTATTTGGGGGAACCACCAAGATATTCTGCAGCTTTATGTGCCACTTTTACCATGATATGTTGCGGTCTATTAGACTATTACTGTTGATTTATGAGGCTTGATTACCTTGACATGCCATGTACTCTCAACTTTTTGCTTACTTCAAAGTTTTTGTTTACCATGATCAATTGCTTTTGGGGTGAATTACCATGACTATTTTAGTGGTAGACATAGTGTCTTCCTTTATGGGGTCATATGAGCATGATATGTCCTGAACTATCAAGGTTTTGTGTTACTTTCAAGTTTTTGAATACCATTTTCTGGTGCTTTTTGGAGATGAATTAGCATCAATATTATGTTGCTTTATTTGGGGGAACCACCAAGATATTCTGCAGATTTATGTGCCTTTTTACCATGATATGGTGCGGTCTGTTACACTATTTCTGTTAATTTATGGGGTTTGATTACCTTGATATATTTTGCACTTTCAAGTTTTTGCTTACTTCAAAGTTTTTGTCTACCATAATATGGGGCTTTTGGAGGGTGAATTACCATGACATGTCATGCACTATCATCTTTGGGTTTACTTTGACGTTATTTTTAAGTTGATTTGTCGCTATATGGATGGGATTAGCAGTATAATCTGTTGCTCTATGGGGGTGAACTACCATGAAATTCGGATGCTTTATACGGGTAAATTACCATGAAATTCTATAGCTTTACGGGATTGAATTAGCATGATATCTCCTGCACTCATAACAAAGATACACAATTATCCCATTTCTAAAATTTGAGAATGCATTTTCTCTTGATAAGTTTAAGTGAGATGTCTGGTGGTCAGCCGTTTGGAGAGGGACTATCAGAGGTCCCAACTGAGAGCCCTACAAACCAGGCTGTGAACCACGTCGCCCACTGGAATGCTTCATTAGACAGGTTCTTCGTTGACGCAATGTTAAAGCACGAGACGTCATGGGCTGGCAGCACATTCACGCTCCCGGGATGGCATTCTATTGTGAGGAGTTTCAACGAAGTTAGCGGCCTTTGCTATACGAAGCTACAGCTTCAACATCGATGGAAAAACCTGAAGAAGGACTACAATGTTTATCTTTACCTCCGAAACAAGTCGGGATGGGGAGGGATATCATATACAACAGGCCCATTCCTCTGTCAAACAAGGCTTGGTTTGAGGTAATGTATGTGTTAATATATATATCGCTTTTCATTTTCATATCACTCAATCCCGTAAATTTGATTCTGACAGCTTGCATATAAGTATCGCAAATATCGCAACAAGCCTTTCTTGTACTTCGGAGAAATGCAGAGGTTTCTTGAGAAAGACATTACCATTGGAGTGCATGCAACATCCTCTCGACCTGGTAGGGAGAAGCAACCAATGGAAGCCTCTACTTCCCAAGCTCCGTTTAGCCAAAGGGAGCTAACTTTTGATGAGCACCTTGATGAATCTATGGACGGACCCCTTTTTTCATTGGAAAAATATCCTCAAAAAACGTAGCATCACGAAGTTCAACAATAGTATTAGTATCTATGCCTGTGATCTCATACCGAATTACTAAGAATCGATAGGCATAACTATTTTCCAGATACCCCAAGAAGACCGCGTCAACTGTTTTGGGTCTAAGCTTCTTTCTCCTGTGTTCTGGGACTAAGACCTTAGCCAGGCATCCCCACACTTTAAGATATTTTAGGCTTGGCTTCCTATTTCTCTAAAGTTCAAATGGACTCTTATCTTTATGCCTTAAGGGAACTCTATTCAGAATATGGCAGGCCGTATTCAAAGCTTCTCTCCACATGTAAGATGGTAGCCCAGAACTTTGTAAAAATACATTGACCATATCAGTTAGGGTCCTATTCTTTCGTTCTGCTATTCCATTGGACTGTGGTGAATATGGTGCAGTGACCTCATGAACTATGCCAAATAGTTTGCATTGTTCATCAAATATCTTAGATGTGTATTCACCACCCCTATCTGACCTTAGACGTTTAATTACTTTCCCGACTTGTGTTTCTGCTTCGTTCTTAAAAATAAAATTTTTTTCTAAGGCTTCATCCTTAGTTTTAAGCAGATAAACATAACAGTATCTACTGCTATCATCGATGAAGGTGATAAAATATCTTCTGTTATCTCTAGTCATCACACCACCAAACTCACAAATATCAGAATGAACTAAGTCTAGAATTTCAGTTTCCCTATTCACAGAATGAAAAGGCTTTCTAGGCAACTTAGCTTGAGCACACATTTCACATTTGTTGAGTTTGTCTGTAGTATGATTAGGAATCATGTCAAGTTTCATCATTCTTTTCATAGAATTGAAATTCACATGTCCTAGCCTAGCATGCCATAAATCAGTAGATTCAATATTTGAAACAACATAAGTAGAAGAATCAAAACCAGAAATATTATTAACTGAACTATCAATGTCACATCTTATTCTAAATAAAAGATCATGATCAGCCAAATATCCTTTTCCAAAGAAAACACCATGTCTCAGAAAAACTACTTTATTACATTTAAAGTCTAATTGAAAACCCTCTCTAACTAATAAAGAACCAGACAAAACATTCTTCTTAATATCAGGAACGTGCAGCACCCTGCGCAAAGTCCAAACTCGTCCAGTTGAGAATCTCAGCTCGATTTGTCCGGACCCAAGCACCTTGGCTGCAGATCCGTTCCCCATCATTACTGTACCACTGGCTGAAGCCTGATAAGACACAAAGAATGTTCTGTCAGTACAAATGTAGACATTTGCACCTGTATCAACAAGCCACTCATTAGGCTCGTTTACAAAGTAGAGTTCAGGGTTTACTGAGACATACCCCTCACCGGACCCGCTTTCCTCAGTCAGCAGAAGAGCCTGAGGAACGACATCCGTAGACTTCTGTTGGGTCTTCAGAGAAGGGCAATCCTTCTTCCAATGTCCAACATGTCCACACTGCCAGCAAGGTTTGTTCTTTGGTTTTTTCTGAATTTTTCCCTTGGCTTTCAGTTTCTTATTTTTCCCTTTAGCAATATTTTCTTTTGAGATTATCACATTAACCTTAGGGTTCACGTCTACAGGCATCACAGGTTTTTGTTTCCTATGCTCCTCTTCAATAGCTATTGAGACCATTAAATCGTCTAGAGAAATTTTCCCCTTCCTATGCTTTAAGGACATCCCAAAATCTTCCCAGGACTTGTGAAATTTCTCAATAATCGACAAAACTTGAAACTTTTCAGGAAGTTTTATTTCTGCCTCGGCTAACCCATGTAGCAACAATAAAAACTCATGAGCCTGTTCCGAAACCGATTTGCCCTCAATCATCAGAAATTTCAGAAACTTGGATACTGAGTATTTTTTAATACACATATCCTCCGTGTTATATTTCTTATCCAATTCCTCCCACAGATCCTTGACGATCTTGGTAGATGCGCCATAGACATCGAACAGAACGTTCGATAGTGCAGTGAGAATGCACCCATGACACAGACGGTCATGTTCTTTTCACGCATCCGCCATCTTAACCGTCTCAGGATCCGGATTTTGTTCAGATAACTTAGGGCACTCGATTTCCAGAACCGAAATCAGGCCAATCGTGGTCAGCCAGATTTTCATGCGTTGTTGCCAACACTTGAAATTCTGACCCCTGAATTTCTCTGGCATACCAGTGAAATCCACACGAGATCGAAACCTCAAATCCGACATTTTTCTTATCACGTTATAACGCTGTCTCTCTAAGATTGTTGAGAAAACCGACAATAGCATATATACAAAAATCCGATTAACCACAGATTTCCAGAACAGATTTTCATATGTATGAATCCAGGTTAACAATGATAAGAGAAATATCCGATTAAATAGCATATGCATATTCACGCAAGGGAAAAATCCGGAAACCAAAATCACGACAAACAATGCGACAAAGAAAGAGTAGAGTTAGAAATCACAACCGAAGCATCCTGTTGTAGGACTCCCCTTAGAGAGACAGCGCCCCCACTTTACCGGCACACAGGGCCTTGGCGTGCCGCTCCCAGGATCCGACGGTCCACGCTCGTTGACGGTATGCACCGTGCTTGAGCGTCCTCGAAAGCCACCTCCGTAGACGAAACCCGAGATCGAGAGAGGATAGGGCGTCCTCCAAAGAGAGAAGGGCGCTGAGAAGGAATGGAAATGGATGTTCGTAACCCACACCCACGCACTTTAATAGATACTTAAAGGCGTCTGGGCGGTTACGTTTTCGTGAGGAGGATAATGGGGCGTACCCCTTGGAATTCAAAAAACGCCCGAGCCCGAGCCCGGCCCGGCCCGGCCCGCGTGCGTGCTTGTGTTGTGGTCTAAGGTCCTCTCTAGTCTGTTTTCAGACTAGTCTCAGGACTTCCCACATATAAACCAAGTCCCAGTTTCATCTCTCCACGATTTGAGACTAAACAGCACCCCACAGGGTTGAAACATTGAATTCCAGGAATTGAGATACATCAATACAACTTGATATTGACCATCAAATTGCATCAAACTATCCCAATACCGTTAATTCCAACACACTTATCAATATTCACGTTTTAAAATTGATGAGAATATGGTAGCAACTATATCATTGCATATGTGTATAATCGTTTGCATTCTTTCGATCAATGGGGTTTTGTTACCATTCCACCTAATATAGAGAAACTTGTTTTTCACATGATATATGTGAATTATAATTTGACTAAAGCAGCTCATTCCTACAAGTCGTCTAGATCAATTTACAACGAATCTTGATGAACTCTACTTGAATAGCTACATGGGGTTCCTGAATCAATGGTGTCTGATAAGACACAAGGTGCACATCTCGACTTGGAAAAAGTTCTAAGGAGGCTACAGATGCTCAACTAAAGTTCAACATTTCGTTTTAGTTGCAAACTAATTAATGACAAGTTATAAATCACTATGCGAAAGCCAGTATATAAGTTTTGCCTTAGGTTTTGCATGCTATTGGGATATGCATCTTCCTTTAGTGGAGTTTGCTTGTAATAATAGCTACAATTTGAGCATCAAGATGGCTCCCTATGAAGAAGTATGTAGAAGATTTTTATATCACCTTACTCTTGGAATGATGTGCGTGAGAACATATTTTTGGATCAAAGTTAATCCACACCAGTGATAAGAGTATTGAACAAAAAATGAGATGCAAAGGAATATCTACACCTCTTCATTACGTTCATTCACTAAGGGTTCGTTTGGTTGCAGGGTTGGGCAGGGTTGGGTTGGCCTAACCCGGGGTACCCCTCCTTCCAAACATCCCAATCCTCCTCACAGTTTACTATTCACTAAGAAGTTTCAAGGATGGTTTTTTCAAGGATGGTAGATTATAACGGATGCAACTTTTAGCCCCCAACCCAGTTTTTATATTCACCAACCTTTACCATCAAGATAAGAAAAAATGGAAAAAAATAGAGGGACTCTAATACTAATTAAATAGGTATTATTGATCCATTAATCCCTTCAAATGATGTCCATAAAAATCTCATTCCTTCTCCCCCACGTCACCCTCTTTCCCATTGCAGAAAGAGAGGGGGGGGGGAGGGAAAGAGAGAGAGGAAGAAAGTTAGGGAAAGATCTTATCGAGTCCTTCATCATAGTCCTTCATCGTAAGAGACGATGACGGAGGATCGAGGAAGCGGGATGATTGATAGCAGGGACAGAGTCACAATCGAGCAACTGAATCTAGGAGGTGCTTGATGGAATTCGAGGTATGTATCGGCTTAGGATTACAATCTATAAAGTATGCATCCATTTCGTAGGATTATCATACATGTAACGACTTGATTTTGAACAAGATGTCCAAATATATGTGTCCGTTCGAAGGTTAATAACTCTACTCATTATTTGAGAAAAGAAGTCTATGTGCATGTATGTCAGATTTGTACGATATAACAATTACGATCCTAATTGGAGTAAGACCTCAAAATATATATGTTGATCTTTAGGATCTATACCACTGCTATCTATATTTTTTTGGAGACGTAATTGGAGATTTGAGTGTCATATGGCTAAAGTTGTTCATATACATGGGATCCGTTATTATTGAAAAAAGAAATAAAGATGAAATAATATTATTTTATATCAAAATTGTGGTTCCAATATGAAATCAAGGAACGTTGAAGGCACTTCTCACATTTTCCCCTCTGGTATTGATATAGAAACTTTTCTATATATGAAATCTTGCAAATCTATATTTGATGTGTTGTGATTAAAATAACATTCAAATATGCACTATATAATATCCTCATATTCACGTTGTAAAAATTCACATTATACTCTATATTCATGTTATGTAGTATGTTCATGTTATAAAAATGGAAGTCCTCTTTAAAAGTATCTGTATGGTGGATCTATATCCCAATGTTATAGCCAAAGATAGACCCTATTGAGCTGGTAAATTACCAGTTTTTCTTATAATCATTGTTGGTCTCTATTGTTATGTCCTTAATGAACTAAAACAATATCAATGAACTGGGGGAATAAGTGAAAAGGTCATTCTATGGTCTCACTTAGTTTGTAAAGTGACGATTATTGAAGTTACCAAGTCATATAAGTTGACAGTAAGATATTGAATTTCATTGTTCACATGAATTACTATGTTATGGAAAAGAAATAACACTAAAGATATGCATTTTCCTTAATATGAGTAATATCATGATAACGATGAGCGGAACTCAGTGCTACACCTAAAGGAGGGAGTCACGTCTAGAGTCCAATTATCGAATACCTAAAAGGGGCCAACGCCTTTCAGGAGTGTACGGTTCAAAGAATCGATTGAGGCAAAAGATAAGTCTTCTACAATTGTAGCTACATTTGTCATGTTATCTTACATTTACGGACCACTTGTGATGACGGTAAAGCCATCAAAGTCATCAAAGTCATCTAACAATCTAATACTCAACACAATCATAAACACTGAAAATGTTATGTGTAATATATGTAATTATGTCAATGTTATGGGCATATGTGCAATCATGTTAGTGTTATGTCATATTTGTAATTATGTTAATGTTATGGACTTATATGTAATTATATTAATGTTGTGGGCATATATATGCAATTATGTTAATGCTATATATATATGTGTAATTATGCCAATGTTATGGACATATACACAATTAGCAATTATGTTAATGCTATATACATATGCGTAATTATGTCAATGTTAAGGTATATGTGCACATGTTATTAAAAGTCATGCAAGAAAATAGTTTAAAAAATAACAAACTATTATATGTTATTACAAGAAATAATCTAAGAAAAGTAAACCATTGCAAGTCATGCATAGTCATCTTACAGGGCTACCATGTAAAGTGGTTCACGTGATAAAAGAACATGTACATGCCATGAATCTTATGAAATACACTCCAAAAGATGAAAGAAATGCATGTTATATATATTCTTATGCATATTACATATGTATACCCATAGTTATGAAGGAAGCAACAAATACATATGTTAGGGAGTGAACTTAGATATGCATGGGAATAATTAAGCATGTAATGACATTCCTTTCCATAAAAGTTCAAGTACGTGAAATACAACATGTTAACAAACTGTTAGAGTTCACATGCATGGACCCCGATGCATTCCGGGCAATATGCTCATGAAAAAAATATTTTTGTCAATTTCATGTGAAGAACATGGTTGACTGAGTACTCAGAATCGTGCTATGCTCTCACTGGGATTTTCGATATGTTATGGACAATTACATGATTTGTGGTAGATATTTGTAAATCTACTGGAACTAAGAGTCATGTTGTGCAATTATTTGATTTCTCTTGCAAAGATGCCCTTTGGTGTTGTAATAATGGAACTCTCGGCTGATTGGATTTTATGGATCATTATGAGAATGTTTATGTTATGCTCATTGATTACCATGCAATAATTCGGTAACGGTTCGGTCGTGCGATTTTATGCTGCAAGATTCTGCCGATCAGCGTGATCCGTTCCGTTACACTTATGCATAGATAATTATATTTATTTTATTTCTTGAATTGATTTCTTTATTTTATAATTCCATGTGGATTTTCCGTTGGTCTTCTTAGGAATTTAGGATAAAATTTAAGTACAAAGTAGATGAATCATGGATTCAACAATCATATTTAACTTCCTCGATTATATACCTACTTGCAATGCTTAAGACTGTAGTTAAAATTATTAAATATATAGATAAGATTAAAAGAAACTTCCCATTGCGAGGTAATGTACAATCAAATTAACTCCACTTCGTGGTTTTAGATAAAAAATGTCGCCTAAAGTCAAAGAACGTGCGAGAAGTATTAGTTCGATAAACTTTTAACAACTATCTGCTTTCTAAATCGATGCTACAAATCCTTAAGGGTGCGTTTGGTTCGTGGGTTATCCATGGGTGGATAATCCGGTTTTGTGTTTGTATGTTTGGTTGGTGGGTTAAGGGTTGGGAGGGTTTGTGTGATGTGATTGTATTGGAATTTGGAAAAGTTGGTAGTTATTATGATATAATTATATTGAAATTTAGAAAGTGGGTGGTTGTTGTGTTGTGATTGTATTGAAGTTTGGAATAGTGAGTAGAAGTTGAGTATTTTATAATTTTTAGATGATATGCTGGTATGATATTTTTTTATGGGAAGGGAGTGGGCCCTATTAGTGGGGTTAAAAATGGGGGTTTTAGGGGGTTACCCACCCAAAGTGGGGTAACCCCCCAAACGAACGCACCCTAAAGATACATCACCTATGTTTTCGTCACTATTCAAAGTTGCATTTTTAGGAGGAACTATTCCTCTGAAGCTTAAACCTTAGTAATTGGATTTTAACTTCAAGAAGTTAGTTAAAGTATGGTCGATGACCTACGTCCGGTGTCTCAAAGGAGATCATGGATGGAAATTATTCAATTTACTCGTATTTTATAATTGCATACCATACCTACTCAACAAAATCATGTGCTTTTATTAAAGCTTATGTTGAGTCCATAGTAACTACAACCACTGTATAATTGTCTTAAGCTTTGTTCGTTTGGAGAATAAGCACTGGAATAAGGAGTCAATTTTCTACCCGACACGGTTCCTAAGAATACATCCATTTCCATCCATATTCTATTATTTCATATTATTCCTATCTTTATTCCACATTGTTTACTTTTATTTTACCTCATTCTTCTTATTCCTATCTTTTCAACGGAACAGAAAATAAACTCTTATTCTCTATATTTCTGATCTTTATTCTGCTTATTCGGAATCGAACCACTAATTTAAAAGAGATTTTTACAAGACAGGCCCTATAATCTTTTTAAATGACCTCTACGACCTTTGAAACATCGATATTCTTTCCTCGACCCCCTAAACTTGCTCCATCTTACTCTATAGACTCTGCCGTTAATTTGAGACTTTTTGAGTTAACTAGCTTGGGTTTAAGTTGAGTTAATCTAACTCTAGCAAATTCAATAGTAGGATTTCTCCCACTCTCCCTCCTTTCTTCTTCTCTCCCAATCCTTCCTCTTCCACTCTCTCTCCTTGCTTCTTCATTCTTGCTAGACGAAGCCGTACACTCTCCTTCATTCGTCACGACCCACGGGGTCCCTCCATCTTCGACATGTTGGGCATGACAGTACGGTGGCCCTCAATCTTGACAGAAAGTCTCCACTGGTGATCGTGGATCTCTCGCAGAATCTCTTCTCCGGTGAGGTGCCGCCTGCAAGCTGTGACATGGGTACTCTCCAGGAGCGAGGGGCGCATGGGGCGAGGGGTGCAGGGGGCGAGGGACGGAGGGTGGGAGGGCGGAGGGCAGGGAGGGCCAGGGACGGAGGGCGGGAGAGCAGGGGGCGCAGGGGGCGAGGGGCGGAGGGCGGGAGGGCGAGGGGCGAAGGGCATGGAGGGCCAGGGGTGGAGGGCGAGAGGGCGAAGGGCGGGAGGCGGACGATGAGGAGGGCGAGGGGGTGGGAAACAGAGATAAGGGGGAGGGAGAGGGGGAATGACGTTTGATAAACAAAATGGGTAAATGTTAAAGAACATAACAGAATCCGGTTAGTTTTAACGAGTAAATGGATGTGAGTTAACCACAAGGTCTGTAGAGTAAAAATTAGTAAGTTTAAAGGGTCGAAGGAGGAATATCGATGTTTCAAAGATCACAGAGATCATTTAAAAAAATTATAGGATCTGTCAGATAAAAAACCCAATTTAAAAAACTTCGCCACCCCACCGTAATGATGCCTGGGGATCGTTGGATCGTCATGGCATGGGCCCCACGCCACCGCTAAATCCTTCCCCACCCGCCTTCCGAGCAAGTCAAAAGCATCGAGAAAATCTTTTACCCTTCCCCCCAACCAAAACCGACGAGATTCCCCCGCTCTTCCCAAGTGGGTCGTGCGTGTGTGTGAATGTGCTTCTACTTCTACACCATCCCCTTCTCCCAAAGTGCAAAAGCGCCCGTCATTTCCCCAGACAGACTCCAACCAACCTACCGCCAGCCAACACCTTCTTAGCTGGAACACAGATGTAGATAGATGTACCACCGCTAATCTTCCCAAGTCAAGTGCCCACCATCGCCATAAGCCCAACCACCGCCTCCGCCTCCGCCTCCGCCTCTGGACCATAATGGCCATGGATCCTTCCTCCCTCCTCGACCACGCCCTCTTCCACCTCACCCCGACCCGCACCCGCTGCGACCTCTTCGCCGTCCCGCACCCCCCGGCCGGCGGCCCGCGCGAGAAGATCGCGTCGGGGCTTGTGGAGCCGTTCCTTGCGCACCTCCGCTCCACCCGCGAGCTCATTCCCAAGGGCGGCTACTCCTTCACCCTCCGCCCCTCCACCTTCCCTTCCCCGTGGTTTACCAAGGCCACCCTCGAGCGCTTCGTCCGCTTCGTCGCCACCCCGGAGATCCTCGAGAGGGTTGTCATCATCGAGAACGAGATCGTCCAGATCGACGACTCCATCCGCAAGGAGGACCTCTCCGTCGGTGAGCTCTTAGAAAAGTTTGGATTGTGTTGGATCTGTCGTGGTGACTGTTGGATCTGTTGCCTTTTGCAGCTAATGGCGCTGCTAAGAAACCCGCCGCTGCTCCCTCCAAGGTGAGTTCGCATTTTGGGCTTTGCTGTGATTTTTCCGGGGAAATGACTGTGGAACTCTCCCTGTGAATGCTCTCCCAGGCGAGTGAAGATCTCGGGAAGGAAGACGAGGTGCAAGAGGAGAACTCCAAGTCAGTGATTTTTTTAATATTTTTTGATGGCCGGTGCTTCTTTAAACTGAACAATTCGTTGTTGTGATTTTAATTTGAGCTTTTATTGGTGGGTGGTTGGAACAGGATTTGCCTTGTGAGGGTGTTGGAGAACAGGAAGATGATGCTTCTGAAGGAGCAGGGGATGGCGTATGCTCGAGCGTCTGTTGCGGGTTTTGAGAAGGGGAATATTGACAATCTCATATCGTTCGCAGATGCTTTTGGAGCGGATAGATTGAGGTATATGATCCAACCGGATTTACTGTGTTTCTTTGGCTTTCTTTTCATATGGGCATCTTTAACCCTTGTATGGATTCGTGTCAATGTTGGGAATTCTGAAATGTTTAATGGCAAGGGGTTTCCTTGTTTTATAAGAGATGCTGTGCAATCGAGGGTGGTTCACCTTAATATGAGCCCAAGTTTGTTGACAAGAACAACTAGATGCGCCCTTGATTTTGGATATCACAAGGGGACAAAATGAAAGCACCACATGTTCCCAAAACTATCCATGTCTACCTATGATGCTTATGCCATTTCGATTGGGCTGCTCTCTGGCCTCAATTTCTGCTTTGCTAGAGCAGGATTATGAATTGCTTCTGAGACCATACGCACATCCATTTACTCGATACCTTAGTACATGGGAAGCTGCCTACCTGTCTGATTCATGCTGTATACGTATATATGTATGCATATGTGTGTTTGAGAGAGAGAGCGAGAGAGAATCTGTTCTATTTTCTGTTTTTTCCTCATAATTGACTTCTTTTGATGTAAACACCTCACCTCTAGGGCCAGGGGTATTAGGATCTGATAACCGTATCAATACCATTTATAGACACTTGGTAATGGTTAAGATTATATACAATTATTTATGCTAAATTTTCTTGGAAATACATATTATTGTCTGTGAACCCCCACCCATCCTTTTTTGAGTTACTATCTTTTAATCAAATTCCTCTGTATGTTTACGTCTTGTTCTGACCAATTATGTGATCGTAAATTCAATACGAGGTTACCATCCAATGATTCCCTCACCTTTGCTATAAGGAGGTTTTAGCCTGCATTGACGAAACATTTTTTTAACTGCTTCCCATGCATTTTGTATACGTAACGGTTTTTGCTCAGCTTTACATAGTGATTCTTGATGTGTTGTGTCTGTTGCATCATTATAATGATGCACACTTGTAATTGTATGAGGTGTGTTAGAAATATATATATGTATGTAGCAGATCTCACTAAAACCCATATAAGGGTATTTCTGTACTTTTCTCCCTCCTGTACTCTCTAGGGTTTCTAGGTTTGTCCTATATATGGAACATTGGAACCCTAGACCCATTGGAATAAAACAAGCAATTTCCTCCTTTTCTAGGTTTCTGACAAGCAATCTCCGCCTCCCTCCCGATCCCTAGCCTCTCTCCCTCGCCCCTCTCCATCATGTTCCTCTCTCCCAATCGCGACCCCCCTCGCGCCCCACCATCGCGCCCCCCCATCGCGCCCCACCATCGCTCCCGCTCGCCCCCATCGCGCCCCACCATCGTGCCCCCCCATCGCGCGATACCTCCCATCTCGCCCCCCCAATCGCGCGATACCTCCCATCCCAATTGTGCCCTCCCCAGCGCGCCCAACCTCCAATCGCCCCCCCCCCCCCCCCATCGCTCCACCCATCGTTTCCCAGGCGCAGTTGCCCTAACCTCCTCCCAGGTGAGCAGGCGGCTCGGCCTATAGTCTCCCTACGCGTCCAGCGGCGGCGGCTCCGCCACCAGGGACCTCCGACGTTGCGGCTCCAGCATCTCCAGCGTCACCACGCGACCCAGAAGGAGCCCCTGCTCCCTTCGACTCACGCAAGGACCTTCCAGGCGGACCTCCCATGCTCCAGGACCTCCCAGGCGGAGCCCCTGCTACCTCCGACTCACGCAAGGACCCCTGCTCCAGCATCTGAATTCTCGGTGATTTTTGACTCTCTCCAGCCGCACAGTTGGCACAATCTCCAGCACCAGTAGCCACAAGTCTGACCAAAGTATGCGGTCTGCTTACTCCAACGACTCCAGCAATACCATCCGGTGATATTCCACTACGCCTTCATGTTCTCTGAAATTATAAACATTATCTAGCTCTTTGCTACTCGCTTTGTGTGCCCGTCATGACATCTACTCCCACATCTGTGGACTCCAAGTCCCTGTACCAATCTACATCTATGATGGTTCAGGGCACTACTATAAAACTCAAAGGATCCGAGAACTATGTTCTCTGGTCTCGTTCCTTTAAAATATTTATTGCCGGCCAACGGAAGTCCTATGTCCTTACCAAAATTCCGCCCACAGAGACAGACAAAGACTTTGATACGTGGTTCGTCGATAACTGTCAGGTCATCACCTGGATGACAAACAACGTTGATCCATCTATTGCATTCAATCTCCTATATAAAGAAACTGCAAAAGCAATGTGGGAGAGTCTTGAGAATACCTACTCGCAGAAAACTACCAAATCTAGGCTTTCAGATATATATATATATATATATATATACTAGGATTTGGTCTGCAAACCAAGGAGATACATCCTTGATTGAGTATTACAGTCTGCTGACAGGTTTATTTGAGGAGCTTCTCATTTTTCAACCGGCGTGTTGTTATAAACAGGTTGGGGAACGGGCAGAATGGCAAGTATATCGATTCCTATCAGGTTTACACCCTCGATATAAATCCGTGAAGGACCAGTTTCTGACTGTCGGTGCATTACCTACTCTTGAAACCATCTTTGGCCGCCTTCAGGAAATTGAGTCTCCTCACCCCCCTCCATCTGCTGAAATATCGGCTCATTTTATAAGGGGACGATCAATCCATTACGGGGGACGGGGACGTGACTCTGGTCGAGGACGTGGTCGTGCCTTTGGACGCGGTCGCGAATCATCACGGGCCCAAGGGCGTGATCATCCTACTGCTCGCTTTCCCCCGTGTACTCATTGTGGTCGCTTGAATCACCCATCGGAACGTTGCTGGGCCAAATTTGGCATGCCTTCTAATGCCAACAGTGCATATGAGATGACTCCCTCTGATACTGATTATGAGATCGCTGACCCTAGCCAAGAACAACCTGCGAATGCTAGTCAGCATTCTTTTACTGCCTCTGAATATGCTAGTCTCCGTCAATTACTACAGAACTCTCAAACTAACGTCATCAACTCTGCTTCAACAGCCAGTCTTGCCACAACTTCGGGTACAGTCGCCAGCATATCTACTACATCAAGTCCTACATAGATCATCGACTCTGGAGCCTCGACGCATCTAACAGGGGAAGGTAGTATTCTTACTTCTTCCCGACCGTCTTCAGTTGTGAAAACTGTACGTGTTGCCAATGGAGCGCACTCGCCCATTACTAGTGTGGGCACTATGGAATTTTCTCCCTCACTTAGACTCAGAAACGTGCACTGTGCTCCAGCCTTTCCTCTTAGCTTATTATATGTTCATAAACTATGCACTGAGCTTAACTGTCAAGTGATATTTGATAAATTTTGCTGTTACTTTCAGGACATCCGGACGAAGCAGATCTTTGGTGGGGGATATGAGAAGAATGGGCTGTATTATCTTGACATCCCTACTGATTCCAATTTTGCGGGTGCTGTGTCCATTTCCACTGATCCACTGCTATGGCATCTTCGCCTTGGTCATCCATCTGCCAAAGCCCTCTCCATGATGTTCCCTGAACTTTCGTCGCTAAAACCCTTTGAGTGTGAGGCGTGTCAGTTTGGGAAACATCATCGAGCATCCTTTTCTGCTCGAACTGAGCCTCGTCGTTCTATACCCTTCGCTCTAGTTCATTGTGATATCTGGGGACCTTGTCCGGTTCGTACACTTAGTGGCCATAAGTATTTTGTTATTTTTATTGATGATTTCAGCAGACTGTCCTAGGTTTATCTATTAAAAGAATGTTCAGAGATTAATATTATCATCAAAAATTTCTTTCAGTATATCAAAAATATTTTTTCCACTACTATACAAATTTTCCGTTCAGATAATGCTTTGGAATTCACCCAAAATGACCTTGCCACATTTTTTGCTTCTCAAGGGACTATACATCAAACCTCCTGTCCCTATACATCCCAACAAAATGGGATAGCAGAAATAAAATTAAGACGCCTCCTAAACATTCCTCGGTCTCTTCTCTCTCAGATGAAAGTTCTCAAAACCTACTGGGGTGATGCTATATTAACTGCCGTTCATCTTACAAACAGAGTCCCTTCACCTTCTCTAAATAGGTCTACTCCATTCTCTTTACTCTATCCTACAGAGTCTCCTTTCCCTCTACCTCTACAGGTCTTTGGTTGTGTGTCATTCGTTCATAAATTCCAAAATACAGATAAACTCTCGCCACGTGCGATCAAATGTGTTTTTCTGGGGTACTCTCGCACTCAAAAAGGTTACAGGTGCTATGATCCTCATGGTCATCGCTATTACATCTCGGCTGATGTTACATTTTTTGAGAACACAAGCTTCTTCTCCCATACTATCACTGATATTTCCCTTGAACTTCCACCCCCACCCATCGTCTACAAACGAAGAAAAGTATCTGCACCATCAGAAGTCCCTTTACCCGTCTCAGTCTTCCAGGATGATATGCCCTCTCAAAGTATCCCCCACAAGGATGTCCCGGATGATCCTCTCGAGCTTCCAATTGCTCTACGGAAGAGTAAGAGACATTGTACTTCCTATCCGATGTCTCACTACACCTCTACTGCTAGTTTATCTGACTATGACAGACGATATACAGATGCTCTGATGACTATTTCCATTCCACGAGATCACAACAATGCCTTACAAGACTCTGGTTGGCGACATGCAATGTATGAAGAAATGGATGCACTTATATCCAGAGGAACATGGGATCTTGTTCAATGTCCGAAAGGGACTAGACCGGTGGCATGCAAATGGGTCTTTACGACCAAACAATCGCCGGACGGCTCAATTGACAGGTTAAAAGCTCGCCTTGTGGCTAAGGGTTTTTCACAAACCTATGGTGTAGACTATTTTGAGACATTCTCACCAGTTGCACGTATGGGGTCTATCAGGACTATTATTTCGCTAGCAGCAAATAAATCTTGGCCTATCTTTCAGTTACATGTGAAAAATACTTTTCTATATGACGACCTTGATGAGGAGGTATACATAATGCAACCTCCTGGTTATGAAGTCGAGGGGGAGTATGTATGTCGACTTCGCAAAGCAATATATGGTTTCAAGCAAAGCCCAAGGGCATGGTTTGACAGACTTACCACAGAAATTAGCACTCTTCGATTCCAGAGAACAACATCTGATTACTCAGTATTTGTCAGGAAACAAGCAACTGGTACCGTTATACTTGCTGTTTATGTTGATGATACGGTTTTCACAGGTGATGATTGCAATGAGGATATCAGAAACCAAGGCCATTCTTCAAAAGGTATTTGTTACTAAAGACCTTGGTCATCTACGCTACTTCTTGGGCATAGAAGTACTTCGCATTACTGAAGGACTTCACCTTTCACAGAGGAAATATTGTCTGGACATTTTTACTGAAGCAGGTGTTCTCGGATGCAAGCCCTCTGGTATCCCTGCAGACCCAAAGAAGCATGTCAGCCTGCCTGATTCTACCTTTGATGATGTCACTCGATATAGAAGCCTTGTGGGTAAACTCCTCTACCTTACTGCCACCGGACCAGATATCTCCTATGCAGTTAGCAGAGCTAGTCAGCACATGGAACGACCGAGTTATAGCCACTAGCAAGATATCCTACAAATTTTACGATAGTTGAAGGAATCTCCAGGACGTGGTCTCTTTTATGGGGCAAATGGGCACACGGATGTTATTGCATATGCGGATGCTGGTTATGCTGGTTTCCCAGAAGATCGACGCTCTACTACAGGCTATGCGATGATGGTTAGAGGAAATACTGTTACATGGAGGAGCAAGAAACAGACCGTTATATCCAGATCTAGTGCAGAGGCAGAATATAGGGCAATGGCTCAAGCTACATGTGAGATCACATGGCTATTGGCTTTCCTTCAGGAACTTGGCATTAATGCCACTACTCCTATTCCTCTATATTGTGACAATAAATCTGCAACCTACATAGCCACGAATCCAGTGTTCCATGAACGAACCAAGCACATAGAGATAGACTGCCACTTCATACAGGATGCTGTCAAAACTGGAAGAATTGCTACTCCACATATTAGCACTGATCTTCAGCTAGCAGATATCTTCACAAAGGCCTTACCCAAGAAACGACTGATGTGGATTATTTCCAAGTTGGGCATGACTGATAAATATGCTCCAACTTGAGGGGGAGTGTTAGAAATATGTATATGTATGTAGCAGATCTCACTAAAACCCATATAAGGGTATTTCTATACTTTTTCCCTCCTGTACTCTCTAGGGCTTCTAGGTTTGTCCTATATATGGACCCCTAGACCCATTGGAATAAAACAAGCAATTTCTTCCTTTTCTAGGTTTCTGACAAGGTGGATTAGAGGGGGAAAATGTAACGTTCCAGACTTAGGTCTCCGGTCCGTTAACGGAGAAAACTGGCATTGACAACTTGTTGGGTATGAGCTCAGATGGATCCTTTGACAACCGTCCAAAATGCTTAAGTGCAAGTTGTCAAGTAATAATTCTCACCACTTATAAACAATACCCACACTTCGTGAGTTTTAGATGTAAGACTATGTTTGGGGTTGGGCCCGTTGGGGTATTGCAACCTCCCCCACTTATATTCGCAACATCCTCGTTGCGACATGATCCATCACTTATTTCCATTGATAGTGGCGACTGCACGCTCCTGGCTTAGGTCTCTTCGGGTAGCCCTTTCCACTATCTAAAGGAACCCGCTCTGATACTATTTGTAACATCTCGAGCTTAGGTCCCCGGTCTGTTAACGGAGAGAATTGACCTTGACAACTTGTTGGCTATGGGCTCAGATGGACATGTTGATAACCATCCAAAATGCTTAACTCCAAGTTGTCAAGTAGTAATCCCTACTACTTATAAGCAACACCCGCACTTTGTGAGTTTTAGATGTGAGACTATGTTTGAGGTTGGGGTATTACAGAAAATGTAGGGGCTTCCAGTGTTATTATCACGGATTCTTCAATTTGTTATGAGCGCAGGCTGCGAAACTTTTAATTTTAATGTGGTGATGGTTAAACTTGAAGGAAGACGGTGATATTCAGAAGCTTTTTAAGCAATGGGCTGATATTGAAGGTAAGCAGCATAGGAGGCTGGGAATGGTTAACCTCATGGGATTCGCATGGTTGTTTGAGATGAAGCTGTGGTGGCATCAGGGGTAAAACAATGGAGAAAGGCAGCTACTGTGTGGTTTGGTGCCGTAATTCCATGACATACTTGGTGGCAAGGCAGAGTTGGTGCAGAGGTATACAAGCATGATGTCTTTTGTAAGGGTGAAGGAGGTGAGAGACAATTGGTGAGAGGGGATGTGGGTTGATGGGCATTTGGAGGGAGTTTGGGCGTATTTATAGTTAGTAGGTGGTTTGCCCTCCTTTGTTCTTGACTTTACCGGTTCTGTGGCAAAAAAATTGAATAATTCTTCTTATATTGTGTCCCAAGCAACAGCACCAGGGAAAGATCTATAATACTGTGATACCCATCGCACGTCACTGGTATAGGTGTTTTCTGTAAGAATGATGGACTGCCTTCTTTTTTTTACAATGAAAGGTTGTTCACTTAGCCAACCCAATTAACATAGGAAAATACTTAGGATGGTCAAAATCGAATCTTGTTTACTGGATCATACCCATCAGTCTTGCTTTAGTTCATCGCAGCTTTTCTTTACAAGTTACTGTCGCAATATCATTGCAGCTTTTCTTTTGGCGGCATTATTTTATTAAAGAGTCTGCTTATTAATTTGGAAAATTACTGAAAGATGGGATTGCCGTTACGGTTATTCTTTATTAGTATCTTTCCGTGATTAAATGTCATGCTGATATTGAAATGATGATAGAGTATCCTTGTTACTTAATGTAAAGCTTGTCTACCCTATCTTAAACCCCTTCAAGATATGGAGTCATATTTTTTCCTATACCCAATTTCTCAATCTAAATCTTATGACGGTATGTGATATCCAATTTGTGTAATCTGAAACGAAGAGAAACATAACATAAGAGATGATTGCCTTCAAACAAGAAGCGAGTGGGAAACATAATCTATAAATGCATGCCATGAAATGTTGCTTGAGCCGTGAGACTTACCATATTGTTTAGAGGCACTGTAATAGTTTGTATCTTGTTGAATGCATTATTAATGAATTGTTGATTAATTAAAACTTTAGTAATCATCATTTGGCTTTTGAAAAATCCATAATATTTAGGTACTTTCACACCAATGTTCCTATAATATTTCAAAATTACATGATACTTTAAAAATATTTGTAATAAGTATTTGTAATTACGTCTTGAACACTTTATGTTTTATACCTTAAACCCCCACTATTATTGTTCGTCAATTAACGAATTTTGATATTAAGGGATAACAATAATTGTAAATTTTTTCGAAAGAAAAAAGGGCTCCACCGTATAGGTGTATGCCCAAAAAATTCACCATTTATCATCTTTAAAAGAGATTACAAGCCTGTATAAGGCAAGCATAGAGGAAAGAATTACATCACCCAACTCTCAGCAAGCATCTTAGCATGCACCACTACATTCTCGCCATACATTATGTCCACACAGAACACAACCCCTTTCCCGACCACCCAAATTGCCCAAAGAAGCACCAAACACCCAGACCGGTCTTAATCCGATCCTCTCCAGTCTTCTCCAATGGACTCCCAGAAGCCATCCATATTACCACACCCAACCGTCGGGTTCCCGAATATGGACCAAGCCTCCATAGAGCTCGTGCACCTGAAGAATAAGTGATCCACATCTTCCACCTCTGTTAGACGCTGCGAGCAAGATGGATTAACATTTATGAGGAACCGTGCTGCCCGATCCCTTGTTAAAAGTCCACCCCTTCGATAAAGCCACATAAATATCTTCACACATGTTGGAACCTTCCAGTTTCAAATCCTCCTGCAGTCCATCCCAAAACCTCTCGGATCATAAACCTGAGGCCCTTCAAGACCTTGCATACTTTCCCAACTGAGAAACTCCAATCTTGCAAACACTAGCAGTCTCTGCCCTCAGTGGGCCCTGCCACATTCTCTAGAACCGCCAGCAACGATACCAGCTTCTCCACCCTTTGATACGACAAGGCCTAACGGAATGAGGAAAAAACCATGGCGATCCCACACCTCTGTCACACAAGCCTTCGGATTTGTAGCAAGAGCCAACAGACGCAGAAAATGCTCACCAACACACCGCCTTCAAACCGATCATCAGACCAGAAACGGAAGCCTGGACCATCCCCCATGACCGGCCTCATGGAAGGGCGAATTTCATGTGCTAAACGACATGTGCCCCTTCAAAAGCAAGACGGGGCCAGGCCCAGATCCTCAGGGCTGGGAAAGAAGGCACCCACCTCATAGATCTTGTGGAGAAACATGCAAACCAAGCTATCACAATCTCCCCAAATACGTGCAAACATCTTACAAAGAAGAGCCTTATTCATCTCCTCCAGGTTCCAGATCCCAAGACCCCCATCATCCTTAGCGCGCGTAACCGTTCTCCAGTCAAAAAGGGCCATACCACCACTCTTCCCCGAGGCGGACCAAAAAAACCTTCGCATGATGCCCTCTAGTCTCTTCCTTACACCTACCAACAACAGCTTGGATGAGGGGAAGAAAATTGGTATGGTCAAAAGGACATACTTCAACAAAACAAGTCTTTCGCCCCTGGAAAGGCAAGCAACTTTCCACCCTTCCAATCTCTGCTCCACCTTCTCAACAACATGTCCCCAATCCACTGCCCTCATCTTTTCTGCCACCAAAGGAACACCAAGGTATCTAATAGGCAGATGACCCCGAGGTGAGCACAACCAACCCTCACAACTCTCAGTTTCCTCCTTCGCCATCCCGAACATAACGAACTCATATTTCTCCCTGTTAATCCTCAATCCCAACACCATCCCAAACATGCCGAGAATTGTTGATAAACCTCGACAACTGGCCAGGTCCCCCTTCGCAAAAGCATCGTATCATCCACGTATTGAAGGATAGGGATAGAGATATCCTCTTTCGAGAACCTCCTAAAGAAACCACCCGAGTCTGCGTGATCGACCATGCCCGTCAGAGCATCCGAAGCAAGCACAAATAACAGATGTGCAAGAGGGCATCCTTGTCGAACACCATCTTTTGGCTGGAAAAAGCCACCTTGACTGCCCATTCACCAAAATCGCACAGGACATAGTGGTGATACACCTCTTCATCCATGCGATCCACCTATCAGGGAAGCCACGTCTATGCAAAGAGACCCAGATGAATTGCCAGTCCACACAATCATAAGCCTTCAAAAAATCCACCTTCCAAAGGCCTCCTTTAGTTTTGCACCTACGCCAATCTGCCACGATCTCCGAAGCGAGCACCACACTATCCAGCAGATGCCTGCCCGGAGGAATGCACTCTGAGCCGGGGTTACAATGTTGCTCAGCACACCCCTCAAATGGCTCGCTAGAGATTTCGCCAGAATCTGGTACAGTGCGTTCGATAAAGCGATGGGGGCGGTAATCTTCTACCCTAGTCGCTCAACCCTTCTTGGGGAGCAGGAAGATAAAGCATCTGTTGAGCCTTTCAAAGCTCAGAGTGGATAGATTTTTTAAAATTCATTTTTTCTTTGTCCATGCTTCCTTCTCCTTTACTTTATCCATGGTTGCAAAAGTCGGTAATCGATACTCGGTCGGTTGGGTCACTGAATAAGGATTAATCGACAGTCAGGCGACTAATCGGATTTAGTCGGACTTAATCGGCTTTGAATTTTATGATTATTTTAAATATATAACTCATTTTTATACATATATTTACATAGATTTTGTACATTTTTAAACTACCATAATAAAATAAAAGAAGTACTTGAATTTAAATAAAACATTAAGCATATTATAATGAGTTTGCTTGTAAAAAAGCAAAACATTAAAAAAACATGGTATCTCCAAGCAAAAAATGGTCGATTAGTGTATCTAGTCGGAATTAGTCAGTACTCGGTCGGCCACCCCACTGACTAGACTAGTTGGATCTACTAGTCGGGCCAGTTGGGTGACTTTTACAACACTGACTTTATCCTTTTAAAAAGTCATTATTTCTTTATCTCTTTATCCATTTTAAAAATAAGAAAATGATTGACACTCATGAAGAATCCTTGGCCTATCTTTTATAAACAGTCTAGCAGGAAAATTACAAGCATGCCCTTAAGAATATTAACAAGCAAAAATAAACCGAACCAAAGTGGAGAAGCTTATCACCCCCGAACTGGAACATAGATGTCAAATAAGCTCAGCCTAGGACAACACCGCTTGAACTAGTACTTGGGGAAGAGCTTTGATCAAGAGATTTGCCACTTGATCTTTTGAACAAACGGGAGATGTATCGTTCTAAATCAAATCTCACATATAATGACAATTGACTTCGGCATGTTTCATCAGTTCGCGGAAGACTATATTGTTAGCTAAGAACATGGTAGCTTTATTATCACATCTCAGCTGTTTCTGTACATCAAAACGACGGTGGTCAATTAAGTGCTACTCCATGCCACATTCCTATACTTTTGATTTTGCACTTGACCATGCCACTACAATCTTACCTCTTATCCTTCCAGGTAACAAGATTTTCATCTACCTAAGTACACAATATGTAATAGATTTTCTATATACTGTATGTCATACCTAATCAACATATGTACATGTCATGAACGAGAGCCCCATCATCTGAGATGCATTTGATAGACGAGGAGTAACTTATCTCGACCTAAGTTAGCTAGAGGAAAAAAAGAAACACATTTGAAAATCTTAGGAGGGGATACTCATGATTCCCGATCAAGAAACAAAAGCAGACACGCTTGTTCATTCAACATTGAAGATGTCATACAATTTATGAAACAACACATAGTGCTAAGTGCAAACTAAATTGTCTCTACAACTCAAGAAGACAGTATGATGGACAAGAGAAGTTTCTATCACATCAAGAATTTGACGATGCTTCTTCCCGACAACCCATTATCCTTTGAAGTATGAGCATACGTTATTTGGTGGATGATTTCTTGTGAAAAAAGAAAGGAACACATGCAATAATTGTGAGTTTTAAGCTCTTATAAGATCAAATGGTTTTTACAAAAGCAGGAAGTTAATTTTGATTTTTAACTAAATTTTGGATAACATTAGATTTCATACTTATCTTTCAATAAGAAAATCCAAAACAGAGGGCAATGATCATGAACAACAAGATGTAACACGTGCCCTTAACAATTTGGTGCATGATTAGGATCATAGATATTTAAATGCAATAGGTGAAATAAGGAACTAACATAGGCTCATGATTGGACATAAGTAAACATCAAAGGCGGTTCCTCAATTGATGAGATTAAATCCAGCCTGATGATGGCAAAGATCCACAGGATTTGACACAATGAAACTTATAGAGACTCAGAGAGGTTAGATGTCCAAAGCTAAGGTCCATAGCAAGCAAAAGTACTTCTGGTGGATAAAGTGGTTGATTCAACATAGAGAGATTGCAAGAATATGTACACATGTCCAATCACCCACCTTGTTTGAATATACTGAAACACACGTGAAACACGATAAAAAAATAGCTATGAAATTTAGTTCCTTTGCAATCTAGCTGAGAGAAATGAAACTCAATGGGATGTTTAAATAAAGAAGAATATCAACAAGTCATGTTGAGAATAATTTGTACTTTCTCTACACTAGTGACTGGTGAGTGTCACCGTCAACAACAAAGCACTCATCATATAGTGAGAAAAGTGATGTTACGATGGAGATGTGAAAATCTTAACCACAAGTTTATTCTAAGCGAAGAAATCGGCCAGTTACATATATGCAGGTAGTAAAGATCGATGGAGATATACATAACTGCACTATTAAAATTTGATCTCATAAATTATTATATGGGACATCTTATTGGGCCTTATCAACAGAGGCCAGTGGGCTTATGATTTTGGACTGTGGTCAGTCTAATCTTGGTCCATTTATTTAATGGGTCAAATTTTTGGCCTGATCCCGACTCGATATATAGATCGTGTTTTGGGTTGGGTTCATGGGTCAGGGTGACCCAATCTAATGCTCATTCCTACCTGTAGGATAGTCAACCGGACAGACAACCATGTATATGCTGTGGGGCACTGAAATTCACAAGCCAACTTGTGTCATCTAAAGAGATACATACAATCGAAGATGAATAAGGTACTGAGGGACAGACTTTAGATGATTGTCTCAGATGACTCACCAGATGATGATGCATAAGTGGACTAGCCAATAAGTGTATTAACTCTGTTGGCATCTTAAAGAATATTGCCATAGTCAGAATGAGAGTAAATAATGCTGGAATAAATAGTCTTATCAATAGCCTTCTTTTGATACATGCCTAACATACTTGATTCATCGCATCTTCTCAATATGATCATGATATCTACTGAAGGAATGCCAAGAGTGACCTCTTCATGTGGTCCTCTGCCTTGATCATGTTACATGTATCGACCACACCGCACTCATGATGCTGAGGGATAGCTTACACTAATCCATGATATGAGCTTGTCTTGATAGAAAGATGATCGAGAGATGTCCTCATAGATTGAAGAGAAAAAGAGAAGACATAACGCAGGCTGAGTATAGAAAAGCCTAAAAATAACGAATAAAGGAATAGATGGATAAGAAGTTGACCATCCCCCCTATACTTAGGATCAAATAATCCTAAGTATAGTAGACTATACATAAAGCAGGGAGGGCCAAGGGTGAGAATGAACAGATCATACTCAGGCTATCTCCCACTATACTTAGGGTAAGATATCCCTGATTATAGAAAAGAAGAGGAGACAGGGGAGAGGAGCAAAGAATGAAACTACACAGGGTGCACACATCCCTATACTTAGGACAAAGTATGTCCTAAGTATAGCAGACTGGCAAAAAGAGGTGATATACATAAGCAATTTTTTAAATAGAGAAGGGAAGTTGAAAATAGACAACATAAAAGAAGAAAAGATAAAAGCTTAAAGGAAAAGTTTTGGAGTATTATTATCTGAATCTT
This sequence comes from Ottelia alismoides, assembly GCA_037367405.1. Classification (NCBI taxonomy): domain Eukaryota; kingdom Viridiplantae; phylum Streptophyta; class Magnoliopsida; order Alismatales; family Hydrocharitaceae; genus Ottelia; species Ottelia alismoides. The sequence continues at coordinate 114,523 of JAZKJV010010989.1, read as the reverse complement.
TTTATGCAATTATTGTTGTGGATGTATCATAAAAGCACAGTACTTGGATAGAGACGATGACGGTCAAGAAAGTGTCATGCTCGAGGTAAGGCTTCAGGAGTTGACTGTTGACGACAAATGGTTGTGTGTCAGGAGACAAATTGGATATTGCAATGATATCATTGTCACTCAATTCTCGAACTTGAAACGGCTCTGTCCATTTGCTTTTAAATTTACCCGAGAAGATATTAAACTTTGCGTCGAATAACCACACTTTCTATCCATCTTCGAAGGTCTTTCGTCTGATGTGCTGGTCATGCCAGTGTTTCACCTTCTCCTTGTACATCAAGGTGTTATCATATGCATATTCTCAAAATTACAAGAGCATGTTCGAGTCATCTTTTCTTTTCTGACCACTTGTTTGTGAGTCCAGATTGCAAATATTGATAGCCCATAAAGATTTGTGAATTAATTCTACGGGCAGATGGCATGGTTTCCCATATACAAGACAGTAGGGCAACATGCCCAAGGGGGACTTGTAAGCGGTTTTGTATGCCCATAGGACGGAGTCCGAGAGTTTGGACCAGTTCTTTTGTCCGGCTTCACAAGCTTCTGAAGGATTGTCTTGATTTCTCTGTTTGATAATTCTGCCATGCTATTGGTCTGAGGATGGTCAGGAGATGTGGCACGGTGCTCGATGCTGTGCTCCTTCGTGAGCTTCTTGACCTCTCTGTTTATGAAGTGACTACCCCCGTCTGATATCAGTATTTTCGGAATCTCAAACCATGAGATGATGTTTTCTTTTAGAAATCGGTAAACAGTATGGATGTTTGCAGCTCGAGCAGGGATAGCTTCAACACAGCGACTCACATAATCAAAGGCAAGAAGGATGTTTTCATATCCCTAATTGTTGGGGAAAAGTCCTAAGAAATCCATGCCCCAAGCATAGAATATGTCTGCTATCTGAATGATCTTTAGGGGCAACAAATCTTTCATAGTGAGGGTGCTTTGAATCTTTAACAGTCAGTGCATCGTTTGACAAAGGTTGCTGCATCCTTGAATGGTGTGGGCCACCAGAGGCCACACTGGAGTACCTTTGTTGTCGTTTTGTCTCTAGAGTGATGTCCACCATATTCGAGCGAGTGACAATGCTCGAGGACAATATGATGCTCCTCCTGAGGTATGCACCTGCGCCAAATGCAATATGCTCCTTCCCTGAATAAGAGTGGGTCTTCCCATTGGTAGAAATGAATAGTTGAAAAAAAAACTTGTCCTTCTTGATTTTCGTCTAATCTTTTGGAACTACACTGGATACGAGGTAGTTCACAATATCGGCATACCAAGGGAATGAATCCACGACTAAAATTGATTTGTCGGGAAAGGTGTCCGTGATGGGTGCACTGCTTAGCAGAGGCTCTTGCAGCTCTATTCTTGAGGTGATCTGCTACCATATTCTGAACTCCAGGCTTGTCCTTGATTTCCAAATCAAACTCCTAGAGGAGAAGGATCCATCTGATCAGTTTGCGTTTGGCATCCTTCTTCTAATGTAAGTATCAGATAACAGAGTGGTCGGTGAAGATGGTGACTTTTGATCCCAACAAATAAGATCTAAACTTCTCAAGGGAGAATACTACATCCAGCAATTCTTTCTCTATTACAGTGTAATTTCTTTGCGCTTCATCTAATGTTTTGCTGACATAGTGAATGGCATAAGGCACCTTATTTTTTTGTTGTCCTAACACAGCCCCAACTGCAAAGTCTGTCGCACCCGTCATGATTTCAAAAGGACGAGACCAATCCGATGGTTGTAGGACTGGAGCCTGGGTGATTAGCTCCTATAGATGATTGAATGAAAGGAGAACCTGCTGATCAAAATTAAACTCGGTCTCCTTGCATAGTAACTATGTGAGATATCAGATAATGCGGCTGAAATCACGGATAAACTTTCTGTAGAATCCCACATGCCCTAGGAATGACCTCACATTCTTCACTGTCTGAGGTGGCTCAAGATTGGCAATCACATCCACCTTTGTCGGGTCGACTTCCATACCATGTTTGGAAACGACGTGGCCCAGCACAATCCCTTTTGTAACCATGAAGTGGCTCTTTTTCCATGATAATACCAGTTTGACTTCACAGCATTTAAAAAGAAGTACTCTGTCCAGGTGCTGAAGACAAGAATCAAAGCTATCACCGTAGATGGAGAAGTCATCCATAAACACCTCAAGAAAACTGCCCACCTTCTTGATGAAAACTGCAAGCATGCATCTCTGGAATGTCGTGGGTGCATTGCACAATCCAAAGAGAATTCTCCTAAAAGCATAGGTGCCGAACGGGCAAGTGAAGGTGGTCTTCTGCGGCGATTGCCACTTGGTTGTACCAGGAGTACCCATCCAAAAAGCAGAGGAACTCCTTGCCAGTCAGTCTTTCCAACACTTGATCAATGAAAGGCAAGGGAAAGTGGTCCTTCTTCATTGTTGCATTAAGACGGTGGTAGTCAACACATACACATCAGGATGTCGGGATTCGAGTTGTTATCTCATCTCCTCTGTCATTTGTAACCACGGTAAATCCTGACTTTTTTTAGGACAACATGTAGTGGGCTTACCCATTTTGAGTCGGAGATGGGATAAATAAAGCATGCGTCACACCATTTCATTATTTCCTTCATGACGACATCCCTCGGATTCGGATGCAGCCTTCTTTGAAATTCACGGGATGGTTTGGCATTTTCTTCTAGGTAAATGTGGTGTGAACATAGTGCATGATTTATCCCACGGAGATCTGAGACAGGCAACCAAGTGCCTTGCGGTTTTTCTCTAGAACCTCGAGAAGTTGAGATTCTTGCTCTAGGGTCAGCCTACTGCTGATGATGACCAGATACATATTGTTTGCACCCGCAAGGAAAGCATACTTCAGGCCTGCAGGAAGTGGCTTGAGTTCCAGTTCGACCAACTTATCAGTCACTTCTGTGACAGGATCATTGTGTTCGGGATGGAGTGAATCATTGGAGTCAAAGAGATACATCAACAAATTTGACCATGTCTCCCAAAGGTCTTCTGATCTTGCGTCAACTGTGCTTTCCAGGTCCTCCTCTAGAGAGAGGATTTCCTGTGTCCATGGATCGTTCAAGGAGAGTTGTGTATCTCAGATGTCTATAATGAAGTCACTGCTGCTTCAGATGTAGCTGCATGTCCCTTATCAGTTAGGACTTTAGGCTCGCTAATCATGCTTGGTAATTCTATTGTTGCCCGAGCTGAAGGTGATCTTCCTACACCCATAGTCAACCACGTCTTCTGAAGTGTACAGGAATGGTCGGCCTAAGATGATTGGAGTCTGGAGTAAGGGTGCGGGTGAGTCCATATCAAGGACTACAAAATCAACTGGGAACTGCATCTCCCGCACCTTCACCACAACGTCTTCCAAAAGACCTCGAGGTTGCTTGATGGATCGATCAGCAAACTGAAGGATCATACACGTTTGCTTGAGAGGACCTAGCCCAAATTCTTGTAGTAATGACGAGGGCATGAGGTTGATGGAAGACTCGCTGTCAAGCAATGTTCGCTTGAAGACTTGATCAAAAATCTCGCAACTGATTAAAGGCGCTCCTTTGTCCTGCTTTTTCCGTTGGAGATTGCTGATGGCTACAACTGTGGCCATGGTGAGAACGTGCTTCTCAACTTGTCAGCGTCTGTTGTTTCATGCTAGGTGATGCTTGCTTGTACATGCCTCTTTCAAACCTTTCTTTACAGCTAGCATATACTCCATGGCCTTCATCAATGAAATCTCAACAGTCAATTTATTAAGAATGTCCACAACTCCAGGATCAGATAACACACTTTTTCTTTTTGCATTTTTTAATTTTTCTATTGCATCAGAAAAAGGAATATCTACATGATCGAAATCAGAAACAAGGTTTTTATTTACAACAAAATCCTTGTCCACAATATGTTGTGCATTCGGGTCACAAAAAGGAGTGTAATCTGGAGGCTGAGATGCTGGTGCTGGTGGATAGGCAAAAAGTGAGGCCTCCGCTCTGTCGGCTGGCGTAGGATCAGATGTGGCTAGAGGCTCCTCCATGGCTGGCATGAATTTACTTTGGCGACGGTCATATTTTTGATCTTTTTGCTTTTTCTGATTTTTTGTACTTTTTGGTGATGAAGATGGTGGTGGATGGCAGCTGGAATGGCTCCTCCTCCTTCTTCTTCTTCCTCACCGCCCCTATAGCTGGCACGGTTGATGCAGAAGATGATGATTCATCTGAAGCTTTATTCTTCCCCTGGTTAGTGCTAGGAAGAGGTAAGGACCTACCACTCCTGAGAGTGACATCATTAGATAAAACAATAGTACAATCATCTGTCTCTACATGCATAGACAGGACATCACATTCTACATGTTCTCTTCTCTTGAAATTGTTACCTGTGTCGGAATGGTAGTTTTCATGGCGGTCAGGTCATCTAACTTTCTTGTCATGTATGTTAGATCTTTGACAAGCTGGGCCAAGCAATCAAGGGTTGGGTTCACAGGATTCTTCTCGGAAGGTTTAGCAGGCAGACTACGCTGTTGCTGAGAGTTTTGGGGTTGAGGCAGAGACTGTTGGTGATGCTGAGGTGGTAGAGGAAGCTGATACTGATGGTAAGAGGGAGAAGGATAGTGCTGGTACCGTGGAGGTGGGGCAGCCACATACTGATGGTATGGCTGTGGCTGGCAGAATTACGGTTGTTGGTATTGTTGATTCTGCCTCCATTGGTTGGGGTACTAAGGAGGCTGGTGATACTGCGGCGGAGGTTGCGAGGACTGCCCAAACCGACCGCCCGATGGTTGGTGGTATTGTCTGTTGGCTTGTTGCTGACCATGGGAGTGTCCAATAGGACATGCCAACTGTGCATCATTACTCGAAACACCATTGACTTCTTCAATCAAGGGTGGTGGTGGAAAGTCTAGATCGGATGATGGAAGGAATTCTGGTTGGTAGACAACCATCTGCTGCTGTGGTGGGCCCTGATCAGGTGCCTGCACGTAGTACACGTACTAGACTGTCGGTGGCTGCTGGCTCGACTGAGGTTGTTGTGGCAGTGATGTCTCGTCTTTCTTCTCAGTTGGAGCTTCGGTGGATGGTGCCGCCAACTGAACCGAACTAATGGTGCCTACCAACAGCTCCAACTGCTTGGTAATCGGGTCTAGCTTGTCGAGATTATGCGTCATCTTGTCGATCACAACGAGTTTCTCAAGGTCCTGTGATCACTTTTCAATAATATCAACCTTTGAGAGATGGCCCCCGATGATGCTGAGGTTGGATATCTCATCTCTCTCCGCCTCACGAGATGCTGCCATACGGACTTGTTTCTGGAGGATCTGTGGTTGCTTCAGATATGCCTTGGATGAAGAGAGGGCGGCCTCTCCTTCGGTCATTTCCTCAAAAATCTGCCAAACTACGTATTCATCCTTGTTGAAATGTGGTCCCCCGCATGCTGCATCAACAAGTCATTGGCTTTCTACGTTTAGCCCCCAAAGAAATGTTGTACTAAGCTGGTCCGTGGGATCTCATGGTGAAATATGTTTTTTCTGTTTTATAATTTTCTTTATATAAATATGTATCTATTAAATTGATTTGAGTAATTTTGGACCTTATTTACTATTTTTACTACTCAAATCAATTTCAGGTATTTATTTAATCCCTTATTTGGGATATTTTGAGAATTTAAAAATACATAAAAATTAGCAAAAATTACAAGAACATTAGAAATATATATAATCCAAAAACAATTTTTATTTTTAATTTTATTGATAGTTATTAGTATTTGTAAATATATTATTCTAATGAATATGTATACCCTTATGCATTATATATAATGTATTTAAAGGAAAAAGAGATGTAAAAATCTAAGAATATAAAAAAGAAATATAAAATCATAAAATTAAAACAAAATACAAAAATATAAAATTAAAAAAATAAAAAAATATAAAATCCAAAGAGCCACAAAAAGATATATGCATATGCATGATAAATCACATGGTTGTAAATAAATAACCTAGGCTACCTGCTTTGCTCTCTGTGGTTCGACCTCTACATGCTTAATCACTATGCATTTTATGGTAGAGTTAATAAATTTTAACCTCACATTTTTGTTATTCATGGCTTTGTATATGTTGTGGGTTAACTGCTGATCAATCCGGGTTTTTGTGCGGGGTCGCTTCGATGATTGTTGGTCCGCCTTGTGGATTGACAAGACCTCTACAAAAACTCTTGTTATCAGATGACGTTGTTGTCAGGGAAAATGGCAAAAAACTTAGGAAAATGACGTGTGCGTCAAATGAACAAGCTGGAGGGGAAGTTGACTGGGCAGTTAACGAACGAGGCGCCCTTATTGGGCCACGTCAGCCCGAATAAGGACAAAACAAGTTGATTATTAAAGAATAAATAATTGCAGATAGTAAATGATTTTATTATTTTCATATAAAAATGTTTATTATTTTATTTAATATTTTATTCTGATTTTTATTTATTTTTTAGTGTTATTTATTAGTAGTTTATTTTTAGGGGTATATTTATAGGTATATTTACCTATATTTTGACTATTTTATTTTTACTTTGTATATTTATTTTATTATTTAATTCCTTTATTTTATATATTTATAACTTATTTTTATGTTCATAAATATATTTTTATTATATTATTATGATTTATTTATACACTTAAATAAATAGGTATGTATATCATGTAGGCATATTTATGGGTATTTCATCTATGTTTTATGTTCATTATTTTATTTTAATGTATTTTGTTGGATTTTTTTTGGTTTTATTATGTACAAGTTATAAATAATATTTACAAAATTATAAAAATATAAATTTGTAAAAATAATAAAGAATGGATAAAATGTATATTTTATTCGGGTCTATTATACAATGAGAGTCCAAAACCTAACTTTCACTCCTTAACTTCAAAAAATATAAACCACCTCCATTAAATAGCTTGAAAAGTTGTATACAATTAGAGGTGATTTTGATACATTTTGATTTTTTATTTGGGAGATATTGGTCTGTAAAGTTTGGTTTTGACTTTTTATTTTGTGTATAAAAAGTACACTGTATATTATTTTTGTACAAACCCAATTTTGTATTTTTATTTACATTATTATCTACAACTTTTATGTACAAAGTTTCTTTATTTGATGTATAAATAATAAGTGATAAAATAGATGTCAAAAAATGAATAAATAATAAATAAAAGAATTGGGTTTTTATTGTATTTTTGGCCCTTATTTCCCCCTACTTTATTCGTTGTTACCAACTCAATTTTTGACTTGGTCTCGGGGTTTAGGGTCATAAAATATCTTCAATATTTCATTCTTTTTCTTTTCTTATCTTTATTCTATAATTTTGACATTAAAATCAGTATTATTTACATAATAAATGCAATAAATGATGAATGCTTATTTTGTACAAATTAATGTTATTTACATGCATTAGCTAGGATTTTTAAGGCCAAATTGATAGAATAAAGATGATGAAATAGAGATTCATCAATGTGCCACACTACTCACGTGATAAACATGAGTTGAAGGAATTTTGAGCGAACCTATATGTTGTTATATACTATATTAAATACCTAATACATATTAAATCAAATAAGTAGATTAAAAATAAAAAATTTACATAATAAAATATATGACGCTATGTACTATATAGTAAACAAAGTATTTTAAAAATATGATTATTTTTTATTTTTACAAAATCAAATACAAAAATACATAAAAGCTATAATAGTTGTATATCACCATATGCTAAATCATAAATGGAAATCAAATAAAAACTAAACATAAAATCTTTAACAAATATAAAAATCAAAACTTCTACAATTCATAATTAATGCAAGAAAAATCACAAAAAATTTATATAATAGCTACTTTTAAAGGTATTTGAATATTTTATACTTTAAAATAAATATATCCATGAGATGTGTTGTGATACCGCATGAAGGTGGATCGACGTGGATTCGGTCTGTGTCCATTTTCCAAATACTTTTTTGATGAGCAACACTCAAAGTTTCACTAGTATATAACTAAAATGCATCTTTAAGAACAATTGGGGCAACAAGATGTCACCATCTTCCTCATTTCATACTAACAAATTGATTTCTTTTAAAATAAAATTTTCTTCTAGATAAAATTATGTTCTAATGAAGTAATGTATCTTTTTGACTAAATTTACCTCCATGTATCATGAACTTACTAAACATCTAAACCGACAATTTATGTAAATACATTTCCTTTTAATTTCTACTCTCTATTTAAAATCTTACATAGTATAAATTTTGATTTTATTTTTATAATCTGTTACATGTTAGAACTTAGCATAGTTTTTCTTAGATTCTTTTCTTTTATTGAAATTATTGCTCACTATAATCTAATGAGCTTTACTGTCCAACAAATTTTCGAAGTTTCATTGTTTTTTACTATGCATTCAATTTATACCGGTTTATCCCTTATATATTTACTCCTTGTTTTGTAGGTATTCACTTTAGGAGTTGGAGATAATGTAAATCATTCTATATTTGAATCAAGAGCTAAAAAAATAGATTTTTTTTCAATATTTAACGTGTAACTCTAATATTGATCATATTATAACAAAGAATTTAACTATAAAATTATTAATCGACTAACATATATATAAAATATGTTCTTTCACTCCATTATTATAAGATATATCTCTACGCTTCTGTGACGCACGAGGCATGATCCTTCATCTTCAGGCTAATTTGTGAGATACATGCATGAATAAACTTCAGTGATCTTACTCTGTAATGAGTTCATTTGGGTTCTCAAGTGGGGGCAGTACCACATGTTTAGTGATTCGGGAAACTTTACAAGCACCTCCCTATAACTCAAACAAAAGCTAAGGCTTCCCTTTCCCATAGCATCGATCGGGCGCGTCGAATGCTTTCTAACAATCGCATGTTTAGAATTAAGATCCCTCCTACCCATCGAATTTCCTCTTCTTCCTGCTCGCCTAATCACACATCACTTCTGTCATTCACTCCTTGCCCTGAGTTCTTATCCTTCGTCATCAAAAACTGTGGATAACCACTCCAGCTAGACCTTTCCTTCTTATCAGGGGCGGTGGAGGGAATCCCGTCAGACCTTTCATCTTCGCACTCAAATGCCTCCGGAGAAGGCTCACCCCTATCTTATGTCTTTCTATTAGTTACTAACCATCAGATGGTAGTGCTCTACTTTCAACATATATAAGAAAAAGAGTTTGGTGAGGGAAAAGTTGTCCACCCTCTTTGGTTAAAGGAGGATTTGATGTGTGCGCGGATCCAAATCATGTTTATTCCCTTTACTTTTTTCATTTCCTTCATTTTAAATTTTAATTTAAACATTTCAAAATAATATTTAAATTAACATAAAATTCATTTATATTTCGTCGTGCAGCATGGGTTACATCCTAGTACTATATATTACGCGGAGGTGCCGCTAATATTTGAATTAATTTTCATCCAGGATATTCTACTTTTGCGCTTTTAGTCTTGATTTATTGCTGGCTATGTCGGGAGCACTACTCTTGGGTTAGTTTGAGCTCGGAAAAGTTTGGTGTCGTTGTAAGAAATTTTATGTAGGAAAATACCATATATGGTAGTTGTCAACATTATTTTTATTTTTATATTGTGGCTCATGATTAATTATGAAAGGATGCATCTCTTGGGAAGTTGCCTTTGGTGGTTACCTTAATGGATAGGTAACCATCATGTTTTATATATATGGATTGGGGTCCCCTCTCCCTCAACTAATGAATGCAAGAGGATCCATTACTCAAGCATAGTAGGCAAGAGTTGATAAGGAGAAGGAAATCACATCTTCATCACTTCATTTCCGTTGCGATGGCTTCTGGTAACTTTTATACATCTTAGATCTATTTTGATTAGTATTATAGATCTATCAATTGGTATCAGAGCAAGTTTTTTTTGGCTTCCAATCGAATCTTGTATCATGAAGTCGATTTATTCGTTGGTCGCCATTTCCAACTTCCGGAATCAATATCGCCTTTGTTTGTCTTGTCCTTTTATTGTCGTGGATGATTTATCTTTTTATGTAATGGTTACTTTTTGATAAATGGATCATCTATTCATAGCTACTTCTCCATCTCATTAGAAGCCTTTTCCACCATTGCCATATTGGATTTTTAAAAAAAAATATATAATCGTCCTTTCATTATTTCCATGCCAAATCTGTTTCCATGCGAAATCCTTTTTTATAAAGTCTGGCTGTAAGTTTCAAACGTGAGCATACATCCAATTTGTTTATTATTATTATTATTTTTAGTTTTTCTGGACTATCCATCCTAATTGGTGTACTGTAGCTATATTTGATGTAGTCTCAACTTTTTAAAATTGCTCGATTCAATACCTTCATGGTATTTTCTTTTTAAGGCGGTTGGTGTGTTACCATATAAAAGTTTTTTTTCTATAACATTGGATAGACATAAATGATCAGTTACCCTCTAAAGGGTGATAATGAATTGTTTGTGACATATGATTGTGGAGAATTCTTTATAATTTCAATTTTCTTCCACTTCCGATTGCTTGTTATATTGTTATTTTTTTTGATGTTGTGGATTGTACAATCCAAACGGAGGAGTGGCCACAGCATCTATTCGTTTTGTATTGTACATATAAATAGTGGGTAATTATTGACTAGTTATCTTAGAGTAGCCACAGTATCTTGGATAACAATGTCAATAATTGCATTAAGTGCTAGAGTTCAATTATTTGAACTAATGGCATCATATTACATCTACATGATGGAAATAACTTGATTAACTCCCTTTAAAGTCATTTAGATAAGTGTGTACAATTGAATCAGGAGGAGTAGCCACAGCATCTGATCTATTCAATTTGTACATATTGGTTCTTGTAATGAGTGATTATTGATTAGTTATCCAAGAGTAGCCACAGCATCTAGGATTACAATGCCAATAATTACATTAAGTGACGGAGTTAATTGGATTTTTTTAAATGAGAAAAATAAATTATTTATTAGTTATTCTAATGCCCGCATGTATGGAATTTCTAATGAATATTTGAAATCTATTTGTCTCGTTTATTAAGAAAATCACATGTATATTACAATTCTTTAGTCACAGCAAGTCTTGTAATGATAGTACATTGATTTCTCAAAATATTAAATAAGTTAGTATTTTGAATTAAGTTTTATGCTTGAGTTATTACTTATTGTGGTAGTCTTGTTATGAAATTATTGCAGATAGTTCAGCTTTCATGTCTACTCAATTCAATGTCTTGAATTATGTTCCAATTCTACATGGAAATAATATTTCTGAATGGAAAGAGAAGATTCTTCTTTCTTTAGGATGTATGGACCTTGACTACGCACTTCGCATTGAGGAACCAGCAAAGCCTACTGATGAAAGTGGTCAAGGCGTCAAGGATTTGTATGAATGGTGGGAGAAATCCAACCGATTAAGCTTAGTGATCATGCAAACTAACAAAGCCAAGAATATCAGGGGTTCCATTCCTGAATGTAAGACTGCAAAGGAGTTTTTAGAGTCTGTTGAAAAACAGTTTAAAACTTCAGAAAAGGCTATGGCAAGCATACTCCTAACAAAATTATCTTCTATGAAGTATAATGATTGCATCGGGATAAGAGAGCATATAATGGAAATGAGAAACATTGTTGCTCAACTTAAAGTGCTTAAACTTGATATCTCAGAGCCCTTACTTGTTCATTTAATTCTCAACGCTTTACCTTCACAATATGGGTCATTTAAGATTTCCTACAACACACATAAAGATCATTGGACTCTAAATGAGTTATTAGTGATGTGTGTACAAGAGGAAAATAGGCTCAAGCAAGAGAAGGTTGAGAGTGTCCATTTGGTCACTCGTAGGAAAGAGAATAAATGGAAAAGGGATGTGAAACATCCAGAAAAGAAGCCAAACGAATTTAAGAAGGCAAAATGCTTCTTTTGCAAGAAACCCGGGCATGTTAAAAAAGAATGTATCAAGTTTAAGGGCTCAACAAGAAAGGTATACATCATTGTCATGTATGTCATGAATCTAATTTCATTGATGTTCCTTCTAATACTTGGTGGATTGACTCTGGAACTTCAATCCATATTTCCAACTCTATGCAGGGCTTTCTGAGTACAAGGAGACCAATGAAAAATGGGCAAAGCGTATTTATGGGAAATCGCATGTCTTCAAATGTAGAAGCGATTGGAATGCAAAGACTCATTTTACAATCTGGCTATGTTCTTGATTTGGAAAATATTTTTTATGTACCCAAGTTCTCTAGAAATTTGGTTTTTATATCTAAACTTTGTAAACTTGGATACAAATTTTTATTGATAAATTACTTTTCCAAATATTCAAGAATGATAAGTTAATTGGCACAGGTGAATTGGTTGATAATTTGTACAAAATACGTTTAGATTCGCATTTTGAAAGCAATCTCCTTGTTTATAATGTTGTTGGTAAAAAGCAAAAACGTATTAGTGATCGATCATCAATGTTATGGCATAAAAGATTAGGTCACATCTCCATTAAAAGAATTTAAAAATTAGTAAATAATGGAGTAATTGATGCTCTTGACTTTACTGATTCAAGTGTTTGTGTGGCGTGTATAAAGGTAAACATACCAACAAACATGCTAAAGGATCAAGGAGAAGTACTAGTCTTTTAGAAATTATACATACTGACATATGTGGTCCGTTTCTTATAGAATGTTTTAGTGGTCAAAAATACTTCATCACCTTCATAGATGATTTCTCACGTTATATGTATCTTTATCTTTTATTTGAAAAATCAGAAGCTATAAATGCTTTTAAGGATTATCAAATAAAAGTAGAGAGACAATTAGAAAAGAAAATTAAAATCGTGAGATCAGATAGAGGTGGTGGGTATTATGGTAGGTATGTTGGAGGAGAGCAAAGACTTGGACCATTTGTGCGATTTCTTAAAGATGAAGGCATTGAACATCAATTTTCTATGCTTGGTGAGCCGGATCAAAACGGTGTCACCGAAAGACAAAATCACACGTTAATGGATATGGTTCGAAGTATGATGAGTTACTCCTCATTACCATTATCCTTTTGGAGTGAAGCTCTAAAGACATCTGTGTATATATTAAATATAGTTCCATCAAAAGCAGTTCCATCTACTCCATTTGAGCTTTGGAAGGGATGTAAACCATGATTGGAACACATACACGTTTGGTGTTGTCAAGCTGAGATTAGAATCTATAACCCACATGAGAAAAAAATGGATATGAAGACTACAAGTGGATACTTCATTGGTTATCCAGAAGGCTCTAAAGGTTATAGATTCTATTGCCCAAATGGGGAATCGAGTATTGTAGAATCAAGGAATGCTATATTTTTGGAAAATAGCGAGAAAAGTGGGAGCAGGATGATAATTAAAGACATCATACTTGATGAATTACCGGATCTTGTTATACCATTAGAAAGGGAGGAGCAAAATATTTAACACGATATCTTGGATGAGACATAACATCAAGATATTGTTGTCTCTCAAGTCCAAGATATTCCTTTGGTTGAACCAATGGTGAATCCTCCACTACCTGAAAATCAAGTTGAAATAACACCAATTGTTCAACAAGGTGTTGTTACAACTAGATCTGGTTGGGTAGTAAAATCTACAATCTCATCGGATTTTATAACATACCTACAATAATGTGACTACAATACCGGAATTTCAGAGGACCCGATATCATTTTCACAAGCCACGAGTGTAATTAATTCTACTAAATGGTATAATGCCATGAGGGAGGAGATGGATTATATGAGTGCAAACCAAGTATGGGACTTGGTAGAGCTACCCGAAGGAGCGAAATCTATTGATTGCAAATGGATCTTTAAAACTAAGAAGGACTCATTAGGTAACATTGAGAGATATAAAGCCAGACTTGTGGCTAAAGGTTTCATTCAAAAGGAGGGCATAGATTACCATGAGACTTTCGCTTCAGTATCACGAAAGGATTCATTACGAATAATCATGGTATTAGTAGCTCATTATGAGTTAGAGTTACACCAAATGGATGTGAAAACAACTTTTCTTAATGGAGACTTGGATGAACATGTTTACATGCGACAACCTGAGAGTTTTGTTTTAGACAATAACAAGCATTTGATTTGTAAATTAAGGAAGTCTATATATGGACTAAAACAAGCATCTTGTCAATGGTACATTAAGTTCAACAATGCAATAACTTCATTTGGTTTTGTTGAGAACATTGTTGATAATTGTATATATCTTAAGACGAGTGGGAGTAAATATGTTTTTCTAGTCCTTTATGTAGACGATATTTTACTTGCTTGTAATGACCTTGGGATGTTGTGAGATACAAAGATGTTTCTTTCTAATAATTTTGAAATGAAAGATATGGGCGATGCTAAATATGACATTGGCATTGAAATTCATAGAGACAGATCTCAGAGAGTACTTGGATTGTCTCAAAAGGCCTATATTGAAAAATTATTAGAGAGATTTGGAATGAAATATTTTTCTCCTACCCCAGCACCTATGGTAAAAGGAGATAAAAAATTTTCATTCAAATGTCCCCAAAATAATTTAGAAAAGGAACAGATGGAGGACATTCCATATACATCTATCATTGGGAATCTAATGTATGCCCAAACATGCACTAGACCAGATATATGTTTTGCAGTTGGAATGTCGAGTAGACACAAAGCAATCCAGGTATGGATCATTGGATAGAGACAAAGAAGGTCTTGCGATATCTGCAAGGAACTAAGGATTTTATGCTAATCTACCGGCATTCAGATTCCTTAGAAGTTATTGGCTATTAGGATTCGGATTATGTAGGAAGTAAGGAGGATAGAAAATCTACCTCTGGATACATTTTTCTGCTTGTTGGTGGTGCTATTTCATGGAGAAGTGTGAAGCAATCACTTGTCACATCAAGTACCATGGAAGCTGAATTCATAGCATGTCATGAGGCTACTACACGAGCACTTTGGCTAAAGAATTTCATTGCGGGTCTCAAGATAGTGGATTCAATCTCAATACCATTAAAGATTCATTGTGATAATTCTGAGGCCGTAGTTTTCGCTAACAACAACAAGTATACGCGTGCCGGAATGAGAATCGACATTAAATATCTTGTTGTTAAAGAGAAAATTAGAGATCATTTAGTATTGATTGAACATATAGGTACTAAGTACATGATTGTTGATCCTATGACAAAGGGTTTGCACCTAGTGTATTCATCAATCGTGTAACTGAAATGGGCCTATCTAGTACCTTGTAATAATATCAATACATCCATGTGTGTACACCTTAAGTTTGGTATAATGATCTTTTTGTTTATTGTCTGTTATATTTTAGTAGCATGCAATTAATGAACATACATAAAGAAAGGATCCGTGTTAATATCTGGATATTAACACATAAAGATTTGTCATGTTAAGCAAACTATTGGTATTGTAATGCTTGGAAGGATATATCTGTTTGAAAGGTATCTACCGCCAAGATTCATATTAATAGAGCTTAACTAGACAAATGTAAAGCAACAAATTTTATACATGAGCCAAGTGAGAGAATGTAAGAAATTTTATGTAGGCAACTACCATTATGGTAGTTGTCAACATTATTTTTTATTTTTATATTGTGGCTCATGATTAATTATGAAAGGATGCATCTCTTGGGAAGTTGCCTTTGGTGGTTACCTTAATGGATAGGTAACCATCATGTTTATATATATGGATTGGGGTCCCCTCTCCCTCAACTAATGAATGCAAGAGGATTCATTACTCAAGCATATTAGGCAAGAGTTGAGAAGGAGAAGGAAATCCCATCTTCATCACTTCATTTCCGCTGCGATAGCTTCCGGTAACTTTTATACATCTTAGATCTATCTGGATTAGTATTATAGATCTGTCGGTCGTAACATATGATGGAATTCAAGGCTTGGGGGATATGTTGCCATTTTCCATTCCCTTGCTTTGCCTTGGCTTCTCCCGTGGTTCTTTGTCACTTTTGCAAGCCCTACCGCTTGCGTGAGCCTCTACTTTATAGATTGACATAACTTAGCTACCTTTCTGGTGAATAACTATAATGGGATGAATTAGTCAAAGGGTTCTTATCATTGCATTTCACTTGGTTTGCTTCATAGATATCCCTTTTAGCCTAAGTAGCTTATTACGAGTTGGCACTGGCTTCCTGAAGTGGCAAATGAAGCTTTATATCCTCCTTATGGTATCACGATTTCAGTTCCTTGTACTCTCTCCGATGGATGATCATTCGGTTGATGTAGTTGTTGTATGAGCAACTAATCTATTAATAATGGTTTCTCAGGCGACTGGACTATTTATGTGATATTTGTTTCTTGCCATTTAGTAGTTAATTAGATGCTAAATTGAGCTTGGCTGTAGCAGGTCAAATGCTAATGGATGCTGGTAGAGAAAATCGCTGACTGCCAACGATTGCTCGAACTATTGGTTAATTAGGAATGGTACTATTTGTGACTTTGATTAACTATCTTGACGTTTACTAGAGCTTGGCAGTTGTTGGTAAATTACCAATTGCTATTAAATGAGAAATATGTCAACTACTAGCTGTTGCTCTAAGACTGCTTGATTGCTAATGGTAACTTTTCTTACTACTGAACAGTAAGATTAGTGCTAACTTGTGCTCCCTGCAGATGGTCAATTACCAACAACAGATGGATGAGCAGTTGATCGACTACCAGTGGTCACTCTGGCTACTAATAAAAACAATGTTTGCTCTCTTTTTTACCATTGAGAAATTAGCTTGAAGCCAAATTGAGCTTAACTATATCTAGTCAATTACCAAAGACCAGTAGATGACCAACTGGTCGATTATTTACTATTACTTTATTGGGAGACTATTCGATTACCAATGGGCTCTATTTACTAAGGTTGAGCAATAACTTAGTACTAACTTGACCTCAGTTGTCTAGTAAATTAACAATGATCATTGGGCAGAGGATAAGTTGACTATCAACACTTGTTTGGGTAACTAGTCGTTCACTTGCGCTCTCCTTTTTACTTTGAGTATTTAGCTTGCAACCAAGTTGAGCTCGAATGCGATTGGATAATTATTAATGGTCGTTGGACGAGCAAATGGTTGACTTCCAATAATTGCTGGGGTGATTGGTCTATTATCAATGGTCATTGGTTTTTTAGTTGAATATTTAGCTTGGCACTATCTTGAGCATGGATGATGATACTCAACTACTAATGGCTGTTGGATAAGGAACTGATCGACTACCAACAACTACTCGGGTGATTGTTCGATGACATAATGTCTCTCTTTGATGTTGTTGAGTAGTTAACTTGAAGCTAATTTAATCTTGATTACAATTAGTTTTTCATGAGATTTTATGTTTATGTGATTTTTAGTTTAAAATTTTGTGTTTTGAAGTTTGAAAATGATGAGATGTTGAAAACAATTGAACTGATATATGAGAAAAGGGAGTATGCACCCTGGTGCATGTAATTTTACATGCACTGAGGCTTATATCTCCCATATTTTTTTAATTTTTTGGGAAAATATCACCGTATATATTCATCTATATATCCCTCCAATATGTCATTTGAATTTCGTCAAAAACAGAGACTCCTATGTCCTCCATCTAGATCAGATAATTTTAACGGTCTTAGAATTGTTGTAATCGACTTGTTATAGATGAAGGGCATAGGAGTCTCTGTTTCTGACGAAATTCGAATGGTATATTGGAGGGATATACAGATGAATATACACGGTGATATTTTTCAAAAAAAATAAAAAAAATATGGGAGATATAAGCCTCGGTGCATGTAAAATTATATGCACCAGAGTGCATACTCCCCATCCTCCTGATATATAGTCTATTATATAAATATGTTATAGTGGTATTATATAGTAATCTAAGTGAGGATGTGGATAAGTGTACATGAAATGTGGGTGAGTGCTGAGTTGTAAACATGTGAAGCAACTAATGTGTGAAGTTGATGAGTAAGTGAAGAGGTGAAGTGAAGTACAACAGAGTAGAAAGTGTGTGAAATAAATGTAATGTGCAAATGTGCAAGTGAAGCAGAATGAGTGCAAAAAAAGGTGAAGAGAAAGACAATAACAAAGCACAATAATATATATACAACTTGTTCAAATTTGAAAACTCACATAAAATCTAAATCTTAATGAAATTGCATAAATCCTACACTAGAAGTTAGCAAATGAAATCTAGTATCTATTCCAGAAAATCTCAAAGATGCCACATATGGGTATAATTGTAAGAGTAAAACAATCCCCTATTACAATTGTGTCCCCCTGGAGAAGGACTAGAAAGTTTCTAATGACGGCTTAGATTCGTGTAGGAAAATAATAAAAGCAAGGATATCGACACAAATTTCTCTCTCACGTAGTAACGTGAGAGCACATGAAGTGCTTATGGTGGACCGATATGTAACTTTCCCAAGCAATGAGAGTAGGGATGAGCATTGGGCTGGGCCGGCCCAACCCGGCCCGAAGCCCAGCCCGCATAGCCCGGCCCAGTCCGAGCCCGAATTATTTGTGGGTCGGGCTTGGGTCAAAGATGTAGGCCCATTTAATAATTGGGCCGGGCTCGGGCTTAGCCCGGTCCATCCTGCTAGGCCCGATAGCCCGGCCCGCATAGAAGCCCAAAATTAGGCCCGTTAGGCCCAATAGCCTGGCCCGCATAGAGCCCATATGTGTCTGCACTTTGATCTCTCACTTTGATATATTCATTTGGATTGAATGAGGGAGTTGACGATGTCGAAAGATTAATCTACTTGAGGTATATTTTCAACCTTTTTGTTTACTATTATTTGCACATGTTTCTATAATATCTCTATGAAACTCTTTCCATTAGATATTGTAGAATCATAAATATGACCAAATCCGTGCAAAACAGTAGGATAACTAAATAAAACGACCTAAATAACTAATAAATACTTCATAACGAAGATTACAATCAAAATAACCAAATGTGAGTGCGCCAAGTTTATGGGCCCACCAAGTCTAGACTCATAAGTTTTGGGCTGGTCCAAGCCCAATTGATTTTTGAGACATCATGGATCGGCCCGGCCCAGGCCCGACCCATAATAATTGGGCTGGGCTTGGGCTTGGGCCTTCAAAAAAAATTTAGTGGGCCTAGTCCCGGCCCAAAGCCCACAAACATAAATGGGCTTGGGCCTGGGCCCTGTAGGGCCCGGCCCAGGCCCGGCTCATGCTCATCCCTAACTGAGAGTATAATCTACAATTGTCATATCGCTTTGGAATCGGCAGTTATGATTAGATTCCTTAAATGGTTATGACCGTCCAGATCTTCCACATGTCAGAAGACTACAAACCCTGAAGGATCAGGTGTTCTTCCGTCTTCTCATTCGTTCCTAGAGTGATGAAGATTTCTTTTAGGGGTTGTTTTGATTGCTGGGTTGTGCTGGGATAACCTCATGTGAATAGCAGTTGTCTGGATGGTTATGAGGATTGGTAAATGATTGGAATAAGAAATGTGATGTGATGTCACATTGATTTGTGATGGAACTCCAACCCAAGTTTGTATGGTGGTTTACCGTGTTACTCCGAGGTAACCCGGGGCACACCACCAACCAAACGAGCCCTAGGAGTTTCTCAATTGGTGAAGTACTGGGTGTCGAGTTGGTGAATACGATAAATCAGGGTGGGGAGAAGGAGCTCCTCTCCTTGACCGGCGCACCGATGGTGATCTTTGGGTGACCGATGAAGATATAAGAAGACAGGTCAGGGCCACTGATGAGGATTCAATCTCGCCTAATGAGGAACCTACAAGTGAATGGACCGCTCTTCGATGAAGAATAAAACTGAGTAAATTTTGGGGGCTCACAAGACTCACTCGATTTCTTCTTATCGTTGTTCCTTTCACAATGGAAGCACATCCATATATAGAGATTTCCGGTGGCCCGTATGCCCCCTATATATCTGCCCAAAGATTATGTAATCTCTTCAATTGTAGTAGACGTTTTGATATTGAAATCATTTTATTCATGACCATTATATTTGTATTCATGGCCATTGAAGGTCATTATTCTTGTAACAACACAACATCGTCAGCTTGACCAATATGGTCCTGATATTTCACTATCATTATTCGAGAAGTGTCGATCTTCTTGGAGATGTTTACTTGAGGATCAATATTCACGAACCCTATTACTTAACTCAACCATTCCTGAGTCCCATTACACCAACATATTTAATGTATGTTCATCTTTAATTCCTTTAGAAAAAGAATCATCTAACATATCACTTGTAGGTATGTATGTTACCTTGATTTCTTGTTTAGCCACTATATCTTGAATATAGTGATAATAGATCCCAATGTACTTTCCCTTGGAACTATTTGCTCCACTATTAATCAAGCTTATTGCAGCTTGATTATCATGATATATTTCAATTGGTTCTTTAACCAATTCGAGAGAGAACTTCTCAAGAAAGCGTCTGATCCAAACGGTGTGAGTAGTGGCCGTGATACATGCAATATACTCGATATCTTGTGTATGTATAAAAACACAGCTTTATTTTTTGGTTCCCTAATAAATAGTCACTCCACCAAACATGAAAAGATTACCCGATGTAGATTTTCTATCATCTACATCTCTTCTGAAACCTGTATCGGAATATCCTACTGTCTCAAGGGAGATAATACCATTCTTTTGAGTATATGAATCGGAATATGCCTAATACAATAACAACAACAACAATATCAAACGGCTTTTTCCTCATTAAGTAGGGTCGGTTAAGTGAATTTTTTTGCCTCCATTCAGATCTATCTTGGGTCATTTTTGGAGATAATACCATTCTTTTGAGTATATGAATATAGATAGGGTTGTATACTTTTTCCTTTTATATAGTTACATTTTTATCTGTACATTTACGAATATATAAAACGATATGTGTTTTCTTTCGTATGCATATATGGAAACGATTTTCATTTTTCTTTTTGAGGGCGTTGACACAAATATAGTTGTATGATAAAGAAAGTTAACTTGGTACGGGTACGTGTCGCTACAACAAAATGGACCTATAATAATGAATAATGTGAATATTTGTTACTATATATTCAGATATTAAATATATAACAATAAATATTATTAGTTGTAAAATCAGGTTTGATTCTCGTAATTAGCAACCAGGGTCATATTTGTTGCTAAATGTTCATACAATAATGATTTATTCTTTGCCTTATTTGTTAAAATGAGCTGGTCTAATCTTAAGTAACTAATATGTCAGAATGGTACGAAAAATAATATGGGTTTGAATTATCTTTACAATACCAATACAAATACGGATATCATTTTCACGCCTCTTTATGTATATTAGCTCTATCATATTGATGCAATTTGATAATCCATATCCACCTGCTATCGTATCTATTTTTAAGTCAATACAAATATGCATTTTTATCTTGACGTATGTATGCACATAATGAACTCGGTACTATTTTTTTTGGATATGGATGCGAATATATATATATAGGGAAAAGGGAGCATCCTCTCAAGAGGAGGTAACTTCCCTCCTCCTTTGTGAAAGAGGAGGCAAATTTTTTATTTTTTTTGAAAAATGTCACCGTAGATTTTCATAATTATATCCCTCTAATATGCCATTCAAATTTCGTCAGAAACAGAGACTCCTACGGCCTTCATCCGGAACATGTTAAATAGAACAAATCTGTGACCGTTAAAAAATGACTGTCTGGATGGAGGTCGCAGGAGTCTCTGTTTCTGACGAAATTTGAATGACATATTAGAGGGATATAATTATGAAAATCCATTTTTCAAAAAAACAAAAAAAATTTGCGTACTCTTTCACAAAGGAGGAGGGAAGTTACCTCCTCTTGAGAGGAGGCTCCCTTTTCCCATATATATATATATATATATATGGGAATAATGGGGTTGCCCCCTTGGGGCAGCCAATTAGCAGCCCCCAGCATCTTGCAGCCGTTGGATGTCATCAACGGTGGAAGTTCTTTTGTCTTTTATTTTCGTATCCGGTCACATCCCTTCCTCCTCCCCCATTTACACGTCCCTTCCTCTTCTCCGAGAAACCCAAAACACATTTCCGACGATCCTTCAACCCGTCTACGCCATTATGGAGCTTCCTGCCACAAGTAGATTCCCTCGATCGGCCATCGGGGCAACACCGCTACCGGATGCTTTGTCAGTTCCATTGTAAGCATTCCACACCCCGTGTGTTCTCCTGAGAGATTTCGATAGTGGAGTAATTAAATAAGTTTCTGTTTCAGATGTTTTTTTTTTTGCGGAATCGCCTCGCAATGTTTCAAGGAGAAAGACATGGCATGCAACGCAACACTGATTAGCAGCTTTTCTAAAGGGACCGTGCAATGCATCACCTCTTCCATTTTGCAAAGAGAGAAATCAGCAACAAAGGCCTCCGTGTCCAGTAGGTGCATGTTCAAATCTGCCAATACACACCTGTGACTTTCATCCCCATGTTTCGTCTTTTTTGATTGGGTATTAGCTCCCCATAATAATTGTAATTGCTATTATTCATGGCGTTTTGTACAGATATCCTGCTTCATGGAACAACAGAATATCCCCTTGTATCGTCTTTCATATTTTAAAATTTTACAGTCGATTGTTGAATCTTATGTCTATTAAGTTGCATTGCAAGTTTGAGATCTCTTTTTTTTTTGGATATCCAATCTTATGATAATGATGCATCAAAAAAATCTCACGGCAATGTTAAGTGGTAATTGATTCGGAAACAACCTCGATTCGTCTTGTATATTTTACATCCATTCCGCATGGTTAACTATTAGTGAAATTCAACTACCATTTTTTGAACCAACCGAACATTCAGATGAATATTTCATACTTATACAATATTAGAGATTGTTTTTTTTAATTTCAATTATCCCCTAATCACAGAGGATTCAACACAAGATCATGCTGACGAATGTTTTAGAGATGATCCATTGTGCTTATATGCGTTGTGTATCCACGCTCTCAATTCTTTTAATTATTTGTTATCTGCCTTTGACCTATTGTGAATCTGTTATCAAATATATGCCTGAATTTGAACTATCATCTACAAAAAAAGATGCCAGTGATGGTCCTTTGATCGTATCCTTTATCTAACATTCAGAATAAAAGATGTATTGTATCCCTGCTGCAATAACTTAACATGGCTCGATTGATGAATGATCAAGCTAAGAAGCAAAATCTGAGGGCGAAATTATCGCCACTGCACATGATGTTGTCGTGCGTGCTCGCATCGGGAGAACTAGATGATGGGTTGTGGCAGCCCCCGGGTCTGTATGGCAAGTCCCTTCCAGACCATCTTTTAACTAATTTTATAGATTCCAAATGCATGAGACAAACTGAGATTGTTGTAATGACTTGGATGGATGCCACTGTTGAAATGCCCCCATAAACACAAACGAAATTCGATTACAATGATCGAGATTGAGAGCATCACTTAGACGTGTCTGCTTACAAGTACATTATTTGCAATTTAGCGAGGATCCATGCTTGTTCAGAGAATAAATTGCCATTCCCTGATCCAATCTACTGGATATCACTGACAATACAACAAACTTCTATCTTAGCGCTTCAAGACGCCATGCAATATTTTCCTCCATCCTAATCATATCATTTAAAGAATGCTCGCAAAACAATTATGATGATGAAGATCGATGCATCTATGCTGATGTTATGATCACAATTCCTCCCACCAAAATCACGTAGCTGAAGAACCTGTCATTGAATTTTAAATAGTTAGTTCAGGTAGCAACCTGATTAAGTGCTACCTGTTCACAAAATTTTGAAGATATAAGCATCTTGTCATTTTTGGCTTTGCTAATTACATTGCAAAAGTCTGTACATAAATAATAACTTCTATATCAGGTGAACTGGTTCCAATTGGAAGATCGCATTTAACCATTACCGCCAAGCTGCTCCCTACAAATAGGCAATGTTGTTGCTGCTCCCATATGCTCCTCTCTTGATATCCTCCAACAGGCAATAGTTGCTCCCACCAAGCTGGAGCTTGGTTATGAAAACATGGGTTTTTCTTTTTTGTTGGTGAGAACATTAAAAGTTACATGAAGTCCAAAAGAAATTAGATCTAGTACAAGTCACAAAAAGATATGTTCACAAGGCACGGAGTATCTTTCATTTTTGTAATAAAACTTGATGCACTCCGTCACAAAATTGATACAGAAAAGTTTCATATCACAAAAATGATCAATCACACCTACGGAGTCCTTCTCATTCTTACTAGTAGATGTCTTCTTCTTCAGTACCCTCGAGACGATGTTGCACTCCTTGTTGAGGAAGGCAAGAAGGGACAACCTCATGCCCGAAGGGATCATACCTTATCAAATCTTGTGACGTCTTCGATTACCATGATAATATTATATCTTTTTTGTCTAAAATAAGAAGAAAATATTTAAAATTAGCATATTGAGATCAAAAGAGATTGTGTAATATAAAAATATACACTCAAAGGTTACCTTTAAAACAGAACAAGTCGAGATATAGTGGCCCTTTTCTCCGCAGTGACCGCAAGTTCTTTTTTTACTATTTTCTTGTGATAAAGCCATTTCCAAGGAAGATTTAATTCTCTGTGCATGTCTAGGCCTCCCCTTGCTTTTAACAAGACCTGGATCTCGAACAACATATTCTACTGGAAGGTCAATTAGAGGTACATCAACTACAAGATCTTCATCATCATTATTCCTTGATGTATTTCCATCGAATTCTAATTCACTAAGCATCTTGACAAGTTCATCAATCTTTTCCAATGCCAATTGAAAGTGTTTAACACTTTTCATAGACATATTTGAAGCCTTGTGAAACGATGAGCGCATTCCCCAAGCCATTAGTGGAGTGACACCATTCAAACATGTGAGCGATCTTTGAACATGACCACCAACTGTATTATATCTAGAATGTATACTCCATCTGAATAAAATATATCTTGAAGGTAACTCCATCAACCGCTTTATCACTTTGAAAATGTGTAACATATGACGACAAGGTATTCCCTCAGTTTCAAACTTTTTGCAATCACAATAACATATTTGTTCTTCAGTATTGCTCACACTAACCATGCGCTTCCTCCCAAAGTTACCAAATCTTTCAACTGAATATAATGTCATTATGCCATCATTTTCTAATTCGCTTGCCATATATGCGCTCTCTTGTTTGAACTCCTCTTGGAAAATCTCAAAAACCTTTTGAGTATAAATGTGTCCTACTTGAGCTTCCATGGGATGATGCGAAAATAAGGCTGGTTTGGAATTCATGGTTTTGAAGTCAACTCTCTCCTCATGATCACACCGAGAAGTAATAGCTCTATCATATTGCCGAACAAAATCAGACAATGATGTGTTAGCATTAACAAAACCATCAAAGAAAGCATTTATACTTTCAGATCTTTGACTCGATGTCATTCCTGCAAAAAATGTGTCGTTAAGATACAAAGGCACCCAATGTTCCCTCTCTTCGTACATGTTTGCAAGCCAAGAACCATCAACAATTTTGTAACATTCCCTAATTTTGTGCCAGCCATTTTCAAACTCTTCATTTGTTTTCGATCCATAGATCCAATTGTCGAAATCTTCTTTGAAAGTATTGTATTCCATTTTCAAACCTCTAAGATGAAGTATTGCATTTTTCTCAAAATGCCATGAACAATATCGATGCTTTGTTCTTAGAAAAACTTTAGCTATTGCATTACAAATAGCTTTATCTTGATCAGTGATAATAGACACCGGCATCTTTCCATTCATACAATCAAGCCATGTAGTGAATAACCAAACAAAGGTTTCTTCGGTTTCATCAGCAAGAAGTGCACAACCAAATAATGTCGATTGTCTATGATGATTAACACCTGTAAATGGTGCAAATGTCATATTAAAAGAATTTGTTTTGTATGTCACATCGAAGACAAGAACATCACCAAAAGTCAAGTATGTTGCTCTTGATCTACCATCTGCCCAAAAAATACTTCGCGCAGTACGAAACTCGTCAAGCTCATATTGAAAATAAAAGCCATCATCTTTAATCCTTTTTGATAAGAAGTGTTTCACCATAGACATGCACTCCCTATTTATGTTGTTCGTACGTGTTGTCCTTAAGTGATCAACACAATCTTGTGCACTAACCAAATCTTCTCCCGAAGCATTAAGAACCGCTGAAATCCTTGAAGGACCCAGTCCACATTCATTAAATGTTTCAATCAAGCATTTTGAGGTAGATGACAACTGATGGTGTGATCTCAACATTTGTATTTTTGATGGAGTCGTCAAAGGATGATTGTGTTCCTCAATAAAGGTTCTCACAATCCATATCCCATTTGCTTTTTTGGAAATATATAATCTAGACTCACAATTTTGCCTTGAATCCCGACGTCGCTTAACATCAACTCCTTGTCTACGCTTATCATTTAGATCTTTTTCACCTTCTTTTGAACACACTAGCAATCTTGAGGTGATCTCTTTTGTCTGCTTTGATCGATGCAAATTACCCCGCCTAACGGAAAATCCAACATGTTTTGCATAATCATTATAAAATTCGTAAGCTTCATCTTCTGACATGAACTCCAAGCCAACATATGGTTTCCTCATCCCTTTGTAATGTAAAAGATTTTGAAGTCTGCATAATTAAAGCCATTTGGGTGTTGAGTATCTACTCAAATTTAGAGCCACAGATATCGTCATTATATTATACGTAAAGGACATCATCCATCGCTAAACTAAATGGTCAAAGTAAGCATTGAATACGTAATACTCACAAGGAGGACTCGCAACGATGAGGGTTGCTAGGAGGACTCTCGGAGGCGAGGGATAAGTCGGATGAGTTGTACGTGAGAGAGTCCATATATGAGAAAGTGCATGCAGAATTGCTAATGGAGAAATATCTGTAATATTAAAAATTATGAACATATGGTAAGATTAGTTAAATAAAATTAAACAAAAAAAGTGGAACTATATGAATGCCTATTTTCATTAGGATCCAAGTCAATGAGCTCCATGATTTTTGTAATCAGCCATGTCTCCATGTCTGACTCTATTATTTCATATTTTCCCCATGACAAACAGAAAAAAATATAATCTATGTCGTACGTAACTTATAAAATCAAACTTGCTGGTATTTATTTTGGAGTATGACTATAACAGTTAAACAATAACTAACCAAAAGCACATTACATGTCACTGTACGTGTGAGAATCCGAAGCTGGAGATCCTCACGATGGCGAGGGTGCGCACAAGAGCTATGGGTCCTTGACGGGAGAGTCTGGGTAAGAGACGACTTCACAGTGGCGAGTGCTCTCGCATGCAATTGGGGATACTGACGGAAGTGGTGGTGCGATGGGGGAGAGGAGGTGGCAAGGTAGTGATGGTGTGGAAGAAAAGAGGGGCACCGGAGTTGATCGGAAGGTGGCGTTGAAGTAAAGATGCGGGAGGTTTTTGGGTTCGTGCAGGAGGATGGGGCTTTGGGTTGTCTCAGGAGGAGATGGGGAGACCAAGAGCCGTGCATGCTGGAAACGAATGGGGGCTGTGACAAAATTCGAGAATGACAGAAAGTGGAAAATAGGAGAGTCGTGGATATAATCCAACGGCTGGAAACGAATGGGGGCTGCCAATGGGCTGCCCCAAGGGGGCAGCCCCATTAATCCCATATATATATATATATATATATATATATATATATATATATATATATATATATATATATATATATATATATATAGAGGTAAATGGGGCTGCCCCTAGGGAGTAGCCAACTTGGCTACTCCCACCCCTATTTTTCCCTCATTTTTTTTTATTTTTTTGGAAAATAAAAATTTGTATATTCATCATTATATCCCTCTCACATTCTATTAAAATTTCGTCAGAAACAGAGACTCCTACGGCCGTTTTTTGTGTCTTTTCATCATTATATCCCTCTCACATTCTATTAAAATTTGTCGTGGCATGTACATGAGATATGTTTCATTCATGATTGAACGTACATGAGATAGTGGGCTACGTCCGTTTTTTGTGTCTTTTCATTTCCCCCCGCAATGTATATATATAGTTGTGATTGCTCAAATAAAATAGTGTGAGCTTTTGCATCCCTCTTCTTGTGAATTGCTTGTTTCCACTAACATTCCCACACACCAATACTCTACTCATCGATCCAGCAAGTCAAAGAGGTTTCTAGCCTAACGTGGGGCTTAGAAACCTAGTGGCTTCCCTTTTCAACTGGTATCAGAGCCGAGATCGCTACGTCGTGGTGTTGATAGGAGGAGATGGATTCAAGCACGAGCAACCAATTGATGTCGACGACCATGGTGAAGCTGAATTCCACCAACTACTCCATCTGGAAGCCACGGATGGAGGATCTCTTATTTGTAAGAGATTTATACGACCCCATCGAAGGAGACGAGAAGAGCCAGATGGTAAATCGGATGAAGAATGGGCCAAGCTTAATCACAAGGCCGTGGCGTTCATTCGCCAATGGGTGGAGGACTCCGTCTTCCACCATGTCTCGACAGAGACAAATGCAAGCAACCTGTGGACGAAGCTTACAGCCTTGTACGAGCCAAGGACGGCTCAAAACAAGGCATTCCTCATCCGAAAATTGGTGAATCTGAAGTACCAAAAGGGCTCCTCCGTCAGCGAGCATCTTAGTCGGTTCCAAGATTGTGTAAACCGACTTTTCAGTCTGAAGATGGACATCGATGATGAGATGCAGGCGCTTCTCCTCTTGAGCTCACTACCTGATTCATGGGAAACGCTGGTGGTTTCCCTAAGCAATTCCATGTCGAGTGGAACGCTCTCCCTCAACACCGTGAAGGATAGTATGATGAACGAGGAGCTGAGGAGGAAGGAGCACGGCGAGGATCATTCACAAGCCTTAGTGAATGAAAGGAAAGGCCGCAATAAGAGCCGTAGTGATGGTTCTCAAGGGAGAGCCAGGTCTCGAGGACGCTCGATGTCGAGGCCCCGCAAAGACATCACATGCTTCAACTGCGGGAAGAGAGGACATATCAAGAGGTTCTGCAAAGAACCTAGAAGAGAAGATGCACGGGAGATCGGTGAGGCTAGCTCTTCAGCCGTGGCTAGCCAAGAAGAAGCTGTTATCATGTGGGACGTTGGATCAACCAATATCTCACTTCAAGAGTCCACTTGGGTGGTGGATTCTGGTGCTTCCTTCCACATCACACCTAGGAAGGAGCTCTTCTCTTCGTACACGCCTGGTGACTTTGGCGTGGTGAGAATGGGCAATGATCAAAGTTGCCCTATTGCTGGTCGCGGGACAGTGGTTCTGGAGATGCCAAACAATACCAAACTCAGCCTGAACGATGTAAGGCACGTCCCCGGAGTGCGCATGAACTTGTTGTCCACTGGTGCACTTGATGATGAAGGGTATACCAGCAAATTTGGCGGAGGCGAATGGAGACTCTCTAAGGGATCTCTAATAGTTGCCTGAGGAAAGAAGGAAGCCTCATTGTACATGACTCATGGTCGGTCATGTGGGAGCTCCTATGCTGCTAAAGGAGACGAAACAACTCTTTGGCATCAAAGGCTGGGACACATGAGCGAGAAAGGTATGCAAATTCTTGCCAAGAAAAATGTCATTCCATCCACCGGAGTTCTCTCGGAGGTTTGCAGCCATTGTATGGCTGGCAAACAAAGGCGTACATCATTTCAGATGAGAACGTCAAGGAGAAGATACCCACTTGATCTTGTGCACACAGACGTGTGCTCCATGGGTGTAAAGACGCTTGGAGGTGCCTTTTACTTTGTAACCTTCATCGATGACCACTCGAGGAAGGTGTGGGCCTTTGCCTTGAAGACGAAGAACCAAGTATTAGACGTCTTCAAAACATGGCACCTTGCTGTGGAGAGAGAGATCGGAAGGAGACTAAAGGTCATCCGATCTGATAACGGTGGAGAATATCGAGGGCCGTTTGAGGGCTATTGCAGGAGCCATGGCATCCGCATGGAGAAGACGGTGCCAAAGACCCCACAACAGAATGGAGTTGCGGAGAGGATGAATCGCAGCTTGTTGGAAAGAGTACGGGCCATGCTCTCTCAATCAAATCTTCCGAAGAGCTTCTGGGGAGAAGCACTATACACGGCCGTATATGTGATCAATCGCTCTCCATCTCACCCCTTGGATGGAGACTATCCAGAACATGATTGGAGAGGTAACCATGTCTCATTTGATCACCTAAAAGTTTTTGGGTGCGTTGCATATGTTCATGTACCCGGTGATGAACGCACCAAGCTTGACTCGAAGACAAGGGTATGCATCTTCGTAGGATACGGTCAGGATGAATATGGGTATAGGCTGTGGGATCCTACTCAAAAGAAAATTGTGAGAAGTCGTGATGTCAAGTTTGTAGAGGACCAAACAATTCATGACATCCTTAAGCCACAACCACAGCCTGTCGTGACTCATGATGATGAGTCCTCCCTATTTGAAGAAGCCCTCCATGATGGCGCAAGGGAGGAATCCAAGGCCATAGAAGACTGCGTTGAAGGGGGGATACACCCCTTGAAGAACCAGTGGTAGAGCCTGTTGAAGAAGCAGTACAACAACCTCAATTGAGAAGTTCAACAAGGGTGAGTAGACCGTCTATGAGATACTCACCCGACCAGTATCTCCTGCTCACAGATGATGGTGAGCCCGAGTCCTTTGATGAGGCAAATGAACATAGCGACAGAGAACACTGGCTGAAGGCAATGCAAGAGGAGATGGAAGCTCTTAAAAGGAACAAGGTGTTCGACCTTGTGCCCCTGCCCGAAGGAGCCAGAGCCTTGAAGAATAGGTGGATCTTTAGGCTCAAATGCGAAGCTGATGGCTCAAAAAGGTTCAAAGCACGTCTTGTGGTCAAAGGCTTTGAACAAAGGAAAGGTATCGATTTTGATGAGATTTTTTCTCCTGTGGTAAAAATGACGTCTGTCAGGATGGTTCTAGCTCTAGTTGCATCTCTAGATCTTGAACTAAAGCAGATGGATGTGAAGACCGCTTTCCTCCATGGTGACGTTGAGGAAGAGCTGTACATGGAGTAGCCAGAGGGATTCCAATCCAAGAAGGAGACTCATCTTGTTTGCAGATTGAAGAAGTCTTTATACGGATTGAAGCAGGCGCCCAGAAATTGGTACAGGAGGTTTGATAGCTTCATGTCAAACCAAGGCTTCACAAGGAACACTGCTGACACATGCG
This sequence comes from Ottelia alismoides, assembly GCA_037367405.1. Lineage (NCBI taxonomy): Eukaryota > Viridiplantae > Streptophyta > Magnoliopsida > Alismatales > Hydrocharitaceae > Ottelia > Ottelia alismoides. The sequence continues at coordinate 83,301 of JAZKJV010010989.1, read as the reverse complement.
TGTACGTGCGAGGTAAAGGGCATGAGAAACTTATTCTTCTTCTATATGTTGATGATATGCTTATAGTTGGAAAGGATAAGACCAAGATCAACAAGTTTGAAAGAAGATCTAAGCAAGTCCTTTGCTATGAAGGACTTAGGCGCAGCCAGACAAATCCTTGGTATGAGGATAACCCGTGATAGGGTGAATCACAGGTTGTGGATCTCTCAACAGAAGTACGTGGAAAAGGTACTTGAGAGATACAATATGAATGAGTGCAAACCAGTTGGCACCCCACATGCTTCTCATTTCAGATTAACTAAGGATTTCGCACCCAAGACTGAGGAAGAGCATCAAGGTATGACCCATATACCTTATGCATCTGCTGCAGGATCACTGATGTATGCTATGATATGCACACGGCCAGACATTGCACATGCCGTGGGAGTTGTAAGCAGGTACATGTCGAATCCAGGAAGGAAGCATTGGGAAGCCTTGAAATGGATTCTTAGGTATCTCAAAGGCACGTCCAGCCAATGCCTTTGTTACGGAGGAAGTAAAGCTTACATGGAGGCATACACCGATTCAGATTGGGCAGGTGGTGTTGATGGTAGAAGGTCAACATCAGGATACTTGATCACTCTCGCAGGAGGAGCCATGGCTTGGCAATCCAAGCTACAAAAGAGTGTGGCATTGTCCTCTACAGAGGCCGAATACATGGCTGTGACAGAGGCTGGCAAAGAACTTCTGTGGTGCAAGAAGTTGCTGCATGGTTTGGGATTTATACAGGATAAATACATATTGTTATGTGACAACTTAAGTGCTATTTATCTTAGCAAGAATCCCACGTTTCACTCCAGGTCAAAGCATATTGAGTTACGGCATCACTGGATACGTGATGCATTGGAGAGAAAAGATTTGCAGCTGGATAAGGTGGACACAGATGACAATGGAGCTGATATGTTCACTAAGGTGTTGCCACAGTCGAAGCTCCAAGAATGCAAGAAGATTGCTGGGATGAAGGCTCATGAAGGGGGGAATTTGTTGTGATCTCTCGCCTTCCTCCACACCTTGCATGGATTGAAATCAATGCATGTGCATTTAAGGGCTAAAATTAGTGCCATGCATGATGTTTATAATGGGCATGCACCATTATTGACATGCGTTTTGGAGCATAACGACAATTATGCGGCTAATAATTGTTTCATTCATGATTGAACTTATGGAGAGGACGTACATGAGATAGTGGGCTACGTCCATTTTTTGTGTCTTTTCATTTCCCCCCGCAATGTATATATATAGTTGTGATTGCTCAAATAAAATAGTGTGAGCTTTTGCATCCCTCGTCTTGTGAATTGCTTGTTTCCACTAACATTCCCACACACCAATACTCTACTCATCGATCCAGCAAGTCAAAGAGGTTTCTAGCCTAACGTGGGGCTTAGAAACCTAGTGGCTTCCCTTTTCAAAAGACAACTGCTATTCAAGAGTCGGCTTTAGTCTAAAATCAAAGCCGTACGCATTATGAAAATGAGACCATAAACAACAACAAAAAAAGTTTTGCCACCTTATATGACCATTATGTTTTCTTATTATTGCACTCACGAATTTTCCTCGTCAACAATGACGTGCGAAGGGGATCGTCCTATGGTTATCAAGTCGACGTTGCACCAAATGAGGGTCAACATGGCTGTTTGTGGGGATGCGAACGATTGGACAAGGAGACCGATACATGTGTTGTCATATTCTTATCATTTTCAAATAGTGAAGAAATAGAACTTTGATTTTTCAGTATAACCATGTTCCTTTCCATGAAATCATTGCAATACTTGATTGGAAGATATTGAAAGCTCATTCCGTAGATGTATAAGCGAGTTGGAAAGGGCAGAGATGATTATCTGCCTCGACCAACCGATAAGGATGCAAACGCAAAAAGATATATCCATATCCGATCCGTTAGTGTATCCATTTTATATAGATTTTTACATCGTACTCGTATTCATTTTAAAATACATGTGGATACGGATATCACTTTGCTATATGCAAACATCGTATCCGTATCCGATATCCTTTTTCATATATAAATATAGTTGTATAAATAAATATTTATATTTAACTATATTTAACATAATAAAAAAAATTCAATCTGCATACATAGACATGTATGCATATCTGTCATTTGTCGTATATTCTAGGCTACTAATGATATAATATCACGAAACTTTTTACTTGAAATTGTTTTCTACATTCTAACATTGCATTTTGGTCATCAACATTTGCATTAATTATGCAAGACAATTAATATTTTGAAATACTAAATTTAGCTAGTTTTATTTTTGGTATTTTTCGCAATATCATATTTAAAAAAATGTCCAGTTTTGTGCTGGACGCCATTACGCGGGGCAATGTTTGTATCTTAATGTGTTTTTTTGTAGAATCTACGGTTCCTTTTGTGACGATTGTATGTTTTTTTGTATTTACTATGGTTCCTTCAAAATTAATCAACTATTTGTAAATTTTGTATGGTTCTTTGTAAAAGACAATTCATATTAGCAATTAATGCATGGTTATTTGTAATGATTGTACGGTTCTTTGTAGACTAAAATTTTTATGGTTCTTTGTAAAAATGCAGTAGTCATTCATGCTCAATCGATGAGTAAAATATAACAGATATATGTATAATACACATTCAAAATATATAACGTACATCCAAAATGTGTAATACACATCAAATTACAATATGCATAAAAAACTACAATTGTCATTTGTACCCAATTGATACGTAAAAGTGCATATCAAATATCTATAATACACATCAAAATTGTATAATATACATCAAAAAGTGTATAATACACATCAATATTGTATCTTCGTGTCGACGGGTTTTCGTCGTGCTGCGTCCATTCCTTCTCTCGTGTTCCCCCATGCTTCAGTCCAACGCCACCACATGCATCGTATGATCTAGCGTACGATCTTGCTCGATCCCGCCAACAAGACGTCCATCACACGATCCAACGTAATTCCCCTGCTCGTCTTTGTTCTCAAGCCATTGGATTTTGTTACATGATCAATTGCCACCGTGACCGACGTCCTCGTTGCAATCGTCTGTGGCATCATCGACATCACCCGTAAGGAACTTGTCCTCCTTTTTTCGTGCTTGCTGCTCACCTCCTTGCACTCGACATCAAATTCGGTCCACTTGACTGCCTGGAGGAGAAACCATCATCCCAAGTCGAGCATCGCGTCTAGCATCGCCTCACATCCCAATCGCTCACGTTGCTGGAGGAGACGCTTCCGCTACCCCTTTTTTGTGCGAGATTTCAAAATTGAAAGGAAAGATTAGGAGAGAGATTAATGAGGAGATATTTTAGGTGGTTACGTACTGCATTTAGATGATGTATAATGGCCAACATAGGATTTTGGTTAATTAAATAATATTACTAACATACCTTTTATAATAACTGCCGGATCAATTATGGATGCATGGAATCGTTGGCCTTCCTTAAGGATGGAAGTACCAAGTCCCATTTGAAAGATACCCTTTATATATAGGAGTGACCGTATAAGAGGCAAAACTTGTGAGAGCATGAGAGCATTGATTCTAGACCACTAGATTCAGTCAGGAGAAAGAAGATAGAATCTAGTGGTCCAGAATTAATGCTCTCATGCTCTCACAAAGTTTAGCTTTCATAGGATCACTCATATATATATATATATATATATATATATAGGATATCTTTCAAATGAAACATGATCCTTTCATTCCTAAGGAAGGCCAACGATCTCATGCGTCCATACGTAATCCGTCAGTTGTTATTAAAGGTATGTTATAATTATTATATAATTAACCAAAAACCTATTTTGATCATTGTTCATTATCTAAACATAGTATGTAACAACCGAATTTATCTTTTCATTAATCTTTCTCACAATCTTTTCTTTCAATTTCAAAATCTCGCACAAAAAGTGGGAAGAATAGGAGGACGTCAGGCTCCCCACGTCTCTCCGTCATCTTTGTCGTGGGAGGAAGAGGATCACATCGGGCTTCGCACGTCTCTCCGCCATTATCCATCTTCGTCGTACACACATCGAAGATCTTGTCTCCACCATCATCACAGGTATCGTCAACCTCCTCGCCGCCTCCATCTTCATCTTCACCGTCGACTATGAAGATAATGATCCAATACTTCTTGAAGCGATTTTTAGTATCATGCACAACCTCATCGGTAAGGAAGAAGTCGATGGCACGTGTAGTTTCTAGGGAATGATGATGCGGCTCTCCGGGAAGACCTTTATGCAAACGACAACGACAACATGTAGATCGAATGGTTATGCGTGTACACGGTGCTGCAACTAATCTTGGATGAAGAACATTTTGCAGTTTGAAACAATGTTGATATGTACTATACAATATTAGTGTGTATTATACGATTTTGATATGTATTATATATATTTTATGTGTATTTTCTGAAATCAAATGATTACGAATGAAAATTATATTTTTTTTATAAATCTTGTATATATTGATGTGCATTACACTTTTTGGATGTGCATTATACATATTAGATGTATTTTATACAAATTTAATTTTTATATTCGCATCAATTAAGCGTGAATGACTAGCATAATTTTTACAAAAAACTATATAAATTTTATTTTACAAAGAACTATACAATCGTTACAATGAACAACACATTAGTTACTAATATGAATTGTATTCTACAAAGAACCATGCAAAATTTATAAATAACTGATGACTTTTTGTGAACAACGGATTCTACAAAAAAACACGTGGTCGTTACAAAAAGAACCTTAAATTCTACAAAAAAATATGAGGATATAAACTTATACCCAGATAATGCCATCCAGCACAAAACTGGATATTTTTTAAATATCGTATTACAAAAATACCAAAAATAAAACTAGCTAAATTTAGTATTTCGGAATATTAATTGACATGCATAATTAATGCAAAAATTGATGATCAAAATGTCCTTTTGAGCAAATAAATCGATGATGCCGCTAAATTTGAATCTAACGACTACGATTATTAGCCTTCCTTAAGGATGGAAGGAGCAAATCCTATTTGAAAGGCCCCCTACACACACACACACTCACGAGGGTTGATCCAGTGAATCTGGACCACTAGATTATGCTCTTATCTCTCCTCATGCAACCAATCATGAAAGATGATAGAATCTAGTGGTCCAGAATCACTGCTCTCATTCTCTCACAGGTTTTACCTCTCATAGGATCACTCCTACACACACACACACTATATATATATATATGAGGTAAATGGGGCTGCCCCCAGGGAGTAGCCAACTTGGCTACTCCCACCCCTATTTTTCCCTCATTTTTTTATTTTTTTGAAAAATAAAAATTTGTATATTCATCATTATATCCCTCACACATTCTATTAAAATTTCGTCAAAAACAGAGACTCCTACAGCCTCCATCCAAAAATGGTCGATTTAAAAAATCCTGCGACCGTTAAAAAAATGACGTCTGGATGGAGGGCTTAGGAGTCTCTGTTTCTGACGAAATTTTAATAGAATGTGAGAGAGATATAATGATGAATATACAAATTTTTATTTTCCAAAGAAATAAAAAAATGAGGGAAAAATAGGGGTGTGAGTAGCCAAGTTGGCTACTCCCTAGGGGCAGCCCATTTTACCCTATATATATATTATACGACTGATCCTGTGAGATCATGAGAGCAATGAATCTAGACCACCAAATTTTGCTATTCTCTCTCCTCCTGCAATCAACGAGGAGAGAGATACCAGAATTTAGTGGTCCAGAATCACTGCTCTCATGCTCTCACAGCTTTTGCTCTCATATATATATATATATATATATATATATATATATATATACAGGGATGATCCTGTAAGAGCAAAAAACTGTGAGAGTATGAGAGCAATGAATAGGAGAAAGATGACATAATCTAGTAGTCCTCACGTACTTCACTTTCATTTTTTTTCATTTTTTTCATTTTTTGAAAAATCCTTCCATGGATTTCTATAATTATATCCCTTTAACATGTCATTCAAATTTCGTCAGAAATAGAGACTCTTATGCCCTCCATCCAGAACAAGTGATTTTAACAATCTTAGATTTGCTGTAATTTACCTGTCCCGGATGGAGGGCGTATGAATCTTTGTTTCTGATGAAATTTGAAAGACAGAAGAATATAGTTATTAAAATCCATGGAAGAATTTCTCAAAAAAATTAAAAAAAGTAGAGTAGATAAGTTACCTACTCCATGGAGTAGGATCTCTTTCCTCCTATATATATATATATGTAGGATCTCTTTCCTCATATATATATATATATATATATATATATAGGGAACCTTTCAAATGAGGTGGGAGCTTTTTTGAAATTGTAAAAGCCGCTATGAATTTAGTAAAAACTCTGTAACGGTTTTGTAAAATATAAACTGTACATTGTAAAAAAATGAATTTTATAAAATATAGCATCTAAATTCAAATTAACATTTTCATCTAATATAATAATATTTTCATAATTTTATTTCACTATACATGTTGTGTTAATATTTATTGTTATATGTATGAAACAAGAAATTGTAAAATATATTGGAAAGATGCTCAAATTGAGGGTGGCTCACCATATATATGGTGAGACCCCGTCTCATTTGTTGTTTCTCCTATATATATGTGGGGAAATGAGGCTACCCCTTAGGGGGAAAATTGGAAAAATTTTGCAAAATATCACAATATATATATCTCCAATATGTCATTAGAATTTCGTCAGAAACAAAGACTCATATACCCTCCATTTAGAACAGATCGATTACAACAATGTTTAGACCATTAAAATTACATGTTCTAGATAGAAGAATAGAAGCCTCCGTTTTTATGAAATTCAAATGACATATTGGTGGGATACATAAATGAATATACATGGTGATATTTTACAAAAGAAATAAAATTTGAGAGAAAATGGCGTAGAGGCAACCCCATTTTTCCCTATATATGTTGACCCTTTCAAATGAGGTCGGGTCTCACCAAATTTTGGTAAGCCATCAAGCAGATTCATCAGATTTAAATCTGACAGTTACATCAAAAAGTTTATCTAAAAATGGCATTTCTATCATCTTGATTTAATTAAATTCGAGTTTCATTTAATAATTTTGAATTATTGTTTTAAGATTTTCTGTATTTGGTATTTTCTACTAATACCATTATTGATTAGTTTCCAATTTTGTTCTGAACGATTTGGATTCGACCATACCTTTGTAACACCAGAATTTTGGTAAAAAGTAATTTTTCTCTTTGTAATTTCGTTAATATATTTTTGCATTTTGAGTCAATGGTTTCCAGTAAAATGAAAATATTTTCTTTTGTAAAAAATTGTTGTGATGACACGAAATTCGAGATCAACTAAGGTGGAAAATATGCAATGTCATTATCCCTAATCAATCGAATTGGTCACAAGAAAAATAAGCCACTAAGCAAAGATATCAAGCAATCAATCAACACATGTAAGTGGTTTGCTATTTTTATTTACCTGCTATAGCCACCAGGGTCAAACAGAAGGAGCACGAAAGTGATACGAAGTAGTAAAATTTCTAAAAATAAAGAATTCTTGGTGGTTTTTAATTTTGCAAATTTTAAATTTTGGATAAAGTCAAGCAAGAACACAAGGCAAACTACACACCCAAAACTCTTTTTGTATTTTTTTCAAAGGATAAAAAATAGTCAGAAAATCAAAACATTTTTTTGGATTTTGGAGATTTTAAATATTTTTGATGATTTTTTTGGGGTTTTACAAATGTCTATATAATTTTATAAAAATTAAAAAGTGCTAAAAAAGGCAAACAATGCACAATTAGGACTAAATCACAAGTTAAAAATATTTAAATTGCCTTTGAGTCATGGATAACAATTTTATGATAAAATATAATTAAAAACATATAAATAAGAACTAAAAAAAGAAATTTAGGAGTTTTCTATGAATTTATATGATTTTAATAAGATTTTAGGTGTTTTGTAATTTTTATGTTTTTAGAGGGAGTTTTCAAAGAAAATTAATATCGTAAATGAAGCATACAAAAAGGTACTTACATGAATTTTTGTAGAATTTTTAAAATATTTTTTGAATTTTTATAATTTTTCTAAGGCGAACAGGAATGGTTTTGAAGGTTTTTGAATTTTTCAAAATAGAAAAATGCAAAGATATTAATCCAATAAAATCATAATAAATATTATACACTAGCCGGAGTCAATGGTAATTTTTACATAATCTTTCAAATTCATTTACTATTAATTAAATCAAAATTACAATGTGCGATCATGTACAGTTCACAAAGGACCTAAATGCAAATTTATTAAGTTCATAAACCAAATAATAACACAATAGGAAAGCTTAGGGGTCAATATAGCAAAAACCCACAAACACATGCGTCACACGTGATCTAGACTCACATGGGCATATATGCAAATACTAAAAACATGCCATTCAATTCATAAGAGTAGAAAAATACTATGCATAAAAGCACAAATATCCCAAAACTCACGTTGACATGCATGTGCTACAGACTGAGAGGGACTAAAGTGCAAATAACATAAACTCCAAGGTCCAAATTGTAAATATTCCTAATTACCACGTTTATTTAATGGACTAAAGTGAAATAACAAAACATGCAGGTTAAAAAGGGAATATACCCTTGCGAGGACATGTGGCACGCGTGGAGGGTGGTGCTGGCATATGGCTTTGATCGCTTGGCTACTGCAGATCTGACGGCTCAAGATATGGTCAGGAACATGCGGGCATATGCGTCAGAGGGGCCTGATCTAACGACCCAAAAGCAACTATGGTCGGCAGCCCTGATGGAATCTAGCAGAGACGGCTTAATCCAACAGCTGGGAGGGGATCTACAAGAACACCTCCCCAATGGACTTCAATCGAGCGCAGGAGAAGATTCGACGGCCTGATGAAGAGTCAGAGTAGCTCAGCAGGATCACGAAAGTGAGATGTGTCCTTTAGTGGGCTCCGATGCAGACGATGATGGTCGGATGGACGTAGTGAAGACAGCTCGCCTGGAGTTGCGCCGTCTGAGCAGCTAGAGGCTCAAAATGGGTTCCTTGCACGTGTTAGGACCTGCAAGGGTAGAGGGGACTCAGGGCTATGTTCCAGTCCGGGTTATTGCAGTTGGAGATAAAAGAAGCGAGGTGAATGGTGATCGATCTCCGGCGAGGGCGGAGGAGGGAGTTCTAATGTAGACCTGATGGTCAAGTCTCAGGGGGGAAGACTGCATGAGAAGATGGATCGTGAGGCATACATTCGATCGGAACAGAGGGGAGTGGGTATCGGGGCTCCGACCGGCTGGTCGAAGCAGAGGAGCATGCGGCAGAGCAAAGTAGATAAATCAAATTAAACGAGAAATTGAGATGGATGTAGGCTATACCTGAATATTCGGAAGAGATCCTAAGCTTCAGGCGAAGGCTAGCGTCGAGGTGATGGCCTCAACTAGGCTATGACTAGCCAAGGAGGCTGCACGCGACAGAGGTCCGACCACGCAGCTTGAGCTGCATTGATTCTACACCAATCTGAGCTCTGAAGGTTGCTCCAGGCAGCTACCCCTCAACTGGGGATGACTTATGGTTGAAAGGGTGGTGAGGAATGAACTCCTGGGAAGTGGAGGCGGAGGAGAGAATTTATAGAGTCCTCAACGGTATGGAAAGATCGGCAGGAGGCACACAACCCTAAGGGGGTTTGGGTGATACTAGGGATCCACGAGAATCTTAGATGTACGAGGATTCTCGGGTCCGAATATCAAGGAAAGAGGCGGCCAGAGTCGGGTGAGAAAAAGCTCCAGCGAGAGAGCGGGCGACCCGACCCGGCTGGAAGAGACCCTTGACTGAGGTCAACGGTCTGACATGGACCAGTAGGAAATTCAGATTATACAAAATAAAAGGAAATTCAATAAAAATAGCAAATGAAATTAAAATAAAAAGTATATAAAATGAAAATGTTTATTATTTTCTAAAGTATTTTTCTATGATTGTTAATTATTTTTATGAAAAATAAATTAGTATATATACAATATATAGTATTTTATACATGTATATTATACCTATATATTATGTACAAGTATTTTTATTATATTATTTTTACATTAATATCCTTATTTTATATTTTATTTATTTACAACATAATTTTAGGAGTACAAATAATTTTTTTTATTTTTATGAATTAATTAAGGGTATATAATAAATAATGAATGTAAGATATATATGTATAGTTTGTTCAAGGAATTGAGGATTTTATTTTTATTTTTTTATTTTTATTTTATTTTTATAAAATTATTAACACTATATACAAGGGTGTAAAAAGAATAATTTAATTTTATTTTAAAAAAATAGATATATAAATAATATGCACAGGTATAGGTAATATATACAATATATAGTTGACCGTATCTCTCTCTACTTATTTTATTTTGCGATCATGTCAAGTCTTGACCTTCTCTCGGGATTTGGGTCACTCTATATTTATTCTAAATACATCATTCTTTTTCCTTTATTCTTTTATTTTTGCAAAAATACATGCTAAATATACAATATTGACAAAGGCATGCAAATTGTTAAGTTATTATATTTATAGGTATTTACATGTTGTTTTGCCAAGAAAAAGAGCTAAAATAAAAGAATAAAGAGTAAGAATCATGGATTCATCACCCCTATACTTTACCTTTGCTAGTCTCTTAGCAAACACTTATTTGAAAAAGAAGTGAAAATCAGAAAGAACAAATAAAAAGAAATAAAAAGAATCAAGGTTGATTATTAAACTTGTCTGCATCATGAGATATCTAAGCCCAACCTTGTTCAGAGTTTCTTCTGTGGGCTGACATCGGAGCTGCAGGGGCTAGTGAACACCTCCTGTGGAAGGTCCTATTTTTCCAAGGACGAGGACCAGGTTTCGGCCATCTATGAGGAAATGGCAGAGAACTATGTAGTGATGTCCTAGACCCAGGTCTACACTCAAGGGAAGCCCCTCCCACAGGCCATTTCCTATCAGAGGATTGTACATGTCGATGCCGGTCCTTCCACTTCTTTGTCAGCAATCACACTTGCTGTCTTCAGCTACCGACATGGACATCATCAGTCAGAAGTTGGAACGCATCGAAATCATAGAGAAGAAGCAGAGCTAAATGGACAAGCTCAACAAGCTTCATGAGCTTGCCCAGACCTTAAGCGACCTAAAGACCCAGATCATTTGTCTTCTAGAGGCACAGATGGCTTCTCAGCCCTGTCTCAGGTCACAGGTCAATCCAGGGAGCAGCTCCACCCGACCATATGCCTCATACCTCCAGGTCCATCATATCCAGGCGGAGCCGGTCCAACAACTCTAACACTTCTAGCAGCCACCACCATCTCCATACACTCATATGGTGGTCTACTAGTCGGATCAATCCCTGTCAGCCCTTCCCCCACCATACCTCGAGCAGTAAGAGACGTTGATGGAAGTCAACTGGATCTGGTACTCCCAGTACCAACCTCAACCCAGGATTCGTCATGACCATCTCGGCTTTCGATGGTCCACTGGAGGCACCTCTTCCCAGCAACAGCCCCCGGCTCAAGCTGGGCAGTGCAACCAGACACAACCGCCACATCACTCCTACATTACCGGTAGTAGGGTCCTCGTACCCACATCAGGGACAACAGTGGAGGCAGCAGCAACAGCCTTAGTAGTATTTCCAGCCTCCTCCTCACTACCAATAACAATAGCAGACTCAGCCTCATTTCTGGCGAGGCAACCCGTCTGGTTCTCATGCACATGTATATGAGAACCCAACCGTTGATGACCTCGTCCACTTACTATCTGACCAGCATATATCCTTCAGTGAGAGATGGACGAGTTCTGACAGGAAACGAGGGAGGTTATCAAGGTCAAGGCTGTCATACCATCTCAGATTGAACCAAATCCGAACAATCTGAAGAGAAAATCTGATCAGGTACAGCTTACAGAGACTACCACTCCTAGTGATATTTTGCGCGATACTTCTCCACTCTATTTGATGCTGATTTTGACACTTAGGAGCGGTAAGATGCCAGCCGACGGTGACTGATGAGCGACCGAGTGACACGGGTTAGGGAATCAAATAATCATAGGGTCGTTGCGACCTGGATCACAAGGCCTAAGCTCAATCAAGAAAAGTTGAGAACTACATAAATAAAACAATCAAAGCATAAAAACAATGTCAACGGTCTATGCTATTTTTTTAACATGGTATAGCTACCAGGGTCGAAGTCAAGGAGCACGAGTAAACCTTCGAAGTAGTCGAAATCAGACAATAAAATTCATATTTTTATTAATTTTTAATTTTGCAGATTTTTGTGGTTTTTAATTAAGGAATGACAACAAGCAAATAAGAGAGTAAAGCACACAAGCAACCTTTGGAATTTTTTATTGAGGACTAAAAATGCTCAAGAATAAGGAACAAAAATATTTTTGTGTTTTTCAAAAATCAAGGTATTTTTGGTAATTTTTTTGGGCTTTACAAATGTTTTTTGTGATTTTATAAAAATCAAATAAGAAATAAACAGGGAAAATCCATATACTGTTTGAAAAATCTTTGCAAAATGATTTTCAAATGTTTGTAAATGTCTGTAAAATTACCTGCAAAACTTATTTTGGCATGTAGTTTTCAACATTTTTTGTAAATCATTTTCAAATAAGTTTGAGGAATATATAAATTACACAAAAAATTCTTTATTAACTGTATATACATATCTATAAAAAATATTACTAATCACATATCCCTTGTGTAAATCCTTAAAAAACTAACTCTTGTAAATATAAGTTGCATCACCATGTGAATATTTGTACCTATCTTCTATTCCAAAATCTATTTTTTTAAAAAGCTTAAAACATTTATAAAACCAAAATTACCAAAAACATTTCCAAAAAACTTTTTGAAAAAATGCATAAATATTTGTAAAATCTTTTCAAAAATCCACAAAAAGTTGAAAAGTTTGAAAATTGCATCACAAAAATATTTTCATTGCATTGTACATAGAATTTACATAGCATTCACATTTTTCGGATTGATTTGATAATTGAACAAGTCTAAGTAAAATTCGAATATTTGATCTTGGTTGGATCTTAAATCCACCTAATCACAGGAACATTATAGGAACTGGAATTGAGGTACTTTAGGTCTGGTTGACTTAATTCTTTGAGAATCATGAGATTTGGTTCAATATATTCTTGACTGCCTAAATAGAGTATTTCAGATCACACACGGCTTGTGTTGATAATGACCTAACTTGGATACATGCACCTTTCACTCGGCTCAACTCAACTGGAGATGTGAGGGGACTGCATTTGTCGGTATGAAACACACACAAGTGGAAACATTTGTCCTCATCTAAGGAGGGAAGTGCACCCAAACCCGTCTAGTAGCAGAGACGTCTAAAGACAGAAGAGTGTGAGTTGCAATAATGCTTCAAAAGAGGGATAGTCTACTGGCTCAAGAGGATAAAGTCCATATGTAAATGTTGTTGTATATAGTATTTCAAAAAAATCAATCAAAATCAAAATCTCCAAAAAAGTGGACAAGCTAATTGAAAATAAAATGCATTCCATAGTGTACTTATTTGTATAGTAAATAAACGAAATTGATCTTCTAAGTCATATGTATGTGAGCCTATAGCCGGGTGACTTGGCTACACTGGTCAAGCATCCTAGGATAGGTAGCTACACTAGATACCATCCATTCTTCTCTCTACCCCTCCTCTTGAGTTGGTTGTCACTTGAAATTAGATGGGAATACCCCGCTCCTCGAGGAAAGAGTTGTTGCATTGGGAATCATTGGTTGTCATACTGGTGAAGTCAGTCTCTTTGTCATTTCAATTGATGGGAGCCATTATCACATACATTTAACAAGTGAGATTCGTAGTCATAAGGCTTTGTGTACGAGTTGATGTATTCTGACAAGGAAATTGATGAGACTTGAGCAGAGTTTTGGGATTCTCAAAGGTGGTTGTGTTTCAAATCGGTTTACCAATAAGGTTCCGACCGTACTAAAATTGCAAAGGTCCAACTTGAGCTCCAAACTTTGATTTAGTGAAGATAAGATTGAGAATTAAATTCAATCCACTTTCTTTCTTTTTTCTTTTCTTTATTTTTATTTTCTACACTTTTTGCATAAGTGTTTGCGAGAGACTAGAAAAGGTAAGTATATGAGGGTAACAAATCTCTATTTCATCACCTTTATTCTATCATTTTGGCCTTACAACCCTAGCTAATGCTTGTAAGTAGCATAATTTGTACATATTAACATTCATTATTTCTTCCTTATCGAGTATAAAATACAATTTCTAATGCCAAAATTACATAATAAATAAAAGATAAGAATAACAATAAAATGCCAAAGGTATTTTATGACCCTAAAATCCGAGATCTAGGCATCTTGATGATTGGGTCGACAAGGAATAAGTATGGGTGATAAGAGCCAATAATACAATAGAAATCCCATTTATTTATTCATCATTTAGTCATTTTTGAGACCTATTTTATTTTATATTTTTTATACCTCAAAATAAAGAAACTTTGTACATGAAAGTTGCAGATAATAATATATAGAAAGATACAAAATTGATTTCATGAAAAAAATAATATAATATATACATTTTATACTATAAATAAAAATCCAAAATCTCAACTTCTCAGAACCATATCTCCTAAATAAAAACTTAAAATGTGATAAAATCTCCTTTAATTGTATATAACTTTTTATAAGCTATTTAATGAACATGGTTTCATATTTTTTGGAGTTAAGGCGTGAAAGTTAGGTTTTGGACCCCTATTGTATAGTATACTTATATAAAAATTTCATTTTATTATTTCTTTATTATTTTTTATATTTTATATTTTTATAATTTTATAAATAATATTTATAAAATTTGTACGTATTTAAAATAAATGAAATAATAAATACAGATACTTAAATAAAAATAAAAAAAATACAAAGATGAAATACCTATACTTCTACCTATATATTATATATACATATTTACTTAAGTGTAGATATTATATCATAAAATACTATAATATATATGTATATAAAAATAATTATAAATATATAAAATAATAAAAATATAAATATAAAATAAAAATAAAATACTTAAAACATAGATGAATATACCTATAAATATATACTCAAAAAGTAATTTGTAATAAATTAATTGAAAATTTTAAAAATATAAAAAATACACCAGAAAATAATAAATATTTTTATTTTATAATTTAAAATTAATAAAATCATTTATTAATTATTAATAATTATATAAATAATTTTTGCATCTGATTTTTCTGGTTGGTCCACGTGGACCAACCAAGGTTCACCTCTAGCTGACCTCGGTCAACTCTCTGATCGAGGTCTTAGGTTTGACATGCTTAGCCCTGACCCACATCTTCCCCATTTTCCCCAATCGATAGAATCATCGATTTGGGTTGGATTCTTCTGCAAACTTGCACCTCGATCAATGCTCGTTCACGCCATGATCAAATCTTGGTTGAGGCGCATCTAAATCGCATGCTTCGTCCCAATGAAGACCCTCTTGTATATAACCTTGCCCCCATCAAACCTCATTTTTCTGGATCCTATTCCTCTCCGCCTAACCCTAATATAAGCTCGGATAGAGATAGCCAATGACGAAAACTACCTCCCTGGTGCTCCAGTAAGGCACGTGAGCGTTGAATAGAGCGATCCAAGCTCCTCCGCCAGCATCACTAGAGCTTTAGCTCCTAGTTGTGTTTTGATCGTGAGCCTCCATTTCTCCTATTATTTGTGTTACTTAGGTTAGCACTAATTAGGGTTAGCTTAATTTTTTTTTGATTCTGTCTATTTCATCATCTTTTCCACATTTCACCCTCACCGAAGCGTTAGCTCCGCCACTTCTTTCCAGCCACCTCCTCCTCGCTCTGCCTTGCATATGGCCTCCATCTCACTCCTCTTCACCTGTTGAACGCCTGACTACCCTCCATTACCCTTGATCTTGCTCAGATCTAGGAATAGGTCCACCCACTCTGCCGCCTCACCGGTAAACCTCACCCACTTCCCCCTTCGCTCATCTCACCACCTAAAGCTCTCTGGAGCTTTTTTATGTAGTGAATTAACCTTGGAAGGGAATACCAAGAAAGGAAGCCTCCTCGAGGATCATTGAAGCTCAAGGGAACCCCCAGGTCCATATGCTCCGCCAGACAGATCGAGACCATCTTGTACCATTTTGAGATCTTCCACCGGTGCGAGAGGATGCCAGAACTCTTTTGAAGCCATCAGGAGATGGGAAGGAGAAGACATCCTCGAGATTTTGCTGATCAAAACTCACCGCACTCTAGTTCTTTGTGCATTCATCTAGAGCCCTCCAACGCCATTGGATCCTCTCTTGTTCTTTGTGAGGCACAACTGCTGTCCGATCGAACCTTGCAAGAGCCGTCAGATCTTCGATGAGGATCTAATCCTCACCCTTCATCAGCAAAGCGGTATCGTGGCACCAAGGTGCCACACATGTTAAGTGGGAACATCGCACTCGTTGGATTAATGCATGTAGAGGGGAAAATTGCATACTTAGTCCCCTATGTTTGGCATTTAATATTCAGTCCTGTAGTTATTTTAGTACTATGAATCTTTCAGTGTAATTTGCAAAAGACCTCTGATGAATCCGTGATTCATCATATTAAAAGATGAAAATAGAGCTTTGTTCTCGAGTATTTAGTTGCATTTCATTATTTATTCTATATTTTATCATTCGTGCATTTAAAATTAATATTTGCATTTTAGCACTCATAATTGCATTCAAAATCATCTTCACATTTTCATCAAACTTCATGCACTTTTAGCCAATTCATGCTAACTCCAATTAACCTCAAACCACCTTCATTGTGTGCATATTACTAACAATATTAAAAGAAAAATAAAAAAAAACTAACTCAAATAATCGGCCCATGAGACAAAACACCAATTTCAGACTAGACCGACTAAAACGCTCACAACTTCCTCATACGTTGTCTGATTTAGGTCTACTGACTTTTAAAGTAATACATATTCATAGAACTTCAAAGCAAGATCAATTTCATACAAATTGGAGCTCATATGGGAAAGTTGGGTTTTGGACCTCTTTTGCGCATTTTGTGTTTTGCCTGTTTTTGACCAGATATTTTACGTACATAATTAACTCTTTCTCTCTTATTTATTTTTCATTTATATTCTTTGATGAAAGTTTTAATAAAACTCACAAAAATTCAAATTCAAAATGAGACTGAAATCAAAGAATCTGACCAAGTCTGAGTGTCCTCTGCGAGTCTGTACAAATATTTCACTTTTTCAACTTTAATTTTTTTCTCTTATTTTATTATTTATTAAAAAAATCCAAAAAACTAGATTAATATGTAAATATTTATTTTTTATTTTATCGTAATTTTTTTCAATTTTTCTCTTAATTAAAAATCAAAAAATTACAAAACCTAAAAATCAAGGTATTTTATGTACATAGAGTACCCAAAAAAATTCATTTTGCAAAGATGACCTCTTTTGCCCTTAGTTCCTTCATGAAAGTTGTAGATATCATCGAGACAAGAAATGTTTATGTTGAGAACTTTTTGGTCCAAGGTCATTTGCTATTTCTTTCTTATTTATCTTTATCTTTTTATTTTTTTGAATTTTCTAGAGCTGACACATGGCAGCTCTCGGAGCCGCCACGTGTCAATCAATTTTAACCCCATTTTATTTCATTTTTATTAAAAAATAAAAAAAATAAAAATAAAAAATAAAAAAATAAAAAAATAATTCTTATCCCTCTCACCTCACGTGCCACACACGGATCTTTTCCTTCCTCCTTCCCCGATCAAACCTCGACCCTAGCCACCTGTGCAACCCCTGCCTCCTTCTTCTCTGCTAACGGTCATCGAACCTTGCACCCTTCGCACCGCAACCACCACCCTCCTCTTGTGCAACCTTCGCCACTCTCTCCTATATAAAACCACCGCGAGCCGTTGTTCGGAAGCATCCGCCGATCTGGGGAGGGAGTCCCAGCTCCGAGCAATCCTAGATGACAGATAGGTCTTGTGCGTCGAGTGAAGATGATCCCAATCTCCTCGTGGGCGAGATCCAGAGGTTCATTACCCTTCTGTCGCCGCTCCTCCGACGAGGATCAGCCAAGCTTCCTCGAGCTCATCACCGACTCGAGTAGAGGCGAAGACCTTGAGAGATCTTCCATGAACTCTCGCTATCAGGTGATTTCTAGGTGACCCCTCTTTCACTCTTCTCCTTCCTATATTCTTGTACTCTTGCTTTCGCATTTTACTTCCCCGCACATCACCTTCCCTTGTTTTGTTTCCAATTTTGCTCAACCATTGTCAACCATTCTTACACACCTCATTCTTCTTCTCCCATTCCTCTATTTTCCCACAAATCCCCTGTTCTCCTAATCGCAACCTCGCCCACGCACCTGCTTCACCCTCCCACCTGAGCCAACACCTCTGCACCACTTTAGGAGCACTCCCCCACTGTCGACCATCTCCCATCCAACAGAGGACTCCGTGTCCTCATCCTCCAACCGAGGTCCAGCTTCAACTCCTCTAACGCACTGTGCCTCGTCCGCGTTGCCGTTAAGCTGCTCTGATCGCATCACCAACTGAAGACCCCAAGCGTATGTCACTGGGGATGCCAGCCTGGCCTCGCTTCAACGCCAACCCCAACCTCCATCCCACTGTAGTTCCAGCCAAGGCACGACCTCCATCACTCCTTCCCAACTACAGTTCGCTCCACCTACAAACGTACGCAGGACATCCTTCCTGGGAAAATTGCATACATGCCCCCGGAGGTATAAATAATTGCATACAAGTCAAGTCTGCATTTTCTTATTTTATTTCTTTTCTCTGTATTTGCATTTAAACCCATGTGTTTGGACTTTAATTTGTACCCCATTTTTGCATCATTTTATTATTTAAAAAATTGTATTTTGTTCTACAATTAATTCTCTGCATATTGGCATGCTTCTATTATTTTTATTATCTATTATTAATTAATTAATATTATTCTTACAAAAAATAGCATATTTCGACCAATCCGTGCTTAGAAATTTATAATTAATTAACTATAATTACAAAAATTACCAAAAATTCCTAAATAGTAGAAGTAATTTCTAGTTACATTGTGCCTAAAACGAATTGTATTTGCATGCATATTTTGTTTTAGAAAAATTATTTTATGCATTTCATTAACTAATTTTTAGTAGGTATTAAATCTAATATTTTTATGGTTTAGGATTTCTCTGAGATATATTAACTAGTAATATATCTTAGATAATTTTATTTCCTAAAAATAAATTGATTTAATATTTATTATAATTAATTAGTAAAAAATTTCATTGTTTGCATATATTAATTCATTATTTACTCTTTGTGCATCTGAAAATTTCAAAAAAATTAAAATGGTCTAATTTTATCATATTTCACACTTTAGCCAAGTTTGAGGATTTTTGACATAATTTGATCAAAATTTACAACATAGCCCCTGAACTTTGTCAAAATTGCATCTCATTTATTATTTACATAAATAAATACCAAAAAAATCTTCTTTGACAGCCTAACTTCAAGATTGACTTTAACTAACCTAAGGCGATAGTTGCCTCCCTGAGTTCGACCTTGGAACTTACCAAGTAAAAAAATTAATTGGCCGCTTGTTTTAATTTAATACATTAACTAAATAGCAGTTTTTTGATCAAATCTTGATTGCCCGTCTACAACGAACACATCTTTTAATCCTTAATTTGATAAAAATTAGGAGGACGATTAAGCGGTACTTCACCCTCGTAGTTATATTATTTGCATTCCAGTCATCGTCCACGTCAATATATATTATGGAATATAATAAAATTATCATCAAAATAAGTACATTGCCTTTAATATCAACATTGTGCATAATACCTCAATAGAAAAAAAATGTTAAAAAATAACGTAACTAAAAATATGTTGTATTTAATTTTATAGATAGTATCTTTTATGATGTCATAAACATAATAAATTAATGCATTTCTATAAGTTTTGTATCAATATTTCAGTGATATTAATTGATGGATTTACTCTATGATTCCACAATGAAAATTTAGCAAATATAATCATGTCATTAAAATTTTATTGTATACATCAATAAGATAAAAAAAGATGTACAATAATGAATAATTTAATATGCATTTCTATATCTTTTGCAAATAAATGTATATAACAAGGAAAATTATTTGTTACAAAATCATATCAATTTTTTTTGAGGTCGCAAAAAAATCGCATTGTTACTAATATTGGTAGAAAAGAATCATATAACAACAATCGTTGGTTGATTTTTTTCTTTCTAATCGTTGCTAAATTAACAATTATTGTACAAATTTTAATGAAAAAATGAATGAGTAATCATTATTAATAAACCTTTTCTCACATATTGTGAACTATAATAATTTAATAATCATTCTCTTTTTCATAGTTAAATGTATAACAACAACAACGACAATCCAAATTCACATTGAACCATAAAAAATTAATGTTTCCATATATTTCATTATTAAATATATAACAATCATATTTAACTATAAAATCTCTGTATACTCATCATTTTAGGAATGTTGAGTAACAAATATGGAATTCGTTGTGAATTAAAATAAGTTAATATTTGTTGCCATATTTTTGCAGTTAAATGTATAACAACAAATATTTTTCATTTCAAAATTAAATCTAGTAGTTTATAATCGCAAGAAATTTTGTCTTCGTTGCTATATTGCAAGCAAAGACTCATATAGTCTGGGTAATCCATCATTTATTCTTCTAATTGTTGCCAATTTAATAAGTATTGATATAATTTTAATGTGTAAGTAAAGGAATGATCGTTATTTTATGAATCCTTAGTAATAAACATGGCATTCCTTGTAAACAAAAAAGAACATACAGTAATTTGCAATGAAGAACATTCATTGTGATAAATTTAACATCAAGAAATGATAGTAGGCATTCAAATTATTCATTGTCATTCTTGAACCTTCTCCTATATCGTGTAAGTTTTAAGATCTATTTTATATGTCAACTGATCAATGAATTCATGAATCCTTAAAAAAAATTAAATTTAAGTGCATGGAAAATTCAAGATCTATGTGAAATTATCTAATAAAGGAAGACCAACGATCTAACTCTTGAGACTTTGAAACAAATTAGGTACATACAGATAAACAAAGTAATATCCGTCAATACTTGATGGGGTATTTATATTTCGATATTATTGCTACAAAAAATACATAAATAAAATAATATTCTCATGGTATTTGACATAATATTACATATTATTGACTAAATTATCAATTCCTTTAAAAAATTTGAATTAAAAAAAATCATAAAATGAAATTTATAATGGGTTAAAAAAACTTCAATAGAATACACGATTTCAAACCCGCACCAATATCCCTACAGTTAAGCCCTTAAAACACTAAACAATCTAGCATTAGCATTAGATATCTCTATTGTACAGTGCCTACACCACACCTCTTAAAGACCAAGATACATAAGTAAGTAGAGGCAATGCAAAAATGTTTAAACTAAAAAATGGATTGAGGCGAATTGATCTACACTACCACTACCACTTACATGCAATAATTCTGCCAAACACGATCCTATTATATGAATATTTTCAAATAAATTTGTTGCGATTTTCTAGTGCTCAATAACCAATTTTGTTCCAAGTTAAGGAATAACCAGTACATCGAAAGACACAGTCAATACACCCAAAACTGCACTAGTAATACAAAATAATTCATGAGGTTTTTCAAACATATCCATGTGATATACACGAAATACATGCAAAATCATTATTAGAACCATCTTACATGTCGACCATCAGTGAATTGATCTATTTAGTGTAGGTGTAAATTAATAGGATCTAAATATGAATGTATGAAAATATATAAGGAGGGTTAGATAATAATACCGGATTTAATACGACGAGACGGACCAACTAGCTGAGGTGTGCAAGATGCACTGTCCTTAAGAATAGTTTCGTACCTCCCACGGAAATTCCGACGGTGCAATCGGTACCGGTACGACTATCCTCCAAGATACAGCGACGAGATCTCGACGGGCGTGCACTCGCCAACGTCAAGATCGGTTGAGCAACAAAGACCCTTCCTTAGGAATAGACTCACTCAACGAGAGAAGGGAAGAATAGAGATAGAAAAATTGCGTGTAAATTCTCAAAGAAGCAACACCCTTAAATAGAGTGGCAGGCAAAATCCGTTGTCAAAAAATACTAACTTTAATCACATAATAAAGTTAGCCGTTGATAAAAGAATTGAAGGAATATAAATTACTTGCGGTTACACAGAAAAAAAAACAAACCGCAAACACCTTCTCAATATCATTATATTAAATTTGCAATTCAAAGGTCCAAAGTTATTACACATAACGTGTAAGGCTTAAAGGAAATGCATGGCATAAAAAAAGTTATTACATATAACATGTATGCTCACCATGCACATTATCGGTGAAAAATTAATGGCAGTATACAAATTTGAATGACTCAATAAATTATATATATAATAATAAAATAAGTATTTGGAATAAACAGTAAAAAATGCCTACAATCCCCCACATATTTCAAATACTTTTTTTTTGAACTATCTCTTTTCATCCCCCATAATTTCAAAAAAGAAATTAAGGATAAAATATTAAAAGAGGAATAAGAGCTTGAAGACGACACACTTGAAGGAACTTGAAAATGTAATGCATAAGGCTTGGTGTCTTATCGACTATGAACCAAGACATAGAGAATATGAATATAGTTTTTAAAAGTTGGTGGAATTTAAATTCCTATGAACCAATCCTTTATTTTTGAAATCATTGACCCATATCTCACACTACATTCTCTGATCGTTGTTGTTCATGCGGGTTGACACGTTTCGGCCATGTGTCTACCTGGATTTTTCATGAGTTCTCTAGAGATTTTGCCCAAAAATCTCATAGGAAGCGGCCTCACCTCCACACTCATATAGGTGGATCATCATCAAGTGTGTACTGCTTTTACACACCACCCAATTTGGGCTATGATATCCATTAAGAACATGCATGTTCAACCTCACCACTTTTCATACTATCGCGTTGTACACCATAGGAATGGGGAAGATTTGATGGTATCTTGCAAGTCGTCTAGTGAATTGTTTATCCCATATGAACCTTCTTCGTGGGATCTCCATTCATAAAGGTTGGGTTTCCTTCACTTCGACTCTTGATTCGGGCATAATCCCATTCCCCTCGATGTACTCTTTACTAACTTTTTGCTTAGTGGTTTAGTCAGAGGATCAGCTAAATTTAACTCTGACTTCACATAATCCATGGATATGATGCCATGAGATGTCTCACAATATTGACTCAGGAGAATATGTCTGGAGAATATGCTTGCTTCTCCCATTATAAAATACTTTTAGTAGCGTGACTTTCACGGTAGAAATATTGATGGCATTGGCTTCATCCAAATAGAAAGATCTGCCCCGAAGTTTCTCAAGCACATCACGAGTGCATGCATTCTCTAATGCAATAAACTCGGATTCTATTGTAGATCAGGCAATGTATGCTCGTGTGGTTGATTTCCAACACGTTATAAAGAATGTGTATAGAAAAATGACCTCAACACAAAAAAATATAATCTAATAATATACCCGTTGGGATTTTAAACAAAAATAGAATTTTGTTTAACTGTTATAAAAAAATAAACATCAATGAGGAATACCATTGTTTGTCACACTGACATTTTAATGCCTCACGAAGTAAATTATCTTAAAAGATAAAATAAGTTTATGAGATAACTAATAAATATCAAAACCCCCCCACACTTTTAAACATTTCAATTTTAAATTCACAGCCACATTGTAGAAAAAAATCCCATCAATATTTCTCAACATTACATGGAATCGTAAAGTTGCTCAACTACTACAAGAGATGGTATTTGGATAAAAGAAATAACGAACCCTCCAGAATCTATTCTTGAGATTGTAGGTGTAAATTAATAGGATATAAATATGAATGTATGAAAATATATAAGGAGGGTTAGATAATAATACCGGATTTAATACGACGAGACGGACCAACTAGCCGAGTCGTGCAAGATGCACTGTCATTAAGAATAGATTCGTACCTTCCACGGAAATTCCGACGGTGCAACCGGTACCGGTACGACTATCCTCCAGGATACAACAGCGAGATTTCGACGGGCGTGCACTCGCCAACGTCAAGATCGATTGAGCAACAAAGACTCTTCCTTCAGAATAGACTCACTCAACGAGAGAAGGGAAGAATAGAGATAGAAAAATTGTATGTAAATTCTCAAAGAAGCAACGCCCTTAAATAGAGTGGCAGGCAAAATCCATTGTCAAAAAATACTAACTTTAATCACATAATAAAGTTAGCCGTTCATAAAAGAATTGAAGGAATATAAATTACTTGCGGTTACACAGAAAAAAAACAAACCGCAAACACCTTCTCAATATCATTATATTAAATTTGCAATTCAAAGGTCCAAAGCTATTACACATAACGTGTAAGGCTTAAAGGAAATGCATGGCATAAAAAAAGTTATTACATATAACGCGGATGTTCACCATGCACATTATCAATAAAGGTGAAAAATTAATGGCACTATACAAATTTGAATGACTCAATGAATTATATATATAATAAAATAAGTATTTGGAATAAATAGTAAAAAATGCCAACATTTAGATACCAAAGTTGACCTCGATCATATATACTGAACACAAGAAAAGGTTTCTATAATGGTTAAACGATACTAAAAGGTCATAGCCAAATCCATAGCAGCTTGTATTAGAAACATATCAGCATGGTTCTCCCTAATTAATAAAATATGTTGATATGATGAGGAACATATTTGTTAGTTATATAATTTGCAGTTGTGTGCAGTTTCATGGATCTCTCTACCTTTTCTTTCAAACCAATCATATACTTTATTATTGATACAAGGAAAACAACGAAACTCCTCTCAGAATCTGCTATAAAATTTTCACCTGGTAAGGCTCAAATAGAAATACACAAATAATTATTTCTAACATTTGTAATATATAGTTGGAAACCTATCAGATACTTGATTATGTCTATCATAAAAATATGAAAAATAAAAATAAAAACCTAGAATTCTTTCCTAATAAATATAACAACGAATAATACAATCGGTTCTTCGTGTTGAAGAACACAGAAACGGTAAGCATGTCCGAACGAAAATAAAGCTTTACTTCATGTACTCCGCAAATGGCGATAAAATTAGAAAATATTGTCACGTGCAGACAAAGAGATAATTTATGAAAAGCGGGGAGTTTGATGGAGAGATCAGTGATTAGGTGGTCCAACCGATGATGCTTATAGCTAATCAATATATACTTATTTAATTTGACAATTATAACTAACATTTGATTTGGCAGAGCCAAAATTGGAAATGGCTAGGCAGCTCTAAATGAACACGATTCACGCTAAGTTAAATTCGAAAAAAGGTTCAGATATTTTTGCACCATTATGTTTACAATAAAACGAATATCATTCATGATATGTACTATCTTTTATTCTTAAAATTCGCAAAAATGTAATAGTTCGAAAAAACAGTTTTTATTAAGATTTTGGATGATTAGTATATTATTATTTAAGAAAAACTACTAAAGAAAATTGGCTTTAGGAAGAAGGTACTTACACTTCAATAAAACTAAATTGATCAAAGGTAACAAATAATTTAGTCCTATTCGTCACATAGCTGTAGTTAAATGCATAACAAAAGAATATGCTTATTTTGATATTTTTTAAATTCACAATGAATACGCATTCATTGACCCCGCTCACATCCGAATAACAATAATAGCAGCTCAGATTAATCTCGAAATGCTCACTTCTCAGATTTCTGTTGACTTTCCTTTTAATCCTTACTAAATTAGCGACTTCTCAGGTTTCCGTTGACATTCCTTTTAATCCTTACTAAATTAGCGATGATTAATACATATTTTGTGAACAAAAAATGTCAATGAATTATCATCGTAGATATAAAACTTTGTCAACAAATATGACATCATTGCAAATTATAATAACAAATGATAACTTACAACAATTGATATTCGCTATACTATCAGAAGATATAGAAATGAATATTCAAATTATTGATTTCCATAGCAAATTTGGTCATAAAGTTAGAGCTGGCAAACTTATGGTGTGGATGGATAAATCTCGCATTTGCAAAGAGTTTGCACGTTTCAAAACAGTGAAGAAGATGGCTCTTGTCTTTTGAAGATTAACATGGAAGATGTTTCATTATCAAAACATGTTTTTGTCCTGCCGACGTTGCCGAGAGGATTGAAATTTGAAGCTATAATAATGAAAGTTAAGTTAGAAATGCTCACTCCCACTGGACAGGATAATAAATGTTGTTCGGCAAACTCCAAGTTTTAATCTGACACCATCACATGCCGTGATAGATACCTTCGTACCCAGATGTATGATCCGTTTTATTTCTTCTTCATCCCAGTCCCAGTTTAACGATTTTCTAAATATAAAATCATGAACGTCTGATTAATATTTTCATAACCAACATAAGCGGAATCCGCATGTTAATACTTCCAGTAACTACAGCATCATATGTATATTTTAAGGTGCAGTAATTGAGAATAAAAACTGGAGATAATTTCCTCAAGCAAAAAACATGCGATAATTTAATTAAGGAGTTTGCCACTTTTTGCGGAAAAAAGACACGAACCCATAGTTTCCGCAGAAATCTCCATTGACCCAATCCGTTCAATCCTGCCAACAAGGAAACCAAGAGTGGGCAGAGAAGGCCACGTCCCTTCTTATAATATTCAACAGCTACAAGTCTATAAAAGCGTCCCTCACGGGTTCTTCAAACAAGAGGAGGGAGTTGCAGAGAACTTGTTGCTCATCCACCATGGAAGGAACGATGAAGAGGAGAGCGTACCATCCCTTGTTGTCGGGAGAGAAGAAGAGAGAGATGGGCTACAGCCACGGTCTATCCCCCTCCCAGATGAGGTCTCTCTCCGCCATGTGTGAGGCCTTCATACCTCCACTCAAGGATGAGGAGTTCCACTCCAGTAATGGCAGGGAGGACCCCCCGAGCAAAGCCCACCAGGCTTTCTTCCAGTTCTCTGGTTCTGAGTCCCCTTTTCCAGATGAGGTGCCCTTTCCTTCTATTTCCTTAAAAAATCTCTTTTGGATTGTGGGTAATGGTCAAAGACTAAAATTTCGTTGATGTTTGCGAAAAAGATCAGATTTTGATTTCTCGGCAGTTCCTGTTGTTTACTGTTTAATCAGTCTCCAATCCAGTGGACCATCTGCACCGACTTTCATTTGAAGTTGTCATTTGTTCCTGTGGATCTGAATCGGATTTAATGGGTTGGATATTCCTGTTGACCCATGCAGGTTGCAGAGTTCATGGTTAAGAGAGGGGAACCCGAGGGGGTGACCTTGATCAGATGGGTCACGTGGCTTCTGGCCACAAGGATAGGGACCTTCCTCCTATGTGGTACTCTCTGCCTCTCATGGAGGTTCCCCTTCATTCAGAAGTTCCCAGACATGCATCTGGAGAGGAGGGAGGAGGTTCTCAAGAGGTGGACGAGGGAGAGCTTCTGGATCCCATTGAGGATGGTGTTCTTGTTGATCAAGATCTTCTGCTGCTATGTCTTATTCTCCATGGTACCCTTCTTATCACCATATATGTTAACTTTGCTATTTCTGTCATCTTCTTCGATATGGTAATCATGCTGTCTGTGAAGCTTCCTTTGATCCATATTAACGCTTAAGTAGCAAATTTCCATTCATGACTTTGGTGGTCTTTTTCCGTTCTAATTGTGTGTATGACATCAAATTTTGCTTTGTCTAGTTGTGGTCTGTTTTCGTCTGTTACAATTCACTGTTCATATTACAGCATGGAATAAAAAATATGTGATTGATATGAAATAAAGATAACAGTGGTCAAAGCACAAAACTATATGTAGGGTTTTTTTTTCCGAAAACTATATCTACTGCAAGGACCAATCACTGGACACGGTTTGGGGTGGGTCTTATCTATTGAATTGGGAGGACCTCTTTGCAGAGATGGCATTTAATGGCCAAGAGTTTATATTTCTATGGACAACCCATTGTTGGGTGGAGGGAGAGAGGCAGTGCTCTAATGGCATGTCCACCGAAGATGGGGAGGTTGCGTGGGGATAGATGAGAAAAGAATGGAGAGGAAGGTGAGTTGATGTCGAGTTGGAGATTTGGAATCGATTGTAGATGGAATTGTTAATGGAATAAAGTAAACAAAGGGGAAGAAGGAGGAATGAAGAAGAAATAAATAAATAAAAGAGAAGGGGATTCATACCTGGGCCTGACCGGGTTTGGAGGATCCAAGATTTGACTCCGATGCTTCGAGGAGACGATGGGGCTCCGAAGCTTGGCGAAAAGTTTGGAAAGTTTATGATCGTCCTAATTCTAGCTGCTTGTTTGTGCACACACCAATGAAGGGAGGCAGAGGAACATTTACGTTCTCAGAAAGAGATATGGCTTCCATTCTACCATAACCTTTTGTTTTTTTACTTCTGAAATTTGAATGCAATATTCTATGGAATATGAACGGTTCTTTATTATCCTTTCTGGACCGCCTGCTATATACTCTCCTATTTATATCTGAATTAACTGGAGTAGTTTGACCAGTTGTCATCTGGATCTGATCGGACCTAATGCTAACATCAAAAAGTTGTAACCCACCTATCAATTATCAATATCAAATGCTTTTAATCTGTTCCATTGAGTGTAAAACGGTGCTCACGTTCCAATGTGGTCCTTTTTGCGTCAATGGAGGTTGGTCCTGCACAATTTTTACTTGTAGTATTTCCACAATGTCCATGACTATGATATATTTGTAATGGTTTAGATCCATCCGCATCGCATGACCATGATACTTTTGTATGATTTCCGAATCCCGGTATAATCGGATCCACTAATTGACCAACCAAAATGCCAACTACTTGCTAATGCCTGCTTGTTTTACTTTTTTTTCCCCTTTTTTAAATTTAAATTCCTGTTTCCACCAATAACTTATATATATGGTGAAATTTACGGATTTGATATCTAGTTCTTGAGCAGATTTACGTAGTGATCGTAATCAATCATTGGAAATCTGCAGATTGATGAAAACAAGCAGAATCCAACGTGGAAGGCAATCGGCTACTACGGTCCCCACGACGAACCACACCAAGAACAAGAAGGACCCGACTCACAGCAGCAACAACAGAGACCTCTCGACAAAGGGATCGTAGAAACCAAAGACGAATCTAACTCCTCCATCGTCCACTCCCTCACCGAGAAGGGCCTAGCTGTCTCCGATGGCCCACATGTCATCACTGTCGACTGTGATGCCGTCGTCATTGGCTCCGGCTGCGGCGGGGGCGTCGCAGCCGCCGTCCTCGCCAGTTCCGGACACAAGGTGCTCGTTCTTGAGAAGGGTAACTACTTCGTGGCCGGAGACTACTCTGCACTCGAAGGCCCTTCCATGGATGAGCTCTATGAAGGTGGCGGCCTCATCGGCTCAGTTGACGGCAAGATGATGATCCTCGCGGGCTCCACTGTCGGCGGCGGATCCGCTATAAACTGGTCCGCATGCATAAAGACTCCTGGACACGTCATCAAAGATTGGTCGGAGGATTCCAAGATCCCGTTCTTTGCCACCGCCGAGTACGCCAACGCCGTGGAGACCGTGTGGAAGAGGATCGGTGTAACGGAAGGGTGCGACGAGGAAGGATTCCAGAATCGAATCCTACGAAGAGGGTGCGAGAATCTTGGTCTAAGCGTCCAATCCGTGGCCCGGAACTCGTCGTCCGGGCACTTCTGCGGGTACTGTTGCTACGGCTGCCCGACAGCCGACAAGCGTGGCACGGACACCACGTGGCTCGTCGACGCCGTGGGCTCCGGCGCCGTGATCCTCACGGGCTGCGAGGCGGAGAAGCTCGTACTGGAGCCAACCACCCACATGGCGAAGAAGTCGAGGAGATGCGTCGGTGTGACGGCTAGGTGCGTCGCCGGCGGTGGCGTCACGAAGAGGATAGAGATCAGAGCGAAGGCGACCATATGTGCATGTGGGTCGTTGAGGACTCCTCCATTGCTGCTTTCAAGTGGGTTGACGAACAAGAACATAGGGAGGAACCTCCGCCTCCATCCGGTGATGTTGGTCTGGGGTCACTTCCCGGAATCCGTCACCCCGGATCTGAAAGGCAAGATCTTCGAAGGTGGGATCATCACATCCCTCCACAAGGTTATGGATTCCGAGGAGTCACCACCGTCCACCTGTCGCGCCATCATCGAGACGCCGCTGCTCGGCCCTGCTTCCTTTGGCACCATCTTCCCATGGGTCTCCGGTAAAGACTTCAAGCAGAAGATGGTCAGCTACAGCCGGATGGCCCACCTTTTCGCACTGGTGAGAGACAACGGCTCCGGCTCCGTTGACGCCGCCGGGAGTATAAAGTACAGCATCCACAAGCAGGACAAGGAGAACCTGAAGAACGGTGCGAGGAGGGCCCTGAGGATACTTGTGGCTGCGGGAGCGACAGAAGTGGGAACACACCAGAGCGACGGGAAGAGGGTGAAGTGCAGAGGGGTGAGGGAGAAGGAGGTGGAGGAGTTCTTGGACGAGGTGGTTGTGGCAGGTGGTCCGAGCTCGAAAGGGGAGGTGTGGAACCAGTACTCCTCCGCCCACCAGATGGGCTCTTGCAGGATGGGTGCGAGCGAGGACGAAGGAGCAGTGGACGCCAATGGGGAGAGTTGGGAGGCGGAGGGGCTGTTCGTGTGCGACGCGAGCGTGCTGCCGAGCGCCGTGGGCGTGAACCCCATGATCACGGTAGAGGCCACTGCCTACTGCATCTCCACCAGAGTTGATGGGTTCCTCAAAGCTTTGAGCAACTGAAGGTCGTTAATAATTATAGACACAACATTGAGACGACGGTGCTGTTTATGAATAAATATAGATCAAATATCGATACGCCATTTGTGTATTTCTGTCCATTGTTGCTGTTCTGTACTTTATCCATTTCATGCTCAGGTATCGTTAACAATATATAGAGCTCGAAGACTGTAAACCATTGGAAATTTCCGAAATTCAGAAACAGCTGTATTAAAGACGAGGATTTGAAATGCAGTAAGAATAGTTTTAAGATCTATTTTATAACTTTAATTTCAAAAAATCATTTATTATTTATTTTAGATTTTATAATAATTTATGGGTAAGCTTTAGTGTGTCAATGAAGGGGGGAAATAAGAGGTATGTGTTAATAATATGGTGAGGAATGAGGTGATGGCAAAGTTCGTGTCGATTATGGGTTGGATCATGATGAACAGGACATTGAGCTCAAGCTCCATGGGCAACCTATTTTTCTATTTTCTATAAAGCTACAAATTAAAACTGAAAACTAAAGACATAATTGAAATCTACACTACCATATTACCTAGGAACTGACAGGACCTTGCATCGGAGCTCCACCGCAGGTGGCTGGATCAGCTCTGACACCTCTCCTCCTCACTGCAGATCGGAGCCACGCACTTGTGTCACCAACGTGTTGCTCCTGGGAATGATACTGGGGGTTATAATTGGCTAGGAGAGATCAAATCCGAGCAAGGAAGCGAAGTACCATTATTTATAGGCAGAACACTGAACTTGCTTGCGAGGTAGAGGTCGCTCGATTCGATGGCGATCGACTCCAGGAATTGAGCATCATGCTAAGCGATAACATGATGGAGATAAGCAGATAATTAGGCGAAAACACAGGTTCTGACAGAGCGATTAACGAGGAAGGGAGGGGGGATGTTGACAGAGGTCAACATTGGGAGGTTTCTGGTTGGTCTACGTAGTATTTTAATCCCATTTTTATTTATTTTTATGGATTAATTTATTGTAAGTTACTATTTACAAGTGCACTTATATGTATATTTACCTATATTTTATGTACTTTATTTTTATTTTGAATTTATATTTTATTATTTTATGTATATAATTTATATATTTACAATGTTTAAATATACATAAATATATTTTTATTTTATTTTATTTGTATGATGTTACTTGTACCCGTAAATAAATAGATGTATTTCTTATATTGGTGTAAGTATGATATATTCATCTATGTATTTTGATATATTATTTTATTTTAGTGTGTTTTTATGGTTTTATTGTAATCTAAATATGTACATATACTGTAATTAATATTTACAAAATTATAAAATTTAAAGTAATGAAAACTATAATGAAAAAAATAAAATGAATATAGTACAATAGTATCCAAAAACCTAACTTTCGTATCTGAACTCCAAATAAATGAAACCACCTTCATTAATAGCTAATAAAAAAATATATACAAGTAATGGTGGTTTTGATGCATTTTACGTTCATATGGAGAGGATATGGGTCTGGGAAGTTTGGATTTTGGAATTTAATTCTGACTCTAGAATGTACAATTTGCATATTGTGTGAAATTACTTTTATATTTTTCTATGTATTGTTATATACAAATTTCATATATAAAGTTTCTTTTCTATGAGTTGTAAATAATAAAGAATATAATGGGTCCCAAAAGTGGATTATTGGAGAGTAAAAATCGGGGTTTTCATTTTGTTTTGACTCTTATCTCCTCCTACTTTATTCATTATTGACCCAGTCATCATGATGCCTAGGTCTCGAAATTTAGGGTCATAAATACCCTTAAGCATTTTATTTCCTTTTCTTTCCTTTCCTTTTCTTTATTATTTTATTTAGGCTTTAAATAATATATTTTGTAAAATATTTATACAATAAATAATGAAAGTTAATTTATACAAAATAATGATATATACATGCATTTAGATAGGGTTTAAAGGCCAAATGAGAGAATAAAGGTCATGAAATGGAGATTCATCAATGTCTCTTATCACCAGCCGTGAACCATAGAATCGAACCGAGGGGCTAAAAGCTATACAAGAGGGATCAAGCCTCAAAAGGTGGTGGTATGTTTATAGGATGAGGATCGGTTGGTTTCAAGACGGGATTGCATGCGAAGGAGGAAGGGTAGGTGAAGGGAATGGGTTCCGCGAGGGTGGTAGATGTGCATGCTGCTAGATGGAGGAAGGCTCGAGGGAGAGGGAACATGGATGTTGCATGGAAATTGGGATAAGAAGGCGTCCTATGAACATTTGTCATGGGCAACGAAGAAGGAAGTACAATTAACCAAGGTCAACATTTAGAGTGATCTAGTTGGTCCACGTGGACCAACTAGATAATTCCAAGAAAAAATACCTTGTAAAATCAATATAAAGTAGTAAATTAATTAACTTTTTATTCAAACAAAAAAATTATAGTTTTATGTAGTATTTTATGCTTATTTTTATTTATTTTCATAAGATCGTTTATTATAGGTTAATACTGACATGTGTGTGTGTATGTATATATATATATGTAAATATACATTTTTTGTTTATTTTATTTTTAATTTGTATTTTATATTTTATTATTACATGCATGTATTTTATATATTTTAATTTATTCAGATACATATTTAGGTATTTTTACTTTATTTTTCTGAAATTATTTACATAATTAATTATTTATATACATATATTATGTAGGTATATATAAGTGCAATTCCTCTGCCATATCTCCCCCTACTTTATTCCTTGTCAATAAAATCATAATGATGACTGGGTGTAGAATCATTCGTGTCTTTGACACTTTATTATTTTATTCTTTTCTTTCATTTTTCTTTATTTTTGGAATTAAACATAATATTTATACAGTATTTAACACAGTTTTATGTGATTTATTGAGTGTTTATTTTCACAAATTAATGATATATACATGCATTTAGCTAGGGATTTAAGGCCAAAATGAAAGAATAAAGGAGATGAAATGAGGATTTGTCAAAAGCTGAATAAGTGGCTACCATGAAAACCTGAAGCAGTGATGGTGAACGATCTGAAGCATATCATGTTCTCGTGATGGTGGTGGTTGAGGTGATATCCTCTAGCCGAGGATTCTCCTTCACAACTTGAGGCAATGTTGGAACCTCATGCGATGGCATAAAGATGAACAATGGGTTCACTCCATGCCCCATGCTCTACCACCCCTTTCTTCGACGCCTCCTCCATTATCCGCCATCCTCTTCGTAACATCCTAGCCAAGCTCCATCATGTCCTAGATCAGAAGAGGAGATGAGACGGTGCTCCGGTTGTCCAAGTTGAGGGAGAAAGATGGAGGTATCATTTGAAATGTAATTTTTTTCAAGGGATAAAATTGTCCATCATTGATAGATTCCATCAAAAATTAACGAAGAAACGAATGGAATTTAATACAAGGTTATGGCATGTAAGAGTTAAGGAGTATTTGGGGTTGTGGGTGTAATTCATGATTATCGAAGGTTATGTATGTAAATATGGGAACTACTCATGAATATGGATATAAATATGTCTTCTATTAAGTAAGGATTTTGTATGCCCCACCAGGATTTTACAATTATAGTCACGCTCTTAATTTTTTTTTTGCAATAACATCTAAGCCTAAAATGAGATTTTAACCAAAATATCTCAAACTTGACAAAAAAAATTCTAAATAAACAAGACAAATTTGAGCTATTTGCTACAAGCTACCAAAATAAAATGACCCGAAAGTTTGATGTGTGTAAAATAAATAGAGCAAGAAATAAGAACTAAAATCTAAATGAAACTCAAGTTTTCGTCACAAAAATTGTCCGTCAGGGACTTATATGCAAATATGCAAAAGTATTTCCCGCTTTAAAAGAACCCTCCGGCTGGGAAACACATTCCCCTGCCAATTAAGTGCATGGACCTGTTAGGAATCGGGAGGACTTGCATTATATTGAAGGCCAACCAATTTTCATCAAGATAACCTTAGAAGAATGCCCAATGTTCACAAACAATTAATACATGTTAGAAAATTAATATGAGATAAATCTTCAAAAAATCAACCCTTCCTAGAATGGGTGGGTGCGCCAAACCAGCCATAATAATTATGTCGCTTGATCCCAAATCGACGTCAGTCAGAATCGATATCCGGAAATGGCAGAGGCACCGCTTTCACAGCGCGGAATTTTCCGACGTTATTCAGGTGTTCGTTCTCCAACCTGTATGAGCAAAATGATTATTGATTAATCAATCTAATTTCCCAGAGATTTATGTACCCATATCAGATTAGTTAGTTACTTACCTGTAGTAATTCCAGTGACCACGTCGGATGACTTCGAGAGATGCCATGAAGAAATTGACAATTCGATTTTCAACCTTGCTGAGATTAAAGTCAATTACGGTCTGGATCCACGCCAGCCTAAGCACCAAGTTTAGAACCTGAACACAAAGGTTATATTTTTTTAATTGGGACACAGAAGGATGATTATTATGTAAACATTGTTGATTATATACTGGGGGAGCATACGATGGAAAAATAGTAGGTGCTCTTGTTCTTCAGGACAAGATCGTCTCTGAGCCAACGATTCCTCGAGCCCTTGCAGAAGAAGCCCCAGTCCTTCACGAAGTCCCAATACAACTGGTACGTAGTGGCGATGGTGGAGGTTAGGATGACCATGCCCATCCACGTCTGTGTTGGACTGACAGCGTGCTTCATCCGCACACTCGCGGCGACGAGGGCGGAGATGTACTTGCCCGTGTTTGCTATGTGGTTCAGATCACGACCCTCCTCCATGTATCTTCTCAAGCACTAGAGAGAATTCGAGAGCAGTTTGTTTGAGTCAGCATACTTATGATTCATTATAGACTTAATATATTATCAACTTTGCAACAAGCTACATCAAACGCTCAATCCACTAGTTCCATGAGAATATTTGTTATACCTGCATAGCTCGCCAGAAATATGGGAGAAGCGAGATCATATAAGCAAGAATCTTGAATTCCATGCTTTTTTTGCAGGTCGCATAGGAAGGTTTCTTAAATCCACCAGCGATGAAGAAGCATGATGTGAATTCCATGTGCCTCAGCAGGGGAATCTACATATATTAGCGCATATTGATTAAAATCTCGTTAAATATTTATAATTATAAAAAGGAAATGGGGATAAAAACGGTCAAAGTTGGGTAGCCTCGAGTCACCTGACTGGTCAGCTGATCTGCCAGAAAGAAGTCCACCATATACACCTGTACAAAAAAGCAGAAACATGTCATTATCATCTTATCGCCGATATGTACAAACATGACCCAATAGTATGTAATCAATCTACCCTATAAAGTGGTGACAAGACGATATTGCGGATGACTCGCAGGAAGCAGTATCTTGTAGAGCGGTACAATATGTTGAGAGGGCACAAGAGGAGCACCAAAAACAGCTGAAATGACATAATGCAACAATTTTATCAATGTTAACATGCATGTATGAATCAGATTATAACGAAAATTTTTATTAGTTACGGTGTATTACGATGAGAAGGATCCCGGGGATGGCGTCGACATGGCGATTAGAGACTACTCCGGCTGACACGAGGAGGAGATGGACGACCATCGCGCCAACCACCATAGTCATGATGCTGGCAGAGATGAGGAAGGCATCCCTGTGCGTGAGCGCTGTGTTCGGATGGAACTCAAATATGAAGTTGTGGTTGATCCTGGTCCTTTTCCACGCATAGAGGTTGCAACCATACATGAATATGTGAAGGCTGAGTAGAGCAAACATACTGCACCAAAAAGAAAATAAATACAGGATTACGCATAAATACAGTACACACGCAGTGGGAAATTAATTGGTACCAGAATATAGGGTATACGGTTTCCATGTAAGCGCTGTCGTCGCCAATTTCGGAAGAGAGGACGCCCGAGACGTGAGCCAATATTGCATATATACTGAACATCGTCACGAAGCTGCCTGTGAAAAGACCTGTGTGCAAATCCACAAGTACAAGCGTTATTCTCCATTGATTTCCATAAACTTGATTAAGATCCACCGAAAGTAATCTATCCGTATGCGTATATCTGGGTGCCCAGGGGTATACCTGCAAAGAAGGAGATGATGTGCGATTCTTTGGGTTGTTGGGGTCTAAGAAACTCCATGGCCTTCTTCCTGTTATTGTTGGTCAAGTGATCGGTGAATACGCGTTCCACTTCGTCGCTTAATTTGATCACCTGTAAATATTTCAGAACCCAACACCATTATTTGTAAGTCCATAATGCGTTTATATATATATTTTTCAAGTAGAAGTGAATCACAAAAACGGCACATAGGACGTCGTACGTGTTGATTATTTAGAATAAAAAGAATCGGTATATTTTCTATTAAGTAAAGTTGTTTGTAAAAAAATATAAGAACATTTTGAGATATCTTTACTTCAAAAATCATCATAGCTAAATCACTGTAACAAAATGAAGCCACAGAAACACTTTTTTCAAAAAAATATGTCACTAAATCGTGTATCGTTAAATATATAATGATGATATTATTTGCCGAAGTAATTTTCTATTCTTGAATATAATGAGGAATGTTGTATCCATCGTTTATATAAATAGTGATTGTCCATATAAAAGCATTTAAATTCGTTGTTATATTTTCAAAATTTCAACATGTTATTGCTAAACATTCAGTTTAGAATAAATCCAGTGATGGATAGTTAGTTTTTTTATAAAAATAACAGCGTATAAATGACCTTCTAACAGTATAGCTACGGATATGACATTTGTTGCTAATGTCAATTGTAAAAGAATCGCGATAAATAATATCATTGCTATTAACATCGGGTGATTAAGTGACGCATTTCGAAAAAAAATCAGAATAGCTACATTAAATTATATTCTATATAGTTGGGATATAATATCAGATTAAATGAAAATGATTAATCAAGGTATATAAGAAGTCAAGCATATAAACGAGGCTGATGTTGGCAATGGCAGATAAGATGAAAGAAAGAATTATGAAGTTTCTGTGCGGTCATTTGCCACATTCGCAACTTCGTCATTTAAGGAAATGAAGTGAATACTAAATAATTCAAGAGATTTTTATACTATTAATCTTGACCAATTTTACAATAACCTTAATAACCATGTATAATTGTGAATTACACTAATGACTCTGAATAAGTGTGCCGTCTTACACTCTATAACCTTCCATTATTTTACTTCATTAACTCAATCACATGATTGAGTTAATCTAACTAATCACTAATATAAAGACTGAAATTAACCTAAATAACTAACCTCTTTCTCTTGAGGCAGCACAGCGGCGGGTTTGGGGGGGGGGGGGGGTGGCTTTGTAGATTATCGCGGGGGAAGCTTTGAGGTCGGTCGGGGTTGGGGGGTGGTCCTGACGGGGGGTCCAAAAGGCATGTCGCTCGTGGGGTGGGGGTTGGGTGGGTGCTTTCCAGTGTGGTCTTCAGTCGCCCAGAGTGGGGGGAAGGGGGGGGAGGGGGGGTGGGGGGGGGGGGGGGGGACGTGTTGTTGCAGGTTGGTCGTCGGTAGGCGGGGGGTGGGTCGTCGGGGGGTGTTGTC
Source organism: Ottelia alismoides (assembly GCA_037367405.1). Lineage (NCBI taxonomy): Eukaryota > Viridiplantae > Streptophyta > Magnoliopsida > Alismatales > Hydrocharitaceae > Ottelia > Ottelia alismoides. The sequence goes on along the minus strand of JAZKJV010010989.1, from coordinate 44,758 downwards.
GATCCTGCAGGTCGGAGGAGAACGGCGCACCTCGAGGGAGCGGGCCGGGAATATTCCCTGTTGGACATGGGTAGTTCCGTAAATCCAACATCCACTTCCCCAAGGTTGAACGGTCAACAAGAAAAGCCGACGTGGCCGCCTCCTACGACTGCGATTGCCATCATCGAGAAACACCAAAGCCGCCTTCATATCTCATCATATGGGAGGAGGGGAAGGGGTGCAGATGTGGTCGGCCGAATCAGGGAGAGGGGATGGGGAGCTATGTTTTTCAAATAAGAATAAACATTAATGGTATTTTTGTCTTTTTAACAGAAATCATCAAATATAATGGATATCTCAAATGGAAGATAACATATAGTTATGTCATTTAAGAGTTAAGCATTACTCAAGATTTTTTATATAATTCGCAATTATGTATAGTTATGAATGTTATTGTGAAATTATATAGAGTTATGGTTGTAAAAATCTCATAATTCAACTAGATAACATGCGTACAGATTGTGCCAGATAATTGGACATGCAGCCGTCCTTTCTTGTCTAAGTTTGTCAGGCAGAACCATATTTATAATTATATATTTCACATGTATTATTCCAACAATGGATATGTTCATAGATAATAATACTTTTTTTGAAGGAATATATAATAATACTGACCTTATCGGAGCTGACGAATAGCGACATCTCCACCTTGTGTAAATACTTCTCGGATTCCTCACAGTTCGCCACCTTCATTAATTTCACAGCAACACACATCAATTACAATTGCACCAGAATCTATCTATGCTATCTATTCCTTAAGTTTGACTGTGTTTTAAAGTCCTTGATGATTACCTTATCCAGCTTCTTCAAGATCTTCCTGAAAGCCGTCATGTTTAACGAGCTGCATCGGGAAAAGCACGAGAAAATCGAGTTAAACAATTGTCGTACGTATAAAAAAACTCTGCAAATTTCGTGCAGTTTAAGAGGATCTTCTGCTGTGATTGTCCCACTGCAAACTTTATGTATCCCTTAGAGGATATCCAATTGCGATTGATCAGAAGCGGAAAGCCTCAAAAGGTCACACACCTGAAGTTCTTGAGGAGGCCAAGACCTCTGTAGAGCTCAACGTAGGCTTTGCGTATCATCTTCTCCGCATTCCGGATCTTCCTCGTAGACGTCCCGCGGTTCTTCACCATGTCCTCCCATATCACCGAGGTCGCCTCCAACAACTTCCTCGTCGGTGTCGTGTTTGGGATGTCGATGCGCGTCGTCGGTGTCCTTGGATTGACCGCTCTCTTCACCATCGCCGTCGACCCTCTGAAGCTCACCCCGTTCTTCTCCAGCACCTCCATCATCTTGCCCATCGGTGACGACGACATCTCCGGCAAGCTATCTCGCTCCGTTTCCTCTCCCCTTTCTATTGTAATCACTAACATAATTAGAAGACATGGAGAAGCATTTCAGGAAATCCAAATTGGTAAAGGATATTTACGGGAGAATCGGGTGGGGGAACTAAGGTGGGAAAGGGATCGGCTGACGCATTTGGAGACGGAGTCAGAGTTGTTGACGAGGAGATGATGCTCGTCTAGGATGCGCTTGAAGTCGAGAAGGATCTGGAGCTGCTTAGCGAGGACGTCTGCTCGCTCGATAAACTCCATCTCCTTGTCTTCATAGAAGCCATCGACCTTTTGGAGCTCTTCGTCCAACCTAGCAAAGAACACCTTCACCTCGTCCTCTCTCGATTGCACTTGATCCTGCTCGTTCTGCTTCGCCGCCTTCTTCAACTACAGCACACGCAGGGAAAGAAAAAAAAACTATTTTTATTCATTCTTCTACTATAACAATATTATATCACAACCCGTCAACATTTTTATTTTCATATACAAGTATCTGCCCTTTATTTAGAATTATGTATCTGAAATTAAGCAATTTATTGGAAATTCGAAATGTGAGGAGGGAAACCTGGAGAACGGATCGACGGCGGGAGAGCGGTGAAGCAACTGAGCGGATGGGGTGGACGACCGAGAAGCCTGCAGAGGCGAAAGGGGTATCGGGGCCAGCAGGACGCAAGGATTTGATCTTTTTGATGATCTTCTTGAGGTGGCCGTAGTTGAGGAAGGCATCCTTCCACTCCGGTATCATCTGTATCTCGAGCTGTCGAAAGAACTTCATCTTCTTCTGTGATTGTTGTGGACTTGTTGTTCTTGGATGTGCCAGTACATGTGGGTATGTAAATATACATACGTGGATCCACCACTGTTTTGACAATGGGGATAGACAGAGAGCTGTTTCTGACGAGATTGGAGCTCTAGTATTAATTCCCGTGTGGTATCGGTAGAGGAGGAAGAAGGGAAGCAGTCGCGAACAGTAGGAAGGTCCTTTCTTTCCTCTACCCCTGTAAATAGTAAATTGTTAGGAGGATTGAGATGTTTGGAAGGAGGGATGCCCCGGGTTGGGCCAACCCAACCCGGCCCAACCCTACAACCAAACGAACCCGTAGTGTATTCGATTTGTTTTCCATCTTGGTCCGTGGAGAAGCATGTAAGCAGTTTCGGATGCCAACAACAATCTGACTCAACAACACAGTAAAAAAGATATAGTTCACTTGTACACGTCGTTGTTAGTCAGCAATCGATTCTGATCCTGGAAAATGACTTTATGAGCTGATGTGCTTCTCCAATTATTGTAAGTCGCATTCATGGTAGGTGGTTTTGCTGGCGGTCAACCCTGCGCACAGCGAAATGGACTTTGCTTGTTTTGTATTATTCCACTTTTGATTTAATTCAATCATCCTAAGATCTGATGGTACCAAGCCCAAAGCTGCACCCCAAACAGATAAAGGACTCCCATACATTAATCTTATAGATAACTAATTTCTCGCAACTTATTTTTAAATTAGCGCTTATGTCTTCCGTTTTTCTTGTATTTTCGAGATACGTATATTTCTCTTTGATTTGGCATTGTGTTTGCTAAAAACCTTGGTAGCTACTTCTGCTTCTTGTTTACTCCTTTGTTCTTTTTTGCTCATGCCAAGTGGGAAGTAACTAGAATTTGTTTCGAGTTAACTCACGTTTATTTTTACTTATATCCCGTGTGCTTGTGTGCTATGGTGCATGTTTATTATTTAATTTATTTGCTAAAAAGATAATTATCTTTATTCTAACTTACAAGGCAAAATTTTAGTGGAGACATTCTTAGGATTTGTTAAATGATGAATCTCCATTTCATCACCTTTATACTTTCATTTTAGCCTTTAATCACTAGTTAGATACTTGTGTATAGCATTAATTTGTACTAAAAACATTAATAATTGACCCGAAAATACATTATAATATATGTATTTAATATCAAAATAAAAGAATAAAGAAACGAAAAAGAATAAAGTGCCAAAGACACTTAGTGATCTTAAACCTCAAGACCCAGTCATTATGATGATTTCGTCAACAACTGATAAAGTATGGGAAAATAGGGAAGAAAACTGTATAGAAAACACTAACAAAACTTTAATTTTTAACCCTATATATAGCCATTTGGGACCTATTTATTTTCCATCATTTATATATCAAATCAAAAGCTCTCAACATGAATATTGTACATAAGAATGCAAAGAAAAACACAAAATTGATTTGACATAAAAATAATACATAATGTACCAGAGACGCACAAAATAAAAAGCCATAAAGAAAACTTCCCAGACCCCTATCTCCTCCATATATACTCAAAATTGACCAAAATCATTTTTATTTTCATATTTTGGAGTTGAGATGCAAAATTGGGCCATTGTGTCCATATTGTAATGTATACTTGTATATAATAATTGATGTATTCATTCTTTATATTTTTTCTTATATTTTATATACTTGTAAATATTATTTGAAATACATGTAAAGAATAAACATAGAATAAATCCATTAAAAATGCATTAAAATAAATAAAGTAACAAAGTATACAAGTAAACTATACATATATAACATATGTACATCATTATCTAAATACACTAATAAAATTCAAAAATACAATAAAATATATAATTGTGTAACTAAATAAGTTATAAATATATAAAATACATGTATATAATAATAAAGATTACAAAATTAAAATAAAAATATTATAAATACATGTATATATACTTATGTATATACATGTAATTATTAACATCTAATAATTGATCTTGTAAAAATAAATAAAAATTAGAATAAAGTACTACATAAAATTACAAACATTTTTTATTTTTAATCTAAAAAAATCTTCTATTATTTTTAAATCATTAAATAAGGGAATTATCTCTATCTTTTTCATGGATGGTCCATGTGGACCAACCAAAAGGCACATACTATTGACTGCCCGATCAACTGTTCGACCCTCTCCGCACCCTTTGTTAGAGGTCTCGTGACTTCTAACTTCTTCGAATTTTGGCCATGAACCAAGGTCCGAAACACCTTTGTTCCTTCACTGAACTCTTCTCCCATTTTTCCCTCTACCTTGCCATCACTCTAACATCCATCAACTCCTTCTCCATCGCACATAAGCTCTACCTGAAATTCACCCCTTAGCATATGTATAAAACACCACTTCCGCCCCCTTTTACCATTATGATCCTTCTCTCTTCACCGTAATCCCAAGAGGACCTCCTTGTAGAGCCTCTGTGGTAACAACACAATGCTCCAGACCTCCACGACATGAATAAGGCAGAGATTGAGGTCATTCAAGGTTTGCCGAAGCACCTCCGGTTGAGCTTCTCTGTTCCCTGCCCCAAGCATGTACGAGATATTTATTTCGCTTTTTAACTAGTTTTCCTTTCATGTATTGTAGTGTATAATTCAACTGCATTGTTTAATCCTTATATTAACTTAATTTTAGATTGTTAGAGCTCGAATTCCACGTGATATTGATTGTTCCTCGATGCATTTTCACCCCTCTTCGTTCCGTATCGCATGTTCCAAGCTTTCCATCCTATTTCCCCCCTGATTCTGCAAGAATCGTCGTACTTTGAGGCTGCTCCTTCACCGACCATCGGAGCCTCTTCATCTTGTTGATCCCCGCGCTACGCTTCAGCTATAGACCAAGGACCTTCGTCTCGAGCCAACCATCCTTTTGTGCAGGTTCCAACGTCTTGCAACTCCTGGAGCACAAACTCAAAGCTCTAAATAGAGCTCCGGGTGCATCAATCTCCAAGCCCCCCTACGATGGGGCTCAGACAACTAGACCGTCATGCAGGCGTGACTTACTCCCATGAAGCAATTGGGACCGTCATGCAGGCGCGACGTAGTCCCATGAAGTAATTGGGACCGTCGCGCTAAGGAAGGACGAGGCCAGAGGATGAAGGACTTAGAGATTGAAGGTCGGGAAGAAGTCCTTCTTCCTCGTTCTTCATGACAACCTCCCATCGTTGGATCAACGAGCAAGCCCAGATCTAATTGGGCCGCTCCTTTCAGGCAAAACAAAGCAGCCCCTTTACTAGGGTTGGGCATCGGGCCGGGTCGGCTCGGGTTTGAGTTGGCCCCGCCCAAGCCCATTTAAGTATATGGGCTAATGGGTCGGGCCTAGGCCCATTTTATTTTCAAAAATTAGGCCCAAGCCCAAACCCGGCCCAAACAAAATGGGTCGGGCCGGCCCAATTTAACACCAATGTATACGAATATCATGTCTTCCATTCTTCTTGCATTTGTGCGGTTATTTCTTATGCATGTGTGCATGTTTAAAACTATAAGCATGCTAACTAATTTGTGATTTTAACATTAGTTATATGTTGGAAATAGAAATGTGGTAAAAATATGGTGACTTAAACTACCATTCAATTCACCATTACATATTCTATTGTAGATGCGGACACTATAACCCAATACAGATTAGTTACTTACAGTTGTATATGCTTTAACACTTGAGGACACGGATTCCATTCTTGCATATTAATGTAATAATCTTGTATATTAATGTAATAATATCTTCAATCTACGTTAATGGATATAATTATTAATGTGTCTAAGCATTTATTCTACACTCGAATAAAGATATTAAAGTTAGAACATGGTATTTGGAATGAACATGAATATAATTGATCTACCCTACTAGATATGAATATACTTGCTTTAGAATGGGTCGGGCTACCGGGCTAACGGGTTTGGGCCTTCTCAGGTCCAAACCCGGCCCGATAATCAATATGAGCTCATTTTAGGGCTCACGGCCCGCCCATTAAATTTCGAGTTCGGGTTTGGATCGGATTGTACGAGTCAGGTTTTGGGCCGGGTCGGGCCGGCCCAGCCCAATGCTCAACCCTACCCTTTACCATTGATCACGTCATGTGGAGCATTGCAAGATGCCTGATCCACGCCTTAGTGGATAAAGTACTAAGTAACCTCCGTGCCTTTTGTATTTCCTACTTGTCTATGTAAATATTAATATTAATGTAAACTTTTGTATACATTGCATATAACCCCTGGTGCTTCACGAAAATTACAACAAGGTCCTTTGACTGCACGACTATCACACTAACAACTGAGGTAGAAAATAAATCACAATGTCGTTATCCTCAATCGCTCAGAATGTGTCAATCAAGAAAATGAACCACAGATGAAAATAAATCAATGAAACACAGAGAAGTGGTCCTGCTATCGGATTAGCTCCCAGGGTCGAACACAAGGAGCACAGATTGGCCTTGCGGCCTACGATGTAGTCAAATTGAACTAAAACACAGAGAACATATTTTTGTGGTTTTTAATGATTTTTGTATTTTTTTTAGATTTTCAAAATGTGAAGAAAATAAGAAAAGTCAAAATCAAACACACTTGCACAAATTATTCAACACACCAAAAACCAAGCAAAAATTCAAGAAAATTTGTTTTTATGTTTTAAATGTTTTTTACTGTTTTTGGTGAATTTTTGGGGTTTTTCTAATGGGTAAATTATTTATTAAAAATCAAACAATGCGAAAAACAAAGGGGACTGTCCAGCAAGGCTTAAGACCCAAAAATACAATACTCTTGGATCTCAAAAAGCCCTAAAGGTAATTTACCTATAATCTAGAAAGAATAAGGAAAATTTAGGCACCCTAATTATTATTTTTGGATTTTTAATTTATTTATTACAATTTTTATGAAGTTTTAGGGGTTTTTGAATTTTTAAGATTTTTAAGTGATGAAAAATAGCCAAAATTGGCTAGAAAATCAATCAGCAAGCAAACAACATTATCTAATTTTTTTAGAATTTTTGGTGGAGTTTTTATATTTTTTTGGTATTTTTAAAGTCAAACAGTGGCAAAAGTAGGGTTTTTTGAATTTTTAAAAATAATAAATGAAATCAAAAATGTCCCCAAAAATCATAGAAATTCCTACACCATGGCAGGAGCCATGTGTCAAAATCTCATTAGATTTGGAGGTCGTTTGATATTTTATTCAAAAATAAAGGTGGGGCACTGTGCACAGGGACCTATGTGCAAATACCCAAAAGTTCTGGGGTCCTGGTGCAAAATACCCAAGAAGTCACGTGCCAAGCACGTGCCTGGGGCACTCAAGGACCTAAATGTAAGAAAAATAAGTTCCGAGGGCTTATTGGTAACAAGTACCAAAAGTCCAGGGGCTTATATGCAAATATCCCAAAATAAAACGCACATGCGAATATAAAGTGTTCACAGGGGTATAATTGCAATTAAACAAAACATTTTATTCAATTAATAACAACCAGAACTACAGGATATATATTGCAAATAACCCAGAATAACACGTGACGACGCACGTGGCTCCCAACAGGCGGGGGTATAAGTGCAAATAAAATAAGTACGAGGTCCTTAGTGCAAATATCCCAGAAAATAAACAACTGAAATTAAGAATTACAGGACTAAAAAGAAATAAAACAAACAGAGGGGCCTAAAAGAAATTTACCCCTTTTATTATTATCGACGGCCCGATGTGTGACGCGTGGCAGATCAGACGGTGGAGAACAAACGCGCCTTTGACTCTGGAAGGGCTGGCCTGATCCGACGGCGGGTGTATGTCCACGTGGATGATCGGACGGCGGTGGATCAACGTGGTTCTTCGAAGGAGGTTCGGCTCGGATCGGGTGGTCGAGGTGCAACCACGTGGATGCTCGGACGGTGAAAAGGCTCCGCAGATGGACGGTGAGGATCTGATCTGGAGCGAAGAGGGCGATCTGACGGCTCTGGAGGATGGTGGAAGAACTGATGGCCGGCGAACTTCGCCGGCCTCGTGAAGGTATCTCCGTCCTCCTCTGCTGCGCCTGAAGGTCGGAGAAGCTCCGGCGTGAAGTTGCGCACCTGCTGCGTGTCTCAGATGCCCCGGCCGGGCCCTGGAAGGCTCCGGCGAGGTCGGCGGAGGAGAAGCTCCTGGGAAGATGTCGGGAAGCCTCAGACGGCCTCTTCTTGACCTGCAAAGTAGTTCAGAAGCTTCGCGGGTCGAGGGCAAAGTGCCTCGACCCTGTTAGGCGGCGTGAAGGTGGGAGGTGCGTCGGAATGGCGAGCTCCGGCGAAGGTGGCCGGTGAAGGAGCTCGATTCCCAGATCCTGTGCGATCTGGGTTGTATGGAGGGGTGAAGAAGGTGCGGAGAGGTCTGGCGGAGATGATGGTTGGGTCGGGTGGTCGAGATGTGACGCGAGATGATCGGAATCGGAGAAATGCGTCGGAGATAGGAATTGGGCGAAATCGGAAATTGGACGAAACTAGAAGAAACTAGGGGTACCTGGTGGCTGCAGTAGACTATGCTGGAGCTGCTCTTGCTCCTGGTCGTAGCTTCGAAGGGCGTCAAGGCCTGAAGCTCGATGCTCGACGCTGGCGGCGGAGCAAGGCGGCGAAGAACGCCGGATCAATGGAATCGCCTCCTCGCCTCACTGCAACACTGGCGAACGCTTGCTGTCACTCTCGCGGTGCCGATGGAGGTCACTGGGAAGGAGGAGAAGGGCCAAAGATGGGGCGCGGAGGCGGCGGAGGGAAGAATATATAAGGTGACAGGGGCGTTTAGGGTTGAGGCTCGACGGCGATGGAAAGCATGGATTTGATGGCGGAAGATCCGGCGAGGGAGAGGGATGAACGGCGAAGAATCCGAGCACGGGGGTTGAGTGGGAGACAGCCTGGAGACGCGTGGATAAATCGGCGAAGGAGGCGCGGCACGCATCTTCCAGAAAAGGAAGGAGTCCGCGGGGGAGTTGACCGGGGTCAACAATCCCCCGTGGACCACTCAGGAGCGGCCACGTGTGCTCGAATTTTGTTTATTTATTTTAAGGCAGAAATAGGCCGAATTAAAGAAAACTCAAAACATGAAATATTTTTCTTTTAATTTTTTCTATTTTTTGGTGATTTTTAATTAATTTTTGGGAATAAAAATAGGGTAGCTATATATATAGGTATATGTACACTATATGGAGTTTTTATTTTTGATTTTTTATTTGTTATTTTTATGCATTTTTATGCTCATTTTGTATTTTATTTATTTACAAGATAAAATAAGGAATAAAAGAATATTTTTATTTTAATTTTATCACTTATATACAAGGGTGAAATAAATGGTTGAATACATTTATATACATGGTATTTATACAATGTATTTTTGTATTTTAATTTTGTAATTTTTATTTGATTTTTGTTTTGTTTCTTTTTATTTATTTTATTTACAAAATGTAACATAGAATATTTACAAAAAGTTTAGAAAATAGTTGAATTTATTTACAAGGTTAAATAAATACATGGGTGATGGTCTATGCACATGGTGAAGGAAGGGTATTTTTGATCTTTTTGCTTTTCATCTTTTTATTTTGTTTTTTTAATAGGATATATACAAATACTTACAACATATTTTTGGGTGAGGAAAATATAAAGTTTTATTTACAGAAGTATATACACATGAGCTCCTATCTCCCTCTACTTTGGCTTTTATGCGGTCAGGCCCATGCTGAGCCCTCCCTTGGGTTAGGTTGCTCAATATTTATTCTAAATATTTCCCTCTTTTTCTTTTTGCTCTTTATTCTTTTATTTTGTGCACAAAAACATGCTAATTATAGGTTTTTACACAATGCATGCTTTTGGTAATTATTTGTATTTACACATATCTACATGTATTTGCAAAGGTTTTTGTAGCTAAAATAATAGAATAAAGAGTGATGAATGGGTATTCATCACCCCCTATGCTTTAACTTTGCTAGTCCCTTAGCAAACACTTATTTGAAAAAGAAGTGAAAAAGAAAGAAAAAGAAAAAGAAAAAGGGGATGTACATGGATCAAGGTTGGCTTATTAAATTTTCCTTCATTAAATTGAAATATGGAGCTCGATCAGATCTTTGGATTATTAATGTGTCGGAACCTTATTTGGACTTAAGCCTAAAACTCAACAGCCTCCAAGTTCCACCAATCTATGGGCGAGCCTCCTCAATAAACCAGATCAGAACAAGTCTACATACACAAACTCTAATGACCATGAATCTTTTCCTTGCGGTGTAAGTGATATGTGGCTCCCCACCTCAGAAGTAACAAAGAAACAATCTCCCTAAACCTGGTAACTCTAATGCCTCAGTCTAGCAACTCTTTCCTCGAGAAGCGGGGTATTCCCTTCTAAGTTCAAGTGCAACCGGCTCAAGAAGAGGGGGTAGAAGTATAGAGTTTTGGAAGCTTAGCCAGTGTAGCTAAGTCTCCCGCTGCAAGCTTCATGAGATGTGACATGATACCATAAGCTTTTGCTTTTCACTCCGGTGGGGTTATTAAATTTTCAATCCGACCCACCACTTTTTTGGAGTTCTTTTTGCATTTTTTTTTCAAGACTTCTGTACACATATCTACATGGTGCAGCATATATAAGAAATTTCCCCTTGAGCCAGTAGACTATCCCTCTTTTGAAGCTTTATTGCAACCCACAGCTTCTGTCTTTAGCTTTCAACACCACTAGACCAAGTTGAGGTGCACTTCCTTCACTATAAGAAGAAGAGAGGTTCCGCCTAGAAGTACTACCCTCATATGCTACCCCAAGCCAAAGGAAACTGCCTCCTCACCACCTCATCCATGGAGAGCCATGTGTAAAGTGCAGGTGCAAGTGAAGCCATTGTCTCTGAGAGTCATGCGTGTGTTGTTAAGTGCTCTACTTAGGCTCATCAAGATGACATATGCTCATAGCCTAATGGACTCAAAGAATTAAGTCCTTATGGACCTGAAAAGCCTTAACCCTAAGTCCTATAAGGTTCCTCTTGAAGTTAAGTGGATTAAGATCTTATTCAAGCTCCATTTCTCAATTTAATTTCAGGCTTAGTTTAAATGTCAACTCTCATCCAGGAAAAACTATATACATATATGTACACAAGATGCTATTTACAAATATTTTACAATCATGCAAAAAATTTTTGGAAAATGTTCTGAAATCATGAATGAATGATGCATGAGGTGCAAGTTTTGCAAAATGGTATTTACAAACATTTACACAAGATTTTTGCAAACTTTTGATTTTCAAAACATTTTGGAAAAATTTTGTACTATATACATAATTTTGATACAAAATATTTACACAAGCTTTACACAAAAGATTTTTGAAATCATTTTTACAAAAATACTTTGTACACTAGCTATGTATGTGCAAGAATAAAAGAGGTTTATGAAAAATTTTTAATTTTTTGTGATTTTTGTGATTTTTAGCCATTTTATTTATTAACACACTCACACAAAGTACGAGTTATGGCTAAAGTATATATGAAATATATACACACCCCCCCTATACTTAGCTCGAGCGATGTCCTCAGAGTGATCAAGAGCGATGAAGAAGACATAACTCGTGCTTAGTAAAAGGGAAGTGAAAAGGAATGGCTAAGTACAGGAACGAATAAATGAATAAAATGAGAGGAACTCGGTGGTCTCCCCCTATACTTAGGATTAACTAATCCTAAGTATAGAAAGCTGTACATGAAGGGAAAGCCGAGTGAAGAATATACAGAATCTGCCCCCCCTATACTTAGGGTAAAATATCCCTAAGTATAGGCAGCAAAAACAAGAGCAGAAAGAATGAAAAGAATACTCACAGGTCCGACATCCCCCCTATACTTAGGGTAAAGTACACCCTAAGTATAGCATAATCATAAGATGAGAGACGGGATGTGGGACTAAAGAATAGAATGATATGGACAACTGGATCTATACAGGCGGATGAACAGTGAAAATCAGGCGTGAGATGTAAAAGATGTGAGTCAAAAGACCACATCTCACGCAAAATGAATAGCAGCAATAATAACGTCCCGCGGCTCATGATCTAGAAATGGTTTGAGCCGCTGGCCGTTCACTCGGAAGGTACTCTCAGAAGATAACTCAGATATATCAATGCTACCGTTATCGTGTACCTTTCTGACCAAATAGGGTCCTTTCCATTTGCTCTGTAGCTTCCCTGGAAATAATCTAAGCCTTGCATCAAACAGCCATACTTTCTGTCCAATCTCAAAATGCTTGTGGCTGATATGAGAATCATGCCACTCTTTGACTTTCTCCTTATAATGTAGGCTGTTTGAGAAAGCTGTGTCTCTAAGCTCTTCCAAGGCGGCTAACTCTGCCCTCCTTTGGTCTCCTATACCATCTGGATCCATCAATATGTCTGTAACTGCCCAGAGTGACTTGTGCCTCAGCTCAACAGGTAGGTGACAGGGCTTGCCATAAACGAGGCGAAAGGGAGATGTACCCAATGGAGTCTTGAAAGATGTCCGATATGCCCATAAGACCGAGTCCAAAAGCTGTGACCAATTCTTTCGGTCAGGGCGGACGACCTTCTGCAAAATATTCTTGATCTCCCTATTCGACACCTCAGCTAGACCATTTGTCTGTGGATGGTATGGAGTGGCAACACGATGGTCTATACTGAACTCTCTAGCAAGTGCCTTCACCTGGTCGTTGATGAAATGAGATCCCCCATCAGAAATCAGAACTCGTGGAACCCCAAACCGCATGATTATGTGCTTCTTCAAAAATCTGCAAACTGTCTTCGCATCTGCGGCTCGGGCGGGGATAGCCTCAACCCAACGACTAACATAATCTACGGCCAACAGAATGTACTCAAATCCCTGACTCTTAGGGAATGGACCCATGAAATCGATGCCCCATGCGTCAAAAACCTCACAGAAATGAATGGGCTGCATCGGCATCATATCACGTTGTCCACAAGTGCCCATCCTCTGACAGTCAGTACATCTCTTCACGAACTCATCAGAGTCCTTGAAGAGTGTAGGCCACCACAAGCCGGATTGGAGCACTTTCTGTGCCGTTCTCCTCCCAGAATGATGTCCTCCTGCCTCAAGCTTGTGGCAGTAAGTAAGGACACTATGGTGTTCCTCCTGAGGAATACACCGACGCCAGATGCTATCCCCTCCTTCGTGGTAAAGGATGGGATCCTCCCAGTGGTAGGACTTGGCCTTCGCAAAGAAGGTCTCAAGCTTCTGCCTGGGCCAATCTTGTGGGACTTTCCCAGCAACGAGAAAGTTCACAATATCGGCATACCACGGGAGTGAGGCGATAGCAAGGATCGCCTCATCTGGGAAGGTATCACAAATGGGATCAATCTGCTCTGTCTCCTCAGGCTGCTCTAATCGGGATAAATGGTCCGCCACCACATTCTTGACTCCAGGCTTATCCTTGATCTCAATGTCGAACTCCTGGAGTAGAAGGATCCATCTAGTAAGTCTGGCCTTGGCATCCTTCTTTGACATGAGGTACCTGATGGCGGTGTGGTCAGTATACAAAGTCACTCTAGATCCAATGATATACGATCTGAATTTATCTAGGGCAAACACTACTGCTAGCATTTCCTTCTCTGTGACCGTGTAATTCCGCTGGGCGGAATCCAATGTGCGGCTAGCATAGTGTATGGCAAATGGCACTCCATCCCTCCTCTGTCCTAGCACGGCCCCTACGGCAAAATCGGAGGCGTCCGTCATGATCTCGAATGGGAGAGACCAATCAGGCGGCTGAAGGACAGGAGCCTTAATAACACACTGCTGGAGAGTCTCAAAGGACGAAAGACACTTGTCATCAACAAGGAACTCGGTGTCTTTCGTCAAGAGATCAGTCAACGGTCGGGCAATCTTGCTGAAATCATGAATGAATCTTCTGTAAAAACCAACGTGCCCTAGAAATGACCGTAGCTGCTTCAAATTGGACGGCGGTGTGAGTTTTCTAATGACATCGACCTTGGCCGGATCAACCTCCATGCCTCTGTTGGAGATGATGTGGCCAAGCACCGTCCCTTGAGTCACCATGAAGTGACTCTTCTCCCAAGATAGAACCAACCGGGTAGCAATACATCGCTGAAGCACTCGGTCTAGGCAGTCAAGACAGGAATCGAATCCGTCGCCGTAAACCGAGAAGTCGTCCATGAAGACCTCTAAACACTCCCCTACCATGTCCGAAAATATTGACAGCATGCATCTCTGAAAAGTCGCAGGGGCGTTACATAGCCCAAATGGCATGCGTCGAAAGGCGTAGGTACCGAAGGGACAGGTAAAGGTGGTCTTCTCCTGATCCTCAGGAGTGATGGCCACCTGATTGTAGCCCGAGTACCCATCCAGGAAGCAGTAATGGCTTTTCCCTGCCAATCTCTCAATGATCTGATCTATAAAGGGTAGGGGGAAATGGTCCTTCTTGGTGGCCTGGTTGAGTCTCCTGTAGTCAACGCAGACCCGCCAAGAGGTGGGTACTCGTGTAGCGATCTCCTCTCCCGACTCACTGATCACAGTCGTGATGCCCGTCTTCTTGGGCACCACATGCAAGGGGCTGACCCACTTGGAGTCGGAAATGGGATAAATAAAATCTGCACTCCACCATTTTGATATTTCCTTCATGACAACCTCTCTTAGGTTGGGGTTCAGTCGCCGCTGGAACTCACGCGACGGCTTCGCCCCTTCCTCGAGATAGATATGGTGGGAGCACAATGAGGGACTAATCCCATGGAGATCCGCTACGCTCCATCCAATTGCCTTGCGGTTCTTTTCAAGAACCTCCATCAGACGGGATTCTTGCTCTCCAGTCAGATCGGCAGAGATGATGACTGGGTACATCTCAGACTCTCCCGCAAGGAATCGATACTTCAGCGAAGTAGGGAGCGGCTTTAGCTCTGGACAGCTGGGTGCTGGCAAATCTGGCTTCTGAAGAAGATGTGTATATGCAGACAATTCTGCCAAATTTGCCTGGGAAAATGATAGCGAACTCTCACAAACTGGATCTGGAGAAGGCGGGTCCTCTACATTGTCTCTGTTCTGCTCTGCCTCTTCCTCCTCCTCATCTATAGGCTCAGGTGGATCCAGATCTGGCATCTGATCATCACAATCTGCCCAATCAGATTCTGAATCCGAGGGATCTATATCAGACTCGGTGGCATCAGTACCACCGGAGAACAAGGTGGCATCAGCACCACCATCACTGGAAATCGTGTCGCGATCAAGGTCCGACTCTGCTGACTCAATAGTATCCTGAACCAGGGCTGTGCTCTCCAGACTATCCTCTGCTATCATCTCTGCATCAGCTGTATCTGAATATGAGAGGATGGTCTGTGCTGCAGGATCTGCCCAAGCTGCCTCATCATCTGTGATCACAAAATCACAGTCCTGGTGGATGTCTGGCTCTGCGTCTGTCAGCTGTTCTGAATCTGTACTGTCCTCTGAGCGGGATCTAGCTCTGGCTCTGTGGTCCTTAACCGTCTCTATTTGTATACTCTTGCCCTGGACGCGAAAGAATACCTTCCCACTGTCATGGTCAGTCACTGCCTTGGCTGTGGCCAAGAACGGGCGACCGAGGATGATGGGGGAATCGGTCAACGAGTCAGGGGTCTCCATGTCCAGCACTACGAAGTCCACGGGGAATTGCAAACCCTGAATCGTGACGACAACGTCTCGCAACAACCCCTTTGGCCTCTTGACAGACCGATCAGCAAACTGAAGGTATGTCCTGCTCTGTCTAAGAGTGCCCAACTCTAAGTGGTCGAGAAGGGCTGCCGGAAGAAGGTTGATCGACGATCCGCTATCTAATAGAGTACGGTTGAACCTCTGCTCACTAATCTGACATCTGACATACGGGGCCCCTAAATCTGGCCTCTTAGTCGGCAGATGGTTCTGGATCGCGTAACACGTGGCTTTGGTCAACACATGAATTTCTGCGGTCTTGTTCCTCTTCGTCCTTCTGACAGTGGTCTTATCTCTCAAGGATCGCTGAAGAAGAGGGATGTGTTGCAAAGCCTCATTGAGGGTCAGCTGAATGTGAAATCGGTCTATGATGCTCTGGCTGAACTCCTCCTGCTCTCTCTTTTTTGGATCTTTTTCTTTTTTCTTCCCCTTCCCCAATTCAAGGGCTCTAGGAAAGGGGATCACAGGGTCCTTCTCAGATGAAGGACTAGGAATAGGCCTAGACGGTTCGATGACCGGATCCTCACAAACATCATTCACCACAGTGGGATCAGAAGAAACTAAACCTTTTCCTTTATTCAAATCAGAGTTCCGAGATACATTCATGCGAGGAAAGACAACATTTCTATCAGAATGAATATTGGTGGCCTCAGTACCACCTCTAGCTGGCTCTACAACTAGACGTCTTGCGGCCTCAGTACCGCGGGTTGGCTCGGCTCTGCTGGTGGCGTCAGTACCACCTCCTCTATGTGGTGAAACGGCGGCCTCAGTGCCGCCGGTGGAATCAGCATCTCGGGTGGCATCAGTACCACCGTCATCATGATGTGCGGCTTCAGTATCGCTCTCCTCTTCCTCATCTGGCGCTCTAGATGATTCCTCGTGTTGTCGCTCAGATGAGGCGCCGCCTGCTGGTCTTCTACCGCTCCTAAGTGTGACAAAATCAGCATCAAATAAATCCGAAGATGTATCATTAAATGGGTCACTAGGAGTGGCAAATTCAGTGTGAACTACCTGCTCAGATTTCCTCTTCAGGCTATTCGGATTCGGCTTGATCTGTGCAGGGATGGCGGCCTTCCCTCTCATCAGGTCCCGCATCTCCTGACGGAACTCGTCCATCTCCCGTCTAAATGTAGCCTGCTGCTCTGTGAAGAGGCGGGCTAGATCATCCATGGCGGGGCTCTCATGGGAGCCCGACGGGTTGCCTCTCTGATAATGAGGCTGCTGGACCTGGTGCTGCTGTGGGTGAGAGGGGTAAGAGGAATGATGCTGCTGCTGGTGAGCCTGCTGCTCACGTCTCCAATTCTGTCCCTGCTGCTGGTAGGGACGAGGTACGAAGGATGATGGCTGATATGCAGGGGGCTGCTGGTGATCCCTCTGCTGGGAGTACTGCCCTCCCTGACCGGCTGGCTGCTGTTGGGACTGGTTACCCCCATTCCCCCACCTGAATCCGGGATGGTCTCGTCGGATTCCAGGTTGAGGACGGTCATACCAAATCCCGTTGACATCCATCAACGGCTCAGCATCAAAGGGGTCTGGTGGCAGTGCTGCCAGAGGCTGATCCGGCTGATATACCACCATCTGTAAGTCCGGAGATGGTGGTGACTGGTAAGAGGGCTGCTGCTGCTGGTACGGCTCCGCCTGTACAAGGTGAACTTGTCTAGGCTGCTGTAAGGAGCTGGAGCGCTGGGACGAGCTGCGGCTGCCGCCGGAATCCCCTCGCGACAGAAGACGGGGCTGAGGAGCCGTTTGTGCCTCCTGAAGACACAAGAGCTGGGTCTTCATGTCGCTCAGAGTTTGTGCCATTTGCTCCATCTGAGTTATGCCCTGGCACTGCTTCTTCTCTATTATTTCCATGCGGTCCAACTTCTCGCTGATAATCCCCATGTCCGCAGTGGCCGACTCTGCCTGTGCGGCCGCAACTGTGGACGAACTGGATGGACCTGCATCAACCCGTGCTATCCGCTGATACTGCACGGGTCCTGACGGCTGCTGAGATCTCTGTGTGTACAACCGAGTCTGGGACATCACCATGTAATTTTCTGCCATCTCCTCGTAGATGGCCCAGACTTGGTTGTGGTCCTTGGCAAAATAGGACCCGCCGCAAGAAGCATTCACCAGACCCTGAAGCTCTGGTGTCATCCCACTAAAGAAGCTCTGAACTAGGTTCGGCTTAGAGATGTCGTGGTGTGGGCATCTATCCAGAAGCTCTCTGAACCTCTCCCATGCTTCGTGAAATTGCTCATTAGGGAGCATGGAGAAGTTGTTGATCAGGGCCCTCGCTGCATTCGTCCGCCCGAGTGGATAGTACTTGTTCAAGTACTCGGTGCGGAGTTGCTCCCAGGTGTAAACAAACTTCCCTAGATGTTTCAGCCAGGCGGCTGCTCTATCTGCCAGTGAAAAAGGGAAGGCCATCATTCGAATCGTATCTTGGTCCACACGACGGTCGTGGACAGTGCTACAGATCATCAAAAACTCCTGGAGATGGAGGTGGGGTTCCTCAGTGGCGAGTCCGTGAAAATGCGGAAGCATCTGCAGGGTATTCGGAGGGAACTTGAAATCCCCCACGATAGCAGGTATCACCACCCACTGGTGCATCAGTGTAGATCCGGGGTTGTGCAGCTCTCGCATCGGTCTTGCTGCATCGGCGGCTGCCGCTGCTGCGGCAGCTGCCGCTGCGGCTGCTGCCTCTGCATCAGCGTCAGGAATGTCCTCCGGCTCGCTCGGCTCGTCTCGCTCTCTTCGGAGTCTCTCCAACTCCCTCCTCATCTCTATCATGAATGCCCCCTGATCGCGTAACTGCTGCTGAACCGTCTCTAATGACGCGATCAGGGTGGAGTTGATCGCTCCTTGGTCTAAGACAAAATGTTCGGGCTGGCGATCGTCTGAACTGCCGGCTCCAGCCATAGGGATGTCTGCAAAATCAGATGAGCCTAACTCAGGTTCTGTCAAATTAATTCGTCTTTCCTCGGGCTCATGTCTCTCAGTAGAAGAAAGGGGATCGAGGGGGAACAGGGTGGAATCGAACTCGGGCCCGGAGAGCTGGTCTCGACTCTCACGGGCCAACCTAGATGATGGAGTTGACGCGCCTGAAAGTGGTGCAGCCAGAGGCTGCCTAAGAGATCGTCTACCCATCATCTTGATCTGGCGAGTAAGGCGGATAGGATCTGGAGAAAATATGATCGCAAAGCAAACCCCTTGTTCACCAACTCAACACAATCTGAAGACCGTGAAAGCTCGGTCAATTTATCTTGTCAATTTTATTTGGTGAACACACAAGATATCAGAGCGATTACGTGACCTGCTGGGATACCCGATACTCTCTCAACCGACTGTCCCGCACAGAAGAGTCGGTAATCAGTCGAGATGAGCACCGGAGGGCTTTACCTAGTGTTCGGGTCACTCTCTCGCACAATCAAACCAAACAATGAGGGGGTTGCTCTCCCCAAGACAAATTTTTAATGTGAGTGTCTTTTAGGGTCAATAGTGTTATCCAGTCCCAATTTTTTTTGTTTTTCTTTTTAATTTTTTTCAAAATAAATACAAGCGGCCTAACGGTTTTTTCCGATTCTCCTGATGGTTAAGCCAAACACAGGGGGAGAAGACGAAAAAGCCGATGCGCGAGAAAATCAATGATGCATGCAGAGAAAGAAATGCGTACCTTGTCTCCAGCACTCTACATGCAAGTGATCCGCGCAGAATTTAAATACAGAATTAAAACTACCTAAATGATGCAACGAGGAAAAACCGAGTCCTAGCTGAGCAATTTCTATTGATCGTGAAGAACAATAGTTAGCTAACCGAATCGAGTCCGGAGTCCGATCTTGGGAGTCACTCGGTGCCCGCCACAACGGGTCCTGCCAGCGCTGTATGTGACTCCTCACGGCACGTGGTCTCAAATCCAATTAAACTAACTTTTTCAGTGAATTTTATCAAGGTCCAATTACGTTCTATAGGAACAGATATTCTATTAAGTGCTGGGCCTTAGATATTTACGTCACAATCAACACAAATTCCTAAATCTAGGGGCTCGAGAAAAACCGCGTAAACACCGGAAAAGGCAGCTAGCTATCAAAACCACGAGAAAAGCCGCGAAAATCCGAATGGGTCCCCCGAGCACACTGGTGCTCGGCGAAACAGACCCGCTAAGTTACAAATGTCCACAGTTCAAGTCTAAGTTATTACAACAAGTATTGTTCTCTCTCTCTCTAAACAGAAAATCTCTTCTCCTCTCTCTCTTCCTCCTGCGCGGGTCCTCTAAATAGTAACTCCAAGCAGTCCAAGCAGTACCTCGCACAAAAATCCAAGAGAGAATGTCAGAAAACAATTATAATATAGAGAGACAAAAATAGAAGAATGAAAACTGACTACAAAGCCGTGCTCCCCGGCAACGGCGCCATTCTGACTGCACGACTATCACACTAACAACTGAGGTAGAAAATAAATCACAATGTCGTTGTCCTCAATCGCTCAGAATGTGTCAATCAAGAAAATGAACCACAGATGAAAATAAATCAATGAAACACAGAGAAGTGGTCCTGCTATCGGATTAACCTGGTATAGCTCCCAGGGTCGAACACAAGGAGCACAGATTGGCCTTGCGGCCTACGATGTAGTCAAATTGAACTAAAACACAGAGAACATATTTTTGTGGTTTTTAATGATTTTTGTATTTTTTTTTTAGATTTTCAAAATGTGAAGAAAATAAGAAAAGTCAAAATCAAACACACTTGCACAAATTATTCAACACACCAAAAACCAAGCAAAAATTCAAGAAAATTTGTTTTTATGTTTTAAATGTTTTTTACTGTTTTTGGTGAATTTTTGGGGTTTTTCTAATGGGTAAATTATTTATTAAAAATCAAACAATGCGAAAAACAAAGGGGACTGTCCAGCAAGGCTTAAGACCCAAAAATACAATACTCTTGGATCTCAAAAAGCCCTAAAGGTAATTTACCTATAATCTAGAAAGAATAAGGAAAATTTAGGCACCCTAATTATTATTTTTGGATTTTTAATTTATTTATTACAATTTTTATGAAGTTTTAGGGGTTTTTGAATTTTTAAGATTTTTAAGTGATGAAAAATAGCCAAAATTGGCTAGAAAATCAATCAGCAAGCAAACAACATTATCTAATTTTTTTAGAATTTTTGGTGGAGTTTTTATATTTTTTTGGTATTTTTAAAGTCAAACAGTGGCAAAAGTAGGGTTTTTTGAATTTTTAAAAATAATAAATGAAATCAAAAATGTCCCCAAAAATCATAGAAATTCCTACACCATGGCAGGAGCCATGTGTCAAAATCTCATTAGATTTGGAGGTCGTTTGATATTTTATTCAAAAATAAAGGTGGGGCACTGTGCACAGGGACCTATGTGCAAATACCCAAAAGTTCTGGGGTCCTGGTGCAAAATACCCAAGAAGTCACGTGCCAAGCACGTGCCTGGGGCACTCAAGGACCTAAATGTAAGAAAAATAAGTTCCGAGGGCTTATTGGTAACAAGTACCAAAAGTCCAGGGGCTTATATGCAAATATCCCAAAATAAAACGCACATGCGAATATAAAGTGTTCACAGGGGTATAATTGCAATTAAACAAAACATTTTATTCAATTAATAACAACCAGAACTACAGGATATATATTGCAAATAACCCAGAATAACACGTGACGACGCACGTGGCTCCCAACAGGCGGGGGTATAAGTGCAAATAAAATAAGTACGAGGTCCTTAGTGCAAATATCCCAGAAAATAAACAACTGAAATTAAGAATTACAGGACTAAAAAGAAATAAAACAAACAGAGGGGCCT
The DNA here is from genome assembly GCA_037367405.1 of Ottelia alismoides. Classification (NCBI taxonomy): domain Eukaryota; kingdom Viridiplantae; phylum Streptophyta; class Magnoliopsida; order Alismatales; family Hydrocharitaceae; genus Ottelia; species Ottelia alismoides. Next base: position 23,118 of record JAZKJV010010989.1, on the reverse strand, counting down.
AAAAGAAATTTACCCCTTTTATTATTATCGACGGCCCGATGTGTGACGCGTGGCAGATCAGACGGTGGAGAACAAACGCGCCTTTGACTCTGGAAGGGCTGGCCTGATCCGACGGCGGGTGTATGTCCACGTGGATGATCGGACGGCGGTGGATCAACGTGGTTCTTCGAAGGAGGTTCGGCTCGGATCGGGTGGTCGAGGTGCAACCACGTGGATGCTCGGACGGTGAAAAGGCTCCGCAGATGGACGGTGAGGATCTGATCTGGAGCGAAGAGGGCGATCTGACGGCTCTGGAGGATGGTGGAAGAACTGATGGCCGGCGAACTTCGCCGGCCTCGTGAAGGTATCTCCGTCCTCCTCTGCTGCGCCTGAAGGTCGGAGAAGCTCCGGCGTGAAGTTGCGCACCTGCTGCGTGTCTCAGATGCCCCGGCCGGGCCCTGGAAGGCTCCGGCGAGGTCGGCGGAGGAGAAGCTCCTGGGAAGATGTCGGGAAGCCTCAGACGGCCTCTTCTTGACCTGCAAAGTAGTTCAGAAGCTTCGCGGGTCGAGGGCAAAGTGCCTCGACCCTGTTAGGCGGCGTGAAGGTGGGAGGTGCGTCGGAATGGCGAGCTCCGGCGAAGGTGGCCGGTGAAGGAGCTCGATTCCCAGATCCTGTGCGATCTGGGTTGTATGGAGGGGTGAAGAAGGTGCGGAGAGGTCTGGCGGAGATGATGGTTGGGTCGGGTGGTCGAGATGTGACGCGAGATGATCGGAATCAGAGAAATGCGTCGGAGATAGGAATTGGGCGAAATCGGAAATTGGACGAAACTAGAAGAAACTAGGGGTACCTGGTGGCTGCAGTAGACTATGCTGGAGCTGCTCTTGCTCCTGGTCGTAGCTTCGAAGGGCGTCAAGGCCTGAAGCTCGATGCTCGACGCTGGCGGCGGAGCAAGGCGGCGAAGCTCGATGCATTTTTATGCTCATTTTGTATTTTATTTATTTACAAGATAAAATAAGGAATAAAAGAATATTTTTATTTTAATTTTATCACTTATATACAAGGGTGAAATAAATGGTTGAATACATTTATATACATGGTATTTATACAATGTATTTTTGTATTTTAATTTTGTAATTTTTATTTGATTTTTGTTTTGTTTCTTTTTATTTATTTTATTTACAAAATGTAACATAGAATATTTACAAAAAGTTTAGAAAATAGTTGAATTTATTTACAAGGTTAAATAAATACATGGGTGATGGTCTATGCACATGGTGAAGGAAGGGTATTTTTGATCTTTTTGCTTTTCATCTTTTTATTTTGTTTTTTTAATAGGATATATACAAATACTTACAACATATTTTTGGGTGAGGAAAATATAAAGTTTTATTTACAGAAGTATATACACATGAGCTCCTATCTCCCTCTACTTTGGCTTTTATGCGGTCAGGCCCATGCTGAGCCCTCCCTTGGGTTAGGTTGCTCAATATTTATTCTAAATATTTCCCTCTTTTTCTTTTTGCTCTTTATTCTTTTATTTTGTGCACAAAAACATGCTAATTATAGGTTTTTACACAATGCATGCTTTTGGTAATTATTTGTATTTACACATATCTACATGTATTTGCAAAGGTTTTTGTAGCTAAAATAATAGAATAAAGAGTGATGAATGGGTATTCATCACCCCCTATGCTTTAACTTTGCTAGTCCCTTAGCAAACACTTATTTGAAAAAGAAGTGAAAAATAAAGAAAAAGAAAAAGAAAAAGGGGATGTACATGGATCAAGGTTGGCTTATTAAATTTTCCTTCATTAAATTGAAATATGGAGCTCGATCAGATCTTTGGATTATTAATGTGTCGGAACCTTATTTGGACTTAAGCCTAAAACTCAACAGCCTCCAAGTTCCACCAATCTATGGGCGAGCCTCCTCAATAAACCAGATCAGAACAAGTCTACATACACAAACTCTAATGACCATGAATCTTTTCCTTGCGGTGTAAGTGATATGTGGCTCCCCACCTCAGAAGTAACAAAAAAACAATCTCCCTAAACCTGGTAACTCTAATGCCTCAGTCTAGCAACTCTTTCCTCGAGAAGCGGGGTATTCCCTTCTAAGTTCAAGTGCAACCGGCTCAAGAAGAGGGGGTAGAAGTATAGAGTTTTGGAAGCTTAGCCAGTGTAGCTAAGTCTCCCGCTGCAAGCTTCATGAGATGTGACATGATACCATAAGCTTTTGCTTTTCACTCCGGTGGGGTTATTAAATTTTCAATCCGACCCACCACTTTTTTGGAGTTCTTTTTGCATTTTTTTTTCAAGACTTCTGTACACATATCTACATGGTGCAGCATATATAAGAAATTTCCCCTTGAGCCAGTAGACTATCCCTCTTTTGAAGCTTTATTGCAACCCACAGCTTCTGTCTTTAGCTTTCAACACCACTAGACCAAGTTGAGGTGCACTTCCTTCACTATAAGAAGAAGAGAGGTTCCGCCTAGAAGTACTACCCTCATATGCTACCCCAAGCCAAAGGAAACTGCCTCCTCACCACCTCATCCATGGAGAGCCATGTGTAAAGTGCAGGTGCAAGTGAAGCCATTGTCTCTGAGAGTCATGCGTGTGTTGTTAAGTGCTCTACTTAGGCTCATCAAGATGACATATGCTCATAGCCTAATGGACTCAAAGAATTAAGTCCTTATGGACCTGAAAAGCCTTAACCCTAAGTCCTATAAGGTTCCTCTTGAAGTTAAGTGGATTAAGATCTTATTCAAGCTCCATTTCTCAATTTAATTTCAGGCTTAGTTTAAATGTCAACTCTCATCCAGGAAAAACTATATACATATATGTACACAAGATGCTATTTACAAATATTTTACAATCATGCAAAAAATTTTTGGAAAATGTTCTGAAATCATGAATGAATGATGCATGAGGTGCAAGTTTTGCAAAATGGTATTTACAAACATTTACACAAGATTTTTGCAAACTTTTGATTTTCAAAACATTTTGGAAAAATTTTGTACTATATACATAATTTTGATACAAAATATTTACACAAGCTTTACACAAAAGATTTTTGAAATCATTTTTACAAAAATACTTTGTACACTAGCTATGTATGTGCAAGAATAAAAGAGGTTTATGAAAAATTTTTAATTTTTTGTGATTTTTGTGATTTTTAGCCATTTTATTTATTAACACACTCACACAAAGTACGAGTTATGGCTAAAGTATATATGAAATATATACACACCCCCCCTATACTTAGCTCGAGCGATGTCCTCAGAGTGATCAAGAGCGATGAAGAAGACATAACTCGTGCTTAGTAAAAGGGAAGTGAAAAGGAATGGCTAAGTACAGGAACGAATAAATGAATAAAATGAGAGGAACTCGGTGGTCTCCCCCTATACTTAGGATTAACTAATCCTAAGTATAGAAAGCTGTACATGAAGGGAAAGCCGAGTGAAGAATATACAGAATCTGCCCCCCCTATACTTAGGGTAAAATATCCCTAAGTATAGGCAGCAAAAACAAGAGCAGAAAGAATGAAAAGAATACTCACAGGTCCGACATCCCCCCTATACTTAGGGTAAAGTACACCCTAAGTATAGCATAATCATAAGATGAGAGACGGGATGTGGGACTAAAGAATAGAATGATATGGACAACTGGATCTATACAGGCGGATGAACAGTGAAAATCAGGCGTGAGATGTAAAAGATGTGAGTCAAAAGACCACATCTCACGCAAAATGAATAGCAGCAATAATAACGTCCCGCGGCTCATGATCTAGAAATGGTTTGAGCCGCTGGCCGTTCACTCGGAAGGTACTCTCAGAAGATAACTCAGATATATCAATGCTACCGTTATCGTGTACCTTTCTGACCAAATAGGGTCCTTTCCATTTGCTCTGTAGCTTCCCTGGAAATAATCTAAGCCTTGCATCAAACAGCCATACTTTCTGTCCAATCTCAAAATGCTTGTGGCTGATATGAGAATCATGCCACTCTTTGACTTTCTCCTTATAATGTAGGCTGTTTGAGAAAGCTGTGTCTCTAAGCTCTTCCAAGGCGGCTAACTCTGCCCTCCTTTGGTCTCCTATACCATCTGGATCCATCAATATGTCTGTAACTGCCCAGAGTGACTTGTGCCTCAGCTCAACAGGTAGGTGACAGGGCTTGCCATAAACGAGGCGAAAGGGAGATGTACCCAATGGAGTCTTGAAAGATGTCCGATATGCCCATAAGACCGAGTCCAAAAGCTGTGACCAATTCTTTCGGTCAGGGCGGACGACCTTCTGCAAAATATTCTTGATCTCCCTATTCGACACCTCAGCTAGACCATTTGTCTGTGGATGGTATGGAGTGGCAACACGATGGTCTATACTGAACTCTCTAGCAAGTGCCTTCACCTGGTCGTTGATGAAATGAGATCCCCCATCAGAAATCAGAACTCGTGGAACCCCAAACCGCATGATTATGTGCTTCTTCAAAAATCTGCAAACTGTCTTCGCATCTGCGGCTCGGGCGGGGATAGCCTCAACCCAACGACTAACATAATCTACGGCCAACAGAATGTACTCAAATCCCTGACTCTTAGGGAATGGACCCATGAAATCGATGCCCCATGCGTCAAAAACCTCACAGAAATGAATGGGCTGCATCGGCATCATATCACGTTGTCCACAAGTGCCCATCCTCTGACAGTCAGTACATCTCTTCATGAACTCATCAGAGTCCTTGAAGAGTGTAGGCCACCACAAGCCGGATTGGAGCACTTTCTGTGCCGTTCTCCTCCCAGAATGATGTCCTCCTGCCTCAAGCTTGTGGCAGTAAGTAAGGACACTATGGTGTTCCTCCTGAGGAATACACCGACGCCAGATGCTATCCCCTCCTTCGTGGTAAAGGATGGGATCCTCCCAGTGGTAGGACTTGGCCTTCGCAAAGAAGGTCTCAAGCTTCTGCCTGGGCCAATCTTGTGGGACTTTCCCAGCAACGAGAAAGTTCACAATATCGGCATACCACGGGAGTGAGGCGATAGCAAGGATCGCCTCATCTGGGAAGGTATCACAAATGGGATCAATCTGCTCTGTCTCCTCAGGCTGCTCTAATCGGGATAAATGGTCCGCCACCACATTCTTGACTCCAGGCTTATCCTTGATCTCAATGTCGAACTCCTGGAGTAGAAGGATCCATCTAGTAAGTCTGGCCTTGGCATCCTTCTTTGACATGAGGTACCTGATGGCGGTGTGGTCAGTATACAAAGTCACTCTAGATCCAATGATATACGATCTGAATTTATCTAGGGCAAACACTACTGCTAGCATTTCCTTCTCTGTGACCGTGTAATTCCGCTGGGCGGAATCCAATGTGCGGCTAGCATAGTGTATGGCAAATGGCACTCCATCCCTCCTCTGTCCTAGCACGGCCCCTACGGCAAAATCGGAGGCGTCCGTCATGATCTCGAATGGGAGAGACCAATCAGGCGGCTGAAGGACAGGAGCCTTAATAACACACTGCTGGAGAGTCTCAAAGGACGAAAGACACTTGTCATCAACAAGGAACTCGGTGTCTTTCGTCAAGAGATCAGTCAACGGTCGGGCAATCTTGCTGAAATCATGAATGAATCTTCTGTAAAAACCAACGTGCCCTAGAAATGACCGTAGCTGCTTCAAATTGGACGGCGGTGTGAGTTTTCTAATGACATCGACCTTGGCCGGATCAACCTCCATGCCTCTGTTGGAGATGATGTGGCCAAGCACCGTCCCTTGAGTCACCATGAAGTGACTCTTCTCCCAAGATAGAACCAACCGGGTAGCAATACATCGCTGAAGCACTCGGTCTAGGCAGTCAAGACAGGAATCGAATCCGTCGCCGTAAACCGAGAAGTCGTCCATGAAGACCTCTAAACACTCCCCTACCATGTCCGAAAATATTGACAGCATGCATCTTTGAAAAGTCGCAGGGGCGTTACATAGCCCAAATGGCATGCGTCGAAAGGCGTAGGTACCGAAGGGACAGGTAAAGGTGGTCTTCTCCTGATCCTCAGGAGTGATGGCCACCTGATTGTAGCCCGAGTACCCATCCAGGAAGCAGTAATGGCTTTTCCCTGCCAATCTCTCAATGATCTGATCTATAAAGGGTAGGGGGAAATGGTCCTTCTTGGTGGCCTGGTTGAGTCTCCTGTAGTCAACGCAGACCCGCCAAGAGGTGGGTACTCGTGTAGCGATCTCCTCTCCCGACTCACTGATCACAGTCGTGATGCCCGTCTTCTTGGGCACCACATGCAAGGGGCTGACCCACTTGGAGTCGGAAATGGGATAAATAAAATCTGCACTCCACCATTTTGATATTTCCTTCATGACAACCTCTCTTAGGTTGGGGTTCAGTCGCCGCTGGAACTCACGCGACGGCTTCGCCCCTTCCTCGAGATAGATATGGTGGGAGCACAATGAGGGACTAATCCCATGGAGATCCGCTACGCTCCATCCAATTGCCTTGCGGTTCTTTTCAAGAACCTCCATCAGACGGGATTCTTGCTCTCCAGTCAGATCGGCAGAGATGATGACTGGGTACATCTCAGACTCTCCCGCAAGGAATCGATACTTCAGCGAAGTAGGGAGCGGCTTTAGCTCTGGACAGCTGGGTGCTGGCAAATCTGGCTTCTGAAGAAGATGTGTATATGCAGACAATTCTACCAAATTTGCCTGGGAAAATGATAGCGAACTCTCACAAACTGGATCTGGAGAAGGCGGGTCCTCTACATTGTCTCTGTTCTGCTCTGCCTCTTCCTCCTCCTCATCTATAGGCTCAGGTGGATCCAGATCTGGCATCTGATCATCACAATCTGCCCAATCAGATTCTGAATCCGAGGGATCTATATCAGACTCGGTGGCATCAGTACCACCGGAGAACAAGGTGGCATCAGCACCACCATCACTGGAAATCGTGTCGCGATCAAGGTCCGACTCTGCTGACTCAATAGTATCCTGAACCAGGGCTGTGCTCTCCAGACTATCCTCTGCTATCATCTCTGCATCAGCTGTATCTGAATATGAGAGGATGGTCTGTGCTGCAGGATCTGCCCAAGCTGCCTCATCATCTGTGATCACAAAATCACAGTCCTGGTGGATGTCTGGCTCTGCGTCTGTCAGCTGTTCTGAATCTGTACTGTCCTCTGAGCGGGATCTAGCTCTGGCTCTGTGGTCCTTAACCGTCTCTATTTGTATACTCTTGCCCTGGACGCGAAAGAATACCTTCCCACTGTCATGGTCAGTCACTGCCTTGGCTGTGGCCAAGAACGGGCGACCGAGGATGATGGGGGAATCGGTCAACGAGTCAGGGGTCTCCATGTCCAGCACTACGAAGTCCACGGGGAATTGCAAACCCTGAATCGTGACGACAACGTCTCGCAACAACCCCTTTGGCCTCTTGACAGACCGATCAGCAAACTGAAGGTATGTCCTGCTCTGTCTAAGAGTGCCCAACTCTAAGTGGTCGAGAAGGGCTGCCGGAAGAAGGTTGATCGACGATCCGCTATCTAATAGAGTACGGTTGAACCTCTGCTCACTAATCTGACATCTGACATACGGGGCCCCTAAATCTGGCCTCTTAGTCGGCAGATGGTTCTGGATCGCGTAACACGTGGCTTTGGTCAACACATGAATTTCTGCGGTCTTGTTCCTCTTCGTCCTTCTGACAGTGGTCTTATCTCTCAAGGATCGCTGAAGAAGAGGGATGTGTTGCAAAGCCTCATTGAGGGTCAGCTGAATGTGAAATCGGTCTATGATGCTCTGGCTGAACTCCTCCTGCTCTCTCTTTTTTGGATCTTTTTCTTTTTTCTTCCCCTTCCCCAATTCAAGGGCTCTAGGAAAGGGGATCACAGGGTCCTTCTCAGATGAAGGACTAGGAATAGGCCTAGACGGTTCGATGACCGGATCCTCACAAACATCATTCACCACAGTGGGATCAGAAGAAACTAAACCTTTTCCTTTATTCAAATCAGAGTTCCGAGATACATTCATGCGAGGAAAGACAACATTTCTATCAGAATGAATATTGGTGGCCTCAGTACCACCTCTAGCTGGCTCTACAACTAGACGTCTTGCGGCCTCAGTACCGCGGGTTGGCTCGGCTCTGCTGGTGGCGTCAGTACCACCTCCTCTATGTGGTGAAACGGCGGCCTCAGTGCCGCCGGTGGAATCAGCATCTCGGGTGGCATCAGTACCACCGTCATCATGATGTGCGGCTTCAGTACCGCTCTCCTCTTCCTCATCTGGCGCTCTAGATGATTCCTCGTGTTGTCGCTCAGATGAGGCGCTGCCTGCTGGTCTTCTACCGCTCCTAAGTGTGACAAAATCAGCATCAAATAAATCCGAAGATGTATCATTAAATGGGTCACTAGGAGTGGCAAATTCAGTGTGAACTACCTGCTCAGATTTCCTCTTCAGGCTATTCGGATTCGGCTTGATCTGTGCAGGGATGGCGGCCTTCCCTCTCATCAGGTCCCGCATCTCCTGACGGAACTCGTCCATCTCCCGTCTAAATGTAGCCTGCTGCTCTGTGAAGAGGCGGGCTAGATCATCCATGGCGGGGCTCTCATGGGAGCCCGACGGGTTGCCTCTCTGATAATGAGGCTGCTGGACCTGGTGCTGCTGTGGGTGAGAGGGGTAAGAGGAATGATGCTGCTGCTGGTGAGCCTGCTGCTCACGTCTCCAATTCTGTCCCTGCTGCTGGTAGGGACGAGGTACGAAGGATGATGGCTGATATGCAGGGGGCTGCTGGTGATCTCTCTGCTGGGAGTACTGCCCTCCCTGACCGGCTGGCTGCTGTTGGGACTGGTTACCCCCATTCCCCCACCTGAATCCGGGATGGTCTCGTCGGATTCCAGGTTGAGGACGGTCATACCAAATCCCGTTGACATCCATCAACGGCTCAGCATCAAAGGGGTCTGGTGGCAGTGCTGCCAGAGGCTGATCCGGCTGATATACCACCATCTGTAAGTCCGGAGATGGTGGTGACTGGTAAGAGGGCTGCTGCTGCTGGTACGGCTCCGCCTGTACAAGGTAAACTTGTCTAGGCTGCTGTAAGGAGCTGGAGCGCTGGGACGAGCTGCGGCTGCCGCCGGAATCCCCTCGCGACAGAAGACGGGGCTGAGGAGCCGTTTGTGCCTCCTGAAGACACAAGAGCTGGGTCTTCATGTCGCTCAGAGTTTGTGCCATTTGCTCCATCTGAGTTATGCCCTGGCACTGCTTCTTCTCTATTATTTCCATGCGGTCCAACTTCTCGCTGATAATCCCCATGTCCGCAGTGGCCGACTCTGCCTGTGCGGCCGCAACTGTGGACGAACTGGATGGACCTGCATCAACCCGTGCTATCCGCTGATACTGCATGGGTCCTGGCGGCTGCTGAGATCTCTGTGTGTACAACCGAGTCTGGGACATCACCATGTAATTTTCTGCCATCTCCTCGTAGATGGCCCAGACTTGGTTGTGGTCCTTGGCAAAATAGGACCCGCCGCAAGAAGCATTCACCAGACCCTGAAGCTCTGGTGTCATCCCACTAAAGAAGCTCTGAACTAGGTTCGGCTTAGAGATGTCGTGGTGTGGGCATCTATCCAGAAGCTCTCTGAACCTCTCCCATGCTTCGTGAAATTGCTCATTAGGGAGCATGGAGAAGTTGTTGATCAGGGCCCTCGCTGCATTCGTCCGCCCGAGTGGATAGTACTTGTTCAAGTACTCGGTGCGGAGTTGCTCCCAGGTGTAAACAAACTTCCCTAGATGTTTCAGCCAGGCGGCTGCTCTATCTGCCAGTGAAAAAGGGAAGGCCATCATTCGAATCGTATCTTGGTCCACACGACGGTCGTGGACAGTGCTACAGATCATCAAAAACTCCTGGAGATGGAGGTGGGGTTCCTCAGTGGCGAGTCCGTGAAAATGCGGAAGCATCTGCAGGGTATTCGGAGGGAACTTGAAATCCCCCACGATAGCAGGTATCACCACCCACTGGTGCATCAGTGTAGATCCGGGGTTGTGCAGCTCTCGCATCGGTCTTGCTGCATCGGCGGCTGCCGCTGCTGCGGCAGCTGCCGCTGCGGCTGCTGCCTCTGCATCAGCGTCAGGAATGTCCTCCGGCTCGCTCGGCTCGTCTCGCTCTCTTCGGAGTCTCTCCAACTCCCTCCTCATCTCTATCATGAATGCCCCCTGATCGCGTAACTGCTGCTGAACCGTCTCTAATGACGCGATCAGGGTGAAGTTGATCGCTCCTTGGTCTAAGACAAAATGTTCGGGCTGGCGATCGTCTGAACTGCCGGCTCCAGCCATAGGGATGTCTGCAAAATCAGATGAGCCTAACTCAGGTTCTGTCAAATTAATTCGTCTTTCCTCGGGCTCATGTCTCTCAGTAGAAGAAAGGGGATCGAGGGGGAACAGGGTGGAATCGAACTCGGGCCCGGAGAGCTGGTCTCGACTCTCACGGGCCAACCTAGATGATGGAGTTGACGCGCCTGAAAGCGGTGCAGCCAGAGGCTGCCTAAGAGATCGTCTACCCATCATCTTGATCTGGCGAGTAAGGCGGATAGGATCTGGAGAAAATATGATCGCAAAGCAAACCCCTTGTTCACCAACTCAACACAATCTGAAGACCGTGAAAGCTCGGTCAATTTATCTTGTCAATTTTATTTGGTGAACACACAAGATATCAGAGCGATTACGTGACCTGCTGGGATACCCGATACTCTCTCAACCGACTGTCCCGCACAGAAGAGTCGGTAATCAGTCGAGATGAGCACCGGAGGGCTTTACCTAGTGTTCGGGTCACTCTCTCGCACAATCAAACCAAACAATGAGGGGGTTGCTCTCCCCAAGACAAATTTTTAATGTGAGTGTCTTTTAGGGTCAATAGTGTTATCCAGTCCCAATTTTTTTTGTTTTTCTTTTTAATTTTTTTCAAAATAAATACAAGCGGCCTAACGGTTTTTTCCGATTCTCCTGATGGTTAAGCCAAACACAGGGGGAGAAGACGAAAAAGCCGATGCGCGAGAAAATCAATGATGCATGCAGAGAAAGAAATGCGTACCTTGTCTCCAGCACTCTACATGCAAGTGATCCGCGCAGAATTTAAATACAGAATTAAAACTACCTAAATGATGCAACGAGGAAAAACCGAGTCCTAGCTGAGCAATTTCTATTGATCGTGAAGAACAATAGTTAGCTAACCGAATCGAGTCCGGAGTCCGATCTTGGGAGTCACTCGGTGCCCGCCACAACGGGTCCTGCCAGCGCTGTATGTGACTCCTCACGGCACGTGGTCTCAAATCCAATTAAACTAACTTTTTCAGTGAATTTTATCAAGGTCCAATTACGTTCTATAGGAACAGATATTCTATTAAGTGCTGGGCCTTAGATATTTACGTCACAATCAACACAAATTCCTAAATCTAGGGGCTCGAGAAAAACCGCGTAAACACCGGAAAAGGCAGCTAGCTATCAAAACCACGAGAAAAGCCGCGAAAATCCGAATGGGTCCCCCGAGCACACTGGTGCTCGGCGAAACAGACCCGCTAAGTTACAAATGTCCACAGTTCAAGTCTAAGTTATTACAACAAGTATTGTTCTCTCTCTCTCTAAACAGAAAATCTCTTCTCCTCTCTCTCTTCCTCCTGCGCGGGTCCTCTAAATAGTAACTCCAAGCAGTCCAAGCAGTACCTCGCACAAAAATCCAAGAGAGAATGTCAGAAAACAATTATAATATAGAGAGACAAAAATAGAAGAATGAAAACTGACTACAAAGCCGTGCTCCCCGGCAACGGCGCCATTCTGACTGCACGACTATCACACTAACAACTGAGGTAGAAAATAAATCACAATGTCGTTGTCCTCAATCGCTCAGAATGTGTCAATCAAGAAAATGAACCACAGATGAAAATAAATCAATGAAACACAGAGAAGTGGTCCTGCTATCGGATTAACCTGGTATAGCTCCCAGGGTCGAACACAAGGAGCACAGATTGGCCTTGCGGCCTACGATGTAGTCAAATTGAACTAAAACACAGAGAACATATTTTTGTGGTTTTTAATGATTTTTGTATTTTTTTTTAGATTTTCAAAATGTGAAGAAAATAAGAAAAGTCAAAATCAAACACACTTGCACAAATTATTCAACACACCAAAAACCAAGCAAAAATTCAAGAAAATTTGTTTTTATGTTTTAAATGTTTTTTACTGTTTTTGGTGAATTTTTGGGGTTTTTCTAATGGGTAAATTATTTATTAAAAATCAAACAATGCGAAAAACAAAGGGGACTGTCCAGCAAGGCTTAAGACCCAAAAATACAATACTCTTGGATCTCAAAAAGCCCTAAAGGTAATTTACCTATAATCTAGAAAGAATAAGGAAAATTTAGGCACCCTAATTATTATTTTTGGATTTTTAATTTATTTATTACAATTTTTATGAAGTTTTAGGGGTTTTTGAATTTTTAAGATTTTTAAGTGATGAAAAATAGCCAAAATTGGCTAGAAAATCAATCAGCAAGCAAACAACATTATCTAATTTTTTTAGAATTTTTGGTGGAGTTTTTATATTTTTTTGGTATTTTTAAAGTCAAACAGTGGCAAAAGTAGGGTTTTTTGAATTTTTAAAAATAATAAATGAAATCAAAAATGTCCCCAAAAATCATAGAAATTCCTACACCATGGCAGGAGCCATGTGTCAAAATCTCATTAGATTTGGAGGTCGTTTGATATTTTATTCAAAAATAAAGGTGGGGCACTGTGCACAGGGACCTATGTGCAAATACCCAAAAGTTCTGGGGTCCTGGTGCAAAATACCCAAGAAGTCACGTGCCAAGCACGTGCCTGGGGCACTCAAGGACCTAAATGTAAGAAAAATAAGTTCCGAGGGCTTATTGGTAACAAGTACCAAAAGTCCAGGGGCTTATATGCAAATATCCCAAAATAAAACGCACATGCGAATATAAAGTGTTCACAGGGGTATAATTGCAATTAAACAAAACATTTTATTCAATTAATAACAACCAGAACTACAGGATATATATTGCAAATAACCCAGAATAACACGTGACGACGCACGTGGCTCCCAACAGGCGGGGGTATAAGTGCAAATAAAATAAGTACGAGGTCCTTAGTGCAAATATCCCAGAAAATAAACAACTGAAATTAAGAATTACAGGACTAAAAAGAAATAAAACAAACAGAGGGGCCTAAAAGAAATTTACCCCTTTTATTATTATCGACGGCCCGATGTGTGACGCGTGGCAGATCAGACGGTGGAGAACAAACGCGCCTTTGACTCTGGAAGGGCTGGCCTGATCCGACGGCGGGTGTATGTCCACGTGGATGATCGGACGGCGGTGGATCAACGTGGTTCTTCGAAGGAGGTTCGGCTCGGATCAGGTGGTCGAGGTGCAACCACGTGGATGCTCGGACGGTGAAAAGGCTCCGCAGATGGACGGTGAGGATCTGATCTGGAGCGAAGAGGGCGATCTGACGGCTCTGGAGGATGGTGGAAGAACTGATGGCCGGCGAACTTCGCCGGCCTCGTGAAGGTATCTCCGTCCTCCTCTGCTGCGCCTGAAGGTCGGAGAAGCTCCGGCGTGAAGTTGCGCACCTGCTGCGTGTCTCAGATGCCCCGGCCGGGCCCTGGAAGGCTCCGGCGAGGTCGGCGGAGGAGAAGCTCCTGGGAAGATGTCGGGAAGCCTCAGACGGCCTCTTCTTGACCTGCAAAGTAGTTCAGAAGCTTCGCGGGTCGAGGGCAAAGTGCCTCGACCCTGTTAGGCGGCGTGAAGGTGGGAGGTGCGTCGGAATGGCGAGCTCCGGCGAAGGTGGCCGGTGAAGGAGCTCGATTCCCAGATCCTGTGCGATCTGGGTTGTATGGAGGGGTGAAGAAGGTGCGGAGAGGTCTGGCGGAGATGATGGTTGGGTCGGGTGGTCGAGATGTGACGCGAGATGATCGGAATCGGAGAAATGCGTCGGAGATAGGAATTGGGCGAAATCGGAAATTGGACGAAACTAGAAGAAACTAGGGGTACCTGGTGGCTGCAGTAGACTATGCTGGAGCTGCTCTTGCTCCTGGTCGTAGCTTCGAAGGGCGTCAAGGCCTGAAGCTCGATGCTCGACGCTGGCGGCGGAGCAAGGCGGCGAAGAACGCCGGATCAATGGAATCGCCTCCTCGCCTCACTGCAACACTGGCGAACGCTTGCTGTCACTCTCGCGGTGCCGATGGAGGTCACTGGGAAGGAGGAGAAGGGCCAAAGATGGGGCGCGGAGGCGGCGGAGGGAAGAATATATAAGGTGACAGGGGCGTTTAGGGTTGAGGCTCGACGGCGATGGAAAGCGTGGATTTGATGGCGGAAGATCCGGCGAGGGAGAGGGATGAACGGCGAAGAATCCGAGCACGGGGGTTGAGTGGGAGACAGCCTGGAGACGCGTGGATAAATCGGCGAAGGAGGCGCGGCACGCATCTTCCAGAAAAGGAAGGAGTCCGCGGGGGAGTTGACCGGGGTCAACAATCCCCCGTGGACCACTCAGGAGCGGCCACGTGTGCTCGAATTTTGTTTATTTATTTTAAGGCAGAAATAGGCCGAATTAAAGAAAACTCAAAACATGAAATATTTTTCTTTTAATTTTTTCTATTTTTTGGTGATTTTTAATTAATTTTTGGGAATAAAAATAGGGTAGCTATATATATAGGTATATGTACACTATATGGAGTTTTTATTTTTGATTTTTTATTTGTTATTTTTATGCATTTTTATGCTCATTTTGTATTTTATTTATTTACAAGATAAAATAAGGAATAAAAGAATATTTTTATTTTAATTTTATCACTTATATACAAGGGTGAAATAAATGGTTGAATACATTTATATACATGGTATTTATACAATGTATTTTTGTATTTTAATTTTGTAATTTTTATTTGATTTTTGTTTTGTTTCTTTTTATTTATTTTATTTACAAAATGTAACATAGAATATTTACAAAAAGTTTAGAAAATAGTTGAATTTATTTACAAGGTTAAATAAATACATGGGTGATGGTCTATGCACATGGTGAAGGAAGGGTATTTTTGATCTTTTTGCTTTTCATCTTTTTATTTTGTTTTTTTAATAGGATATATACAAATACTTACAACATATTTTTGGGTGAGGAAAATATAAAGTTTTATTTACAGAAGTATATACACATGAGCTCCTATCTCCCTCTACTTTGGCTTTTATGCGGTCAGGCCCATGCTGAGCCCTCCCTTGGGTTAGGTTGCTCAATATTTATTCTAAATATTTCCCTCTTTTTCTTTTTGCTCTTTATTCTTTTATTTTGTGCACAAAAACATGCTAATTATAGGTTTTTACACAATGCATGCTTTTGGTAATTATTTGTATTTACACATATCTACATGTATTTGCAAAGGTTTTTGTAGCTAAAATAATAGAATAAAGAGTGATGAATGGGTATTCATCATCCTTCTGCCTCACGTGATACGCCATGTGAGGCATTGTGAATATTGCACGAAGACCCTTACGGGTCTGGTTTATTTGTTTTAGTATATTAAATTCTAATATGTGTTAATGTTTTGGGTATTTTGCATAGAACACCTTGTATTTATTTTTAATTGAAAAATACCCCTTCTAAGTAGTTTATTTATTTCTTTTAATTTCTATTTTTATTAAATAGCTCTCTTGACGAAAAAAATTATGGGAAAATTTCTGCAGATGTCTGATATTGAGCTGATGCACGCTATAAAATTTTTATTAGGGAATTTAAAGTCGTCTTTTTCCATTTATCAAATGGGAGCTATTTATTCACTATCAAGAATAAATTGCTTTACAAGAATTTTGAATTTTCCAAGCCGTCCATGTGTCAACCCTTAAAGGTCCTTTGCAAGCTTCGGCTATCCTCAGAAGCACCTCGAGAGAGGTGTCGCTCAATGTTTAACCCCAATTTCTCAGCATATTCTCCTCCTCAGACCTCGGTTGACAATCCATATGTAGATTGGTACCAACCATTCGACAAAACATCACAGTTTTGCCCCTTCATGCAATTTGATGGATGTGATACAAATCTATAATTGAGTCTAATTTGTAATGATAAAATATTATCATTGCATGAAATGAATCTCTCAAGCATTTTCAGAAAAATACTTCAATAAATAAATAAAAAGCACGGGAGGAGCTAACTTAACTCGTCTTAGTGATCATTTATATTTTACTTATATAATAAACATAGTAACACACTAAACGCAACTAAAGTCGTATCCAAAAATGAAATGTAGTAAACTTGAATGCTTTTTTTAGAAAACAGATTTTCATTCATTATTAAACTAAGAGAACCCAAGTCACCAACCACGATACGTGTAACGTCCCGAGCTTAGCTCCTCGGTCTGTTATCGAGGAAAACTGCCCCTGACAACTTGTTGGATTCGGGTTCAATTTGACCCGTTGACAACCACCCAAAATGCTTAAGTCCAAGTTGTCAAATAGTAATCCCTACCACTTATAAACCACACCCACATTTCGTGAGTTTTAGATGTGACACTATATTTAGGGTATGGGTGTTACAACTCCCCCACTTATATTCGCAACGTTCTCGTTGCGACATGGTCTATCACTTATTCCCAGTGATAGTGGCGGTTGCACGCTCCGGGTAGCCATTTCCTCCAACCTCTTTGTAGGAGTGGCTCCACCTCTCGGGTTGCCCTTTCCACTATCAGAGAGAATTTGGCTCTGATACTATTTGTAACGTCCCGTGCTTAAGTCCCCGGTCCGTTATCGAGGAAAACTGGCCCGGACAACTTGTTTGGTTCGGGCTCAATTTGACTCGTTGACAACCACCCAAAATGCTTAAGCCCAAGTTATCAAGTAGTAATCTCTACCACTTATAAACCACACCCACACTTCCTGAGTTTTAGATGTGAGACTATATTTTGCGTTATGGGTGTTACAATACGGGTGATGCTTAAGTTTAGCATTACAAAACATTTAAGGGAGACCGAGGACATATTCCCCGCAAAATATCTCAAGATAAACTTGCTATGGGGTGTTCAGTTCGAAAATAAATAGGGATAATGATGGATAATAAGGAGAATTAGGGTGCATTCTTTGTTCGATTTGAAAGATAAGAATAAGGAGAATAAGTTGGAACAAAGATATGTAAGGTGAAATAAAGATATGAATAAGAGAGGAATAAGATGAAATAATTAGATGAGGATGATAATAGCCGTACTCGTGAGAACCCGCGAAGAATTAACTTCCTATTCCAATGCTTATTCTCAATAGGGCTTAAGAGTTTTTGTTTTTTTAAACTATAGACCAGAAAGACGGTTTCACTAAAATTGAATGTACAATGCAACTAAAGTTAGAATTTATGGCCTTTGATTTTCAAGATTTTAATACTAAAGACGTACCACACTACCATTAGTGTTGTTATACTTTGTAGGAATGGATCGTGTGCTACACGTGTAACGGTTTGATTTTTTTAACTAATAATAATAATAATAATAATAAAGAGATCATAACAAATCCCCATATTATCTTTCAAAGATATTCAAATCATAAGATTAAGATTAATAAAAAAAGAGTTGATAATTTAGCAACAACCTTATCTAGTTAGCACAATTATCTTTTAATTAAATTCATCTTATTATTGTTGAATTATCTCATTATTGGTACCTATAAAAGGGCATGAAGCCCCTCCATTAGTCTCACCATAGAGAGAGAAAGAAAGAGGAAGAGAGAGAGAGAGAGAGAGAGAGAGAGAGAGAAAGAGGAAGAGATCGTCGACGGCATATTCCATTCCGACAACAACAACCTTCGTCGTCGGCATCGAAGTTGTGATTCGGCGAGATTGAAGGAATAAGGACGTGGTCGACAACGTCCAGATTGGTGGAGTCTTGGTCGACGAATTTCTTGCATCGACGAGGTATGTGTCGAACACATAGGATCGTTAAGTAATGTTTTGTGTTGATCCTTAGTTTAAAATTACGACTTATAAATGTATGTGTCAAACCCCATGAGAACTAGACACAAGATTTCTTTTGTGGTTGTATTAAGAATTGATTGAAATTAGCACACTAATAAATAATTTCCTAATTTAGAGGAGGATTATTTCGTATGGACGTGCTAATCCTTTCGATAATTGTGTGCGCATTCCAAGCGTCAAACTTAATCCGCAGGAACATGTTTGTAGTCTATATGAACTTATAATCGGTGAGTCGAGCAATCGTTCATGCTTTGGTTCCTTCAGTTATGCATGCCATCAGCTAACCCTTATTTTAAAAATCAAAACAGATGTCTGGTACTTAAACAAAATGGAACGGATGATATATTCACGCATGTCGTATTATCTTATTTTTATAATCTGGCAGTGCAATTGCACATTTTAATTGACTCCGTGCACCTCTACCAAATTTGTTTAATAGGTTCTCATATTTTAAGATAACACTCTTTTGAAGTTAATGGAATTAGATTGTTGTACAATTATCTAGATCCGTGAACGTCGAGCCTAATTGATTGATTACGGGATATTAGAAAGCATTTAACCTTTGCATCGAAGATAAATTTTAACCCTCAATTTGTACGCATCAAAATGTGAGTTAAATCAGAAAGAAAACATGTTAATAAAAAGCCGTATTCTCACCGTTAAAGAAATAATGTATGCTTAAATACTCAAGATAATTATAAGATATTGGCACCGACTCGAACTAAGGGGTCGTAAGGGCCTAAAGGGCCAACGCCTTCCGGGGGCGTGAGGCAAAAGATAAGTCCTCTACATTTGTAGCTACACTGTCATGTTATGTATTGTTATGAACCGCTTGTGCCGGCGGTAAGCCATCAAAGCCATCAAAGCCGCCTAAGAAGTAACAATCAAGATCACTCTAAACATGAAAAATGTTATGGGCATATGTGCAATATATGTTATTGATATGTGCATATATGCAATTATGTTATGATTATGGACTTATGTGTATGTTCCGTTAAAGTTAAGTGCACATATGAAACCTATGTTAATGTTATGGACATATATGCAATTTATGTCAATGGTATGTGCATATTTGTCAATTACGGTAATTTTAAGGGTACATGTGCAATTATGTTATTATAAAGTGCATATATGCAATTCATGTGAGCATTATGGACATACATGCAAATATGATAAAATTTACGGGTATATGTGCAATTATGCTATGTTATTCATGATTTGGAAGAAATTTTGTTATATGCATTAAATAAGTTAATTTATGATTTATATGATAAAGGCTTTTGTGACTTGTTTTCTACGCTAGCCGGCTTGACCATAACTCGGCACATACTGAGCGTTAAGCTCATAACATGTTTTGTCACCCTTTTCAGGAGAACGAGAGGATTAGATCATTAGCGGTACACGGGAGCCGACACAGTCTTCAAGAAATAGGATCGGTATGGATCTACTGCGGGTTTGCTTTGGAAGGACGTCTTTTTGGTATACAGTTTCCAAGTTGAAAAAATATTGAACAGATGCCAAAATCGTTTATGATTTTTGGTCTTTGTAATTATGTTATACAACCTGTGATTATCAGTTTTTGGATACTCGCCTCTACAGCTTTACGCCCATTTTTTCCTTAAAAAACAAAGATCAAGATTAAAGTAAGAACGATTCTTATCGTTGCAATGGAAACAAAATTCGATGAATCTACAGGAAAAATTGTTCAGATCCAATTCTTAACGTTGCAATTTTCCGATTTCACAAAAAACAAGAATCACAGAGTACAACAACGTCTGATGTGTGTTGTCAACCTACAGCAGATCAGAGAATTAATTTCGATACGCTATTACATTAGCTAATCCTTATCTCGAGTTTCTATTCCTGAAATAACTATTGTACCATTTTATTCGTAATACATTTTTTTTTTGAATAACATGAGGGTGACCTCCCGAGATGGGATTCACCTCAAGAACGTTGTATTAATATAATAAAAAAAGAGTACATTAGGCAGCGATCCAGAACCGATATAGAGATTTACAGTGGGCGAGTACATTCTCTGGATAAAACCTTTGATTTTTGAAAATGAGATCATTCCTCCCCTCCCCAAATTGCCCAAAGAACTGCAAAAGGTAGAGCGCAATCATCTGTAGAGTTTCCTCCCACCGACCTTACCATCCTCCAGAGTTCCGCCATACCTCCTGTCGAAGACCACGGTGCGCCAACCTCCTTCCAAACATGTTCAGACGTTGGACACCTGAAAAACAAATGATTTACATCTTCAGCATGTTCACCACATCTGTCGCACTGCGTGTCGGGAATGTTAAACAGTCTTCCCCTCCTTACTTTATCACATAATCTTCCCCTCCTTAAACACCAGAGGAAGACCTTAACCCTGCAAGGAATTCTGCTGGCCCAAATGATCTTCATATCCGAGCAGAGTTCTAAATCTGTAGACGCAGTGGTCCCCTTAAACTCCATGTAAGCCTTCTTTGTAGAGAACCTTCCCTTAACCCACTCAAAATGATCCCTCACATTTGTAAAGCCTTCTGGCCTCGGCAGTTCCGACTGCATCCTGTTTAGCTCCTCTGCACGCTGGCTTGAGAGAACTGACACGAACTGCGGATCCCAGGACTCTGATGTCCCGACTTGCACTAAAGAACACTCCTTCGTCGCTGCCAGCGCAAAAGCCTCGGGAATCTACTGCTTAGTGGCCCATCCCCCGTCCAATCGTCCTGCCAGAACCTAAAACTCTCCCCGTCTCCAACCTTTGGCCGCAGATTCGGTGCCAACATGGGTAGAACTTCCCGTACTCCGCTCCAAAGTGGGGAATCGAACCGCACCCTCCCTGCCTCTAGGGAGCCCCGCACCCCGTAGAGCTCACGCAGAAGTCTAGCCACCAACCTGTCCGAATCTCCCCAAATCTGAAGGACCCACTTTGCCAACAAAGCCTTATTCATGCACGCCACATCCCGAATCCCTAAGCCTCCTTCACTGCGTGGTCGTATCAGCTCTTCCCATCCGACTAGGTGCATCCCTGATTTTTGCTGCTTCCCATCTGACCAGAAAAATCTTCTCATCATGTATTCGAGCCTCTTACGTACTCCCACTGGCATCAATCTCGTGGAGAAGAAGAATATAGGAATCACTGACAACACGTGCTTCAGAAGGATCAACTTACCCCCTCTAGATAGGGTAATTGCCTTCCACCCAGCCAACCTCTGCTCCATTCTCTGCAGTATCACGTCTCAATCTGACTTTTTGAGCTTTCCCACCCTAAGGGGAAGTCCCAAGTATGAAATTGGCAGCTCTCCTAATGGGCAGTCCAACAGTGTTGCCATTCTACCACCACCATCACCCTCCATCCCAAATGGAATCACGACCGATTTATTCTTGTTTATCTGAAGGCCCGAAATATTGCTAAACACCTCCACAATGAGCGCCGCCCTTGTAGTCATATCCTCCGTACCGCCCAAGAAGATCATAGTATCATCCGCATATTGTAAAAGTGGCACAGAGATGGTCCCATAACGGAACCCCTCGCACCACCCATCGTCTACCGCACGTCTGAACAGGACCGATAAGGCATCTGCCACCAGACAAATAGCATTGGTGCCAAAGGACAACCCTGTCGAACTCCCCTTTGAGGCTGAAAAAAACCCCCTTCAGGTATACCATTCACCAAGATCGAGTAGGAAGCTGTTGTGACACATCTCTTCATCCAAGCAATCCACTGATCTGGAAAGCCACGTCGCCTGAGAGACACCCACAGAAACCTCCAGTCCACACAGTCGTAAGCTTTCTCATAGTCAATCTTCCACAGCAGACCTTTCTTTTTCTCACGTCTCCATTGGAGGCAGATCTCCGAAGCCATTTATCAAACCATCCGCCATCTGCCGGCCAGGTATGAAAGCCGATTGCCCTTGTAGAATCACTGTGTCGAGGACCCTTTTTAATCTATTTGCAAGAACCTTTGCAACAATAAGATAGATGACATTGGACAATGCAATCGGCCTGTAGTCCTCCACTCTCAATGGGTGGACTTTCTTTGGTAGGAGGAAAAGCAACGCCCTATTGACCTTCTCGAAGCCCCTGTTCTCTTCCCTAAACTCTTTGATCACATCCAAGACTTCATCCTTCAGCATGTCCCAGAACTCCCTATAGAAGGAGACCGGAAAACCATCAGGACCAGGGGAACCATCTGCATTCAACCCCCAGACCGCCTCTTTAACCTCTTCCTCGGTGAAAGGAGCCTCGAGCCCTGATGCTTGTTCCTCCGACAACCCCTTCACCCCTCTCCCAAGCCACCCCCAACCCTCCCCCTGCCTCCTCCTAGATACTTCTACAAAATGCCTCCTACTATACTTTTATTCGTAATACATATTCCACAGCAACTATACTTATCATGTTGTAATAGCTACCGGTTATTCTACATCTTCAAGATCAACAACCAAACAAAGAATGTATTAAACCCTGTTACTTAGAAATCATCGATCCCATCAAAACAACCAGACGGGAATAGAGACTAAACCCTCTTATTCCGCCTTCTGTGTTATCCTACCAAACACGAATGTCAGTCCACATGGAGGTCCGGAAATGGCAGAGGCACCGCCTTCACCGCACGGAATTTGCCGACGTTGTTCAAGTGTTCGTTCTCCACCCTGCATTAGCAGAACAATCCATTCCTGCTATATTATTTTGCTTCCGAGAAATGGACTATGTATGTGCAGTACTTGTCAAGGATTCGCATGTGATGTGCTCATTGGGAGAACATTTACCTGTAGTAATTCCACTGACCACGTCGGACGATCTCCAGAGATGCCAAGGTGAACATGAGGATTCGATTTTTACCCATGCCCAGACTAATGCCTATCACGCTGTTGATCCATGCCAGCCTAAGCACAAAGTTTAGAACCTGGACACAGAGAGGTCATATTTTTAACTATGGGCTAATAACCTTTTTTATTCTAAATACAAGGATAAAATCGTAATTAGGAAGATGCATTAGATAGGAAGCTCACGATGGAGATATAGTAGATGCTCTTGTTCTTGAGCATAAGCTCGTCTCTGAGCCAGCGATTCCTCGAGCCCTTGCAGAAGACGCCCCAATCCTTCACAAAGTCCCAATACAGCTGGTAGATGGTGGCGATGGTGGAGGTGATTA